>JAIEZT010000021.1:25288561-25658721 GCA_019594935.1 Periophthalmus modestus | reverse complement strand
TTGTGGGTGTGGCCAGCCTGCCAAAAAAAAGCTGTTTTTTTCAAGTATTACATGGTACGTAACTCAAACCTGCAGTGTCCTATTTCCCGGCATTAATACATTTTGTTCAAAATCTGGATCTGAGCGCATACATATACAAATTACATAGGTTAGACATTACATTGCTCCACAGCGCCCCCTTGAACTTTTGAATGGGACCAAAAAAATTACTTTGTCATAAACATTTGAAATTTGACAGGGACATGTGGCTTGACATACTGAACAAAAAAAGTCAATGAGAACATACCTCTATTTGTAACTATGTTACCGTGGTAACCGTGGAAATGGTCAGAAATGTGTCATTGAAATTAATGGGGTTCAGAGTACTGGACTTTGTTGTCGACTAAATAGATGCTCTGCACTAATCCAACTATGACTCAAAATTCAAGGTTGGTGAAAAAATTTGTAATTTGATGTGCAAAAAAATTAATGTTTCAAAATGACTCAGTAGCGCCACCTCAAACTTCAAAATACATTACGGCAATGACAGACCTTTTTCATCATAGACAAATGAAATTTGGTAGAACCATAGAACATGTCAAGACAAGTAAAAAATTGTATTATGACCCCACCCTAAACCCTACAGGAAGTCGGCCATTGTGGGCGGAACCCCATTTTTTTTTTATTTTAACTGTCACGTTTGGATTTTTTACGCCATGGATTTTCATTCAACAAACTTTCAAATTGGTCAAAATGAACTAGACCCATGTGGGATTAAAGGCGACTCACTTGGATTTTTCTACGTCATAAAATGTGGGTGTGGCCAGCCTGCCAAGAAAAAAGCCATTTTTTGAAGTATTAAATCGTACGTAACTCAAACATGCAGTGTCCTATTTCCCGGCATTAATATACGATTTGTTCAAAATCTTGATCTGAATGCATAGACATACAATTTACATTTTTTAGACATTATACTGCTCCACAGCGCCCCCTTGAAAATTTGAATGGGACCAAAAAAATTTTACTTTTTCAAAAACATTTGAAATGTGGCATGGGCATCTCTATCTCAATACTGAACAAAAAAGTCAATGAGAACATACCTCAATTTTCAACTGTGTTACCGTAGTAATGTCATAAATGTGTCATTGAAATGAATGGGGTTCAGAGTAATGGACTTTGTTGTGGGCTAAATAGATGCTCTGCACTAATCCAACTATGACCTAAATGTCAAGGTTAGCGAAAAAATGTGTATTTTGATATGCAAAAAAATTAATGTTTCAAAATGACTCAGTAGCGCCACCTCAAAATTCAAAATACATTACGTCAATGAGAGACCTTTTTCATCGTAGACAAATGAAATTTGGTAGAACCATAGAACATGTCAAGACAAATAAAACATTATATTATGACCCCACCCTAAACCCTACAGGAAGTCGGCCATTGTGGGCGGAACCCCATTTTTTTGAAATTTTAACTCTCACGTTTGGATTTTTTACGCCATGGATTTTCATTCAACAACCTTGCAAATTGGTCAAAATGTACTAGGCCCATGTGGGATTAAAGACGACTCACTTGGATTTTTCTACGTCATAAAATGTGGGTGTGGCCAACATGCAAACAGAAATGGCATTTTTTGAAGTATTATATGGCATCTAACTCAAACATGCAGTGTCCTGTTGACCGGCATTAATATACATTTTGGTCACAATGTTCATCTGAATGTCATGATATACAGTTTAAATAGACGAGAAAATACATTGCTCCACAGCGCCCCCTTGAAATTTTGAATGGGACCCAAAAAAATTTACTTTTTCAAAAACATTTGAAATTTGGCATGGACATCCCTATCACCATACTGACCAAAAAAGCCAATGAGAACATACCTGTATTTCCAAGTGTGTTGCCATGGCAACGACCGACATTTCTCATAGAAATACATGGGTTTTGGTTAACTGGTATGAAAAGAATTACTTGTTCATAGATCATCAAAATTTGGTACACATATTCCACTCATCATACTGTACAAAAAAAGTAAAAAAAGACATACCTCTATTTCCAACCGTGCAGCCGTGAAAATGTCATAAATGCTCTCATTGGAATGAATGGAGTAGTATTACTCAGTCGCTGATTTTGGTGGGAGGGGCAATGTAAGCGGGAACAAGAGGCGCGAACTCCGCGGTGGCGTGTACCCCGCGGTCGCAAGGGTGGCGAGGGCCTTTATCACTGCTTGCAGTTTTAATTATTAGGCCCGAGCCGGAGACAACGTCCCGGCGAGGGACTCATTAAAACCGCGTCCGAAACGGGGGAAAATGGCAAAAAATCAAGTGGTTAACACGCCCCGACATGCCAGTGAGTGGTGTCAAAAATTAGAACTCGCCAAGCTCTAATTGTCACCGAAGACCCCGAAAAAAAACAACCAAAGACGACTCGGTAGCGCCACCTCAAACTTTGATTTTCATTGGGCCTATGGGAGCCCGACTCGGAAAAAAGTGAATCTAAAAATCTGAAACTGGCATCAAAAAATAGAACATGTCGGGACATGACAAAAATTAGATTATGGCCCCGCCCCAAAATGTACAGGAAGTCGGCCATATTGGATCAACCCCGGTGATGACAAAAGTGCACACCCTCACATTCAGGACATCTCCTCGCACAGTTTTCATCATCACAACACTTCAAATTTGGCCCAAACCCACTAAACCCATGTGAGATTAAAGATCATCAATTATATTTGAATATGACTTTGGGTGTGGTCATGGGGAATTTTATACAAAATCATAAATTTTTGAATATTTCAATAAAATATTTCTCGTTCACACATTTTTTGTTGGGAAAACGCTAATACAGCGTTTATGCACATTTGTGAGCTGAACACAATGATATGCAAATCATGGCTTTATCTCACAAAATGGCTCTCTAGCGCCCTCTTCAAATTTCATTTTCAAAAATTCATAGCAGACAAGTGATTTGTCGTGGACTTGTGAAAAAATTCACAGGGGCCTTATTTGTGATGGGGCACAATGTGAGAAAGTCACATGACTGTAGCTTTTATGGTTTAGGAGAAAAATAATGGGTCGAAAACGCGTTTCCATTATTATTCTTATTCTTATTTTGCTCGCAGGATTGAAGCCATTTTTGACCCTCTGAACGTTAACGAAACTCAATTTTATTTGACCCAAAATTCAAGACTGGTGAAAAATTAATTATTTTGGTATTGAAAAAAATTAACACTTCAAAATGACTCAATAGCGCCACCTCAAAAAAAAAAAAACATTACGGCAATGACAGACCTTTTTCATCGTAGACACATGAAATTTGGTGGTACCATAGAACATGTCAAGACAAGTAAAAAATTATATTATGACCCCACCCTAAACCCTACAGGAAGTCGGCCATTGTGGGCGGAACCCCATATTTTTAAAATTTTAACTCTCCCTTTTGAATTTTTTACGCAATGGATTTTCATTCTAGAAACTTGTAAATTGGTCAAACTGAACTAGACCCATGTGGGATTAAAGGTAACTCATTTGGATTTTTCTAAGTCATAAAATGTGGGTGTGGCCAGCCTGCAAAAGAAAAAAGCAATTTTTTGAAGTTTTAAATTGCAAATAACTGACACATGCAGCGTCCTATTTCCCGGCATTAATATACGTTTTTTTCAAAATGATGCACTAAACGCGACGACATACAATTTACATAAGTCAGACATTACATTGCTCCACAGCGCCCCCTTGAACTTTTTGAATAGGACCAAAAAAAATACTTTGTCAAAACATTTGAAATTTGACATGGGACATGTGGCTTGACATACTGGACAAAAAAGCCAATGAGAACATACCTCTATTTGTAACTATGTTACCATGGTAACGTCATAAATGTGCCATTGAAATGAATGGGGTTCAGAGTACTGGACTTTGTTGTCGACTAAATAGATGCTCTGCACTAATCCAACTATGACCCAAAATTCAAGGTTAGTGAAATATGTATTATTTTGAAATTTTAAAAAAAATTAATGTTGCAAAATGACTCTGTGGCGCCACCTCAAAAAATCAAAATACATTACGGCAATGAGAGACCTTTTTCATCGTAGATAAATGAAATTTGGGAGAAACAAGAACATGTCAAGACAAGTAAAAAATTATATTATGACCCCACCCTAAACCCTACAGGAAGTCGGCCATTGTGCGCAGAAGCCAATTTTTTTTGAAATTTTAACTGTCACATTTGCATTTTTTTATGCCATGGATTTTCATTCAAGAAACTTGCAAATTGGTCGAAATGAACTAGACCCATGTGGGATTGTAGCCAACTCTCTTGGATTTTTCTAAGTAATAAAATATGGGTGTGGCCAACATGCAAACAAAAATGGCGTTTTTTTTTAAGTAAGTAGTAAATTGCATCTAACTCAAACATGCAGTGTCCTGTTAACCGGCATTAATATACATTTTGGTCACAATGTTCCTCTGAATGTAATGATATACAGTTTACATAGATGAGATAATCCATTGCTCCACAGCGCCCCCTGGAAATTTTGAATGGGACCCCAAAAATTTTACTTTTTCAAAAACATTTGAAATTTGGCATGGACATCCCTATCTCCATACTGAACAAAAAGCCAATGAGAACATACCTCTATTTGCAAGTGTGTTGCCATGGCGACGACCGACATTTCTCATTGAAATACATGGGTTTTGGTTAACTGGGATGAAAAAAAAAAATACTTTGTCATAGATCATCAAAATTTGGTACACATATTCTACTCATCATAATGAACAAAAAAGCCAAAGAAGACATACCTCTATTTCCAACCGTGTAGACGTCATAAATGCTCTCATTGGAATGAATGGAGTAGTATTACTCAGTCGCTGTTTTTGGTGGGAGGGGCGATGTAAGCGGGAACGAGAGGCGCGAACTCCGCGGTGGCGTGTACCCCGCGGTCGCAAGGGGTGGCGAGGGCCTTTATCACTGCTTGCAGTTTTAATTATTATTATTATTATTTTCCTCGCGACTACGAAGCCATTTTTGACCCCCTGAACGTTAACGAAAACTCAATTTTATTGGACCCAAAATTCAAGGTTGGCGAAAAATAATTTTTATTTAAGCTTTTTAGGACAAATATTCAAAAATGACACGCTAGCGCCCCCTAACAACCCCCATTCATTTTTTGGCAAAGTTTCTCATAGACAGTTGAAATTTGGTAGATCCATCCATCTTTCCATCCTGAACAAAAAAGCCAATGAGAACATACCTCTATTTGCAACTATGTTGCCGTGGTAACGTCATAAATGTGCCATTGAAATGAATGGGGTTCAGAGTACTGGACTTTGTTTTAGACTAAATAGATGCTCTGCACTAATCCAAATATGGCCTAAAACTCAAAATAGATGAAAGATTTATTATTTTAATGTTGAAAAAAATTTAACATTTCAAAATGACTCAATAGCGCCACCTCAAAAATCAAAATACATTACGTCAAAGACAGACCTTTTCCATCGTAGATCAATGAAATTTGGTACAAACATAGAACATGTCAAGACAAGTAAAAAAATATATAATGACCCCACCCTAAACCCTACAGGAAGTCGGCCATTGTGGGACGAACCCGATTTTTTCAATATTTTAACTCTCACGTTTGAATTTTTTCACGCCCTGGATTTTCACTCAGTAAACTTGGAAATTGGTCAAAATGAACTAGACCCATGTGGAATTATAGCCAACTCTCTTGGATTTTTTTACATCATAAAATGTGGGCGTGGTCAGCCTACCAAGAAAAAAAGCCATTTTTGAAGTTTAAAATGCGCGTAACTCAGACATGCAGGGTCCTATTTCCCGGCATTAATATACGTTTTGTTCAAAATGTTGATTCGAACGCACCGACATACAATTTACATAAGTCAGACTTTACATTGCTCCACAGCGCCCCCTTGAACTTTTGAATGGGACAAAAAAATTTTGTTTGTCATAAACATTTGAAATTTGGCATGAGCATGTGGCTTGACATACTGAACAAAAAAGCCAATGAGAACATATCTCTATCTCCAACTATGTTACCGTGGTAACGTCATAAATGTGTCATTGAAATGAATGGGGTTCAGAGTACTGGACTTTGTTGTCGACTAAATAGATGCTCTGCACTAATCCAACTATGACCCAAAATTCAAGATTGGTGAAAAAATGTGTAATTTGATGTGCAAAAAAATTTAATTTTCAAAATGACTCAGTAGCGCCACCTCAAAGTTCAAAATACATTACGGCAATGAGAGACCTTTTTCATCGTAGACAAATGAAATTTGACACAATCATAGAACATGTCAAGACAAGTATAAAATTGTATTATGACCCCACCCTAAACCCTACAGGGAGTCAGCCATTGTGGACGGAACCCCATTTTTTTGAAATTTTAACTCTCACGTTTCGATTTTTTACGCCATGGATTTTCATTCAACAAACTTGCAAATTGGTCAAATTGAACTAGACTCATGTGGGATTAAAGACGACTCACTTGGTTTTTTCTAAGTCATAAATTGTGGGTGTGGCCAGCCTGCCAAGAAAAAAGCCATTTTTTGAAGTATTAAATCGTACGTAACTCAAACATGCAGTGTCTATTTCCCGGCATTAATGTACGATTTGTTCAAAATCTTGTTCTGAATGCATGGACATACAATTAAAAATTTTTAAACATTATATTGCTCCACAGCGCCCCCTTGAAAATTTGAATGGGACCAAAAAAATTTTACTTTTTCAAAAACATTTGAAATTTGGCATGGACATCCCTATCCCCATACTGAACAAAAAAGCCTATGAGAACATACCTCTATTTGCAACTATGTTACCGTGGTAACGTCATAAATGTGTCATTGAAATGAATGGGGTTCAGAGTACTGGACTTTGTTGTCGACTAAATAGATGCTCTGCACTAATCCAACTATGACCCAAAATTCAAGGTTGGTGAAAAAAAATTGGTATTTTGATGTGCAAAAAAAATGTATGTTTCAAAATGACTCAGTAGCGCCACCTCAAAGTTCAAATACATTACGGCAATGACAGACCTTTTTCATCTTAGACAAATGAAATTTGGTAGAACCATAGAACATGTCAAGACAAGTAAAAAATTATATTATGACCCCACCCTAAACCCTACAGGAAGTCGGCCATTGTGGGCGGAACACCATTTTTTTGAAATTTTAACTCTCACGTTTGGATTTTTTACGCTGTGGATTTTCATTCAAGAAATTTGCAAATTGGTGAAAATAAACTAGACCCATGTGGGATGAAAGGCGACTCACTTGGATATTTCTAAGTCATAAAATGTGGGTGTGGCCAACATGCGAAGAAAAATTGCGTTTTTTCAAGTATTTAATTGTACGTAACTCAAACATGCAGCGTCTTGTTAACCGGCATTAATATACATTTTGGTCACAATGTTTATCTGAATGTAACGATATACAGTTTACATAGATGAGACAATCCATTGCTCCACAGCGCCCCCTGGAAATTTTGAATGGGACCCGAAAAATGTTACTTTGTCAAAAACTTTTGAAATTTGGCATGGACATCCCTATCTCCATACTGAACAAAAAAGCCAATGAGAACATACCTCTAATTGCAAGTGTGTTGCCATGGCAACGACCGACATTTCTCATTGAAATACATGGGTTTTGGTTAACTGGGATAAAAAAAAATGTACTTTGTCATTGACCATTGAAATTTGGTACACATATTCCACTCATTATACTGAACAAAAAAGCCAATGAAGACATACCTCTATTTCGAACCGTGCAGGCGTGAAAATGTCATAAATGCTCTCATTGGAATGAATGGAGTAGTATTACTCAGTTGCTGTTTTTGGAGGAGGGGCGATGTAAGCGGGAACGAGAGGCGCGAACTCCGCGGTGGCGCGAACTCCGCGGTGGCGTGAACCCCGCGGTCGCAAGGGTGGCGAGGGCCTTTATCACTGCTTGCAGTTTTAATTTAGGCCCGAGCCGGAGACAACGTCCCGGCGAGGGACTCATTAAAACCGCGTCCGAAACGGGGAAAATGGCAAAAATCAAGTGGTTAACACGCCCCGACATGCCAGTGAGTGGTGTCAAAAATTAGAACTCGCCAAGCTCTAATTGTCACCGAAGACCTCGAAAAAAAATAAACCAAAGACGACTCGGTAGCGCCACCTCAAACTTTGATTTTCATTGGGCCTATGGGAGCCCGACTCGGAAAAAAGTCGACGTAAAAATCTGAAACTCGCATCAAAAAATAGAACATGTTGGGACATGAAAAAATGATATTATGGCCCCGCCCTAAAAATGTACAGGAAGTCGGCCATATTGGATCAAACCCGGGAACGACAAAAGCGCACACCCTCACATTCAGGACATCTCCTCGCACAGTTTTCATCACAAACACTTCAAATTTGGCCAAAACCCACTAAACTCATGTGAGATTAAAGATCATCAATTATATTTGAATATGACTTTGGGTGTGGTCATGGCGAATTTTATACAGAATCGCAATTTTTGGAATATTTCAATAAAATATTTCTCGTTCACACATTTTTTGTTGGGAAAACGCTAATACAGCGTTTATGCACATGTGTGTGAGCTGAACACAATGATATGCAAATCATGGCTTTATCTCACAAAATGACTCCTTAGCGCCCTCTTCAAATTTCATTTTCAAAAATTCATAGAAGACAATCGATTTGTCGTGGACTTGTGAAAAAAATCACAGGAGCCTTATTTGTGATGGGGCACAAAGTGAGAAAGTCACAAGACTGTAGCACTTATGGTTTAGGAGATAAAAAATGGTTGAAAAAAAAATTTCCATTATTTATTATTATTATTATTATTTATTATACTTGCGACTTCGAAGCCATTTTTGACCCCCTGAACATTAATGAAAACTAAATTTGATTGGACCCAAAATTCAAGGTTGGTGAAAAATTAATTATTTTTTTTGGGCAAAAAAAATTAAATGCTTCAAAATGACTCAGTAGCGCCACCTCAAAATCAAAATACATTACGGCAATGACAGACCTTTTTCATCGTAGACAAATGAAATTTGGTAGAACCATAGAACATGTCAAAACAAATAAAAAATTATATTATGACCCCACCCTAAACCCCACAGGAAGTCGGCCATTGTGGGCGGAACCCAATTTTTTCCAAATTTTAAATGTCACTTTTGAATTTTTTACGCCATGGATTTTCATTCTAGAAACTTGGAAATTGGTCAAAATGAACTACAGCCATATGGGATTAAAGGTTTTTGTCTTGGATTTTTTTTCTGTCATAAAATGTGGGTGTGGCCAGCCTGCCAAGAAAAAAGCAATTTTTTTAAGTTTTAAATTGCGAATAATTGAGACATGCAGCGTCCCATTTCCCGGCATTAATATACGTTTTGTTGAAAATGTTGATCTGAACGCAACGACATACAATTTACATACATCAGACATTACATTGCTCCACAGCGCCCCCTTGAACTTTTGAATGGGACCAAAAAAAATTACTTTGTCAAAAAACATTTGAAATTTGGCATGGACATCTGGCTTCACATACTGAACAAAAAAGCCATGAGAACATACCTCTATTTGCAACTATGTTACCGTGGTAACATGATAAATGTGTCATTGAAATGAATGGGGTTCAGAGTACTGGACTTTGTTGTCGACTAAATAGATGCTCTGCACTAATCCAACTATGACCCAAAATTTAAGGTTGGTGAAAAAATGTGTAATTTGATGTGCAAAAAAATTAATGTTTCAAAATGACTCGGTAGCGCCACCTCAAAGTTCAAAATACATTACGGCAATGACAGACCTTTTTCATGGTAGACAAATGAAATTTTGGTAGAACCATAGAACATGTCAAGACAAGTAAAAAATTATATTATGACCCCACCCTAAACCCTACAGGAAGTCGGCCATTGTGGGCGGAACCCCATTTTTTCTTAATTTTAACTCTCACGTTTGAATTTTTTACGCCATGGATTTTCATACAACAAACTTGCAAATTAGTCAAATAGAACTAGACCCATGTGGGATTAAAGACGAGACACTTAGATTTTTCTAAGTTATAAAATGTGGGTGTGGCCAGCCTTGTAAGAAAAAAGCCATTTTTTGAAGTATTAAATCGTACGTAACTCAAACATGCAGCGTCCTATTTCCCGGCATTAATATACGATTTTGTTCAAAATCTTGATCTGAATGCATAGACATACAATTTAAAATTTTTAGACATTATATTGCTCCACAGCGCCCCCTTGAAAATTTGAATGGGACCAAAAAAATTTTACTTTTTCAAAAACATTTTGAAATTTGGCATGGACATCCCTATCACCATACTGAACAAAAAAGCCAATGGGAACATACCTCTATTTCCAAGTGTGTTGCCATGGCAACGACAGACATTTCTCATTGAAATACATGGGTTTTGGTTAAATGGGAAGAAAAAATATTTACTTTGTCATAAACCATTGAAATTTGGTACACATATTCCACTCATCACACTGAACAAAAAAGCCAATGAAGACATACCTCTATTTCAACCTTGCAGGTGTGAAAATGTCATAAATGCTCTCATTGGAATGAATGGAGTAGTATTACTCAGTCGCTGATTTTGGTGGAGGGGCGATGTAAGCGGGAACGAGAAGCACGAACTCCACGGTCGCGCGTGAAGCCCGCGGTCGCAAGGGTGGCGAGGGCCTTTATCACTGCTTGCAGTTTTAATTATTATTATTATTATTATACTTGCGACTTCGAAGCCATTTTTGACCCCCTGAACATTAATGAAAACTAAATTTGATTGGACCCAAAATTCAAGGTTGGTGAAAAATTAATTATTTTTTTGGGCAAAAAAATTAATGCTTCAAAATGACTCAGTAGCGCCACCTCAAAAATCAAAATACATTACGGCAATGACAGACCTTTTTCATCGTAGACAAATGAAATTTGGTAGAACCATAGAACATGTCAAAACAAATAAAAAATTTTATTATGACCCCACCCTAAACCCCACAGGAAGTCGGCCATTGTGGGCGGAACCCATTTTTTTTCAAATTTTAAATGTCACTTTTGAATTTTTTACGCAATAGATTTTCATTCTAGAAACTTGGAAATTGGTCAAAATGAACTACAGCCATATGGGATTAAAGGTGTTTGTCTTGGATTTTTTTCTGTCATAAAATGTGGGTGTGGCCAGCCTGCCAAGAAAAAAGCAATTTTTTTAAGTTTTAAATTGCGAATAATTGAGACATGCAGCGTCCCATTTCCCGGCATTAATATACGTTTTGTTGAAAATGTGATCTGAACGCAACGACATACAATTTACATACATCAGACATTACATTGCTCCACAGCGCCCCCTTGAACTTTTGAATGGGACCAAAAAAATTACTTTGTCAAAAACATTTGAAATTTGGCATGGACATCTGGCTTCACATACTGAACAAAAAAGCCAATGAGAACATACCTCTATTTGCAACTATGTTACCGTGGTAACATGATAAATGTGTCATTGAAATGAATGGGGTTCAGAGTACTGGACTTTGTTGTCGACTAAATAGATGCTCTGCACTAATCCAACTATGACCCAAAATTTAAGGTTGGTGAAAAAAATGTGTAATTTGATGTGCAAAAAAATTAATGTTTCAAAATGACTCGGTAGCGCCACCTTAAAGTTCAAAATACATTACGGCAATGACAGACCTTTTTCATGGTAGACAAATGAAATTTGGTAGAACCATAGAACATGTCAAGACAAGTAAAAAATTATATTATGACCCCACCCTAAACCCTACAGGAAGTCGGCCATTGTGGGCGGAACCCCATTTTTTCTTAATTTTAACTCTCACGTTTGAATTTTTTACGCCATGAATTTTCATACAACAAACTTGCAAATTAGTCAAATAGAACTAGACCCATGTGGGATTAAAGACGAGACACTTGGATTTTTCTAAGTTATCAAATGTGGGTGTTGCCAGCCTTGTAAGAAAAAAGCCATTTTTTGAAGTATTAAATCGTACGTAACTCAAACATGCAGCGTCCTATTTCTCGGCATTAATATACGATTTGTTCAAAATCTTGATCTGAATGCATAGACATACAATTTAAATTTTTAGACATTATATTGCTCCACAGCGCCCCCTTGAAAATTTGAATGGGACCAAAAAAATTTTACTTTTTCAAAAACATTTGAAATTTGGCATGGACATCCCTATCACAATACTGAACAAAAAAGCCAATGGGAACATACCTCTATTTCCAAGTGTGTTGCCATGGCAACGACAGACATTTCTCATTGAAATACATGGGTTTTGGTTAAACGGGAAGAAAAAATATTTACTTTGTCATAAACCATTGAAATTTGGTACACATATTCCACTCATCACACTGAACAAAAAAGCCAATGAAGACATACCTCTATTTCCAACCTTGCAGGTGTGAAAATGTCATAAATGCTCTCATTGGAATGAATGGAGTAGTATTACTCAGTCGCTGATTTTGGTGGGAGGGGCGATGTAAGCGGGAACGAGAAGCACGAACTCCACGGTCGCGTGAACCCCGCGGTGTCGCAAGGGTGGCGAGGGCCTTTATCACTGCTTGCAGTTTTAATTATTATTAGGCCCGAGCCGGAGACAACGTCCCGGCGCGAGGGACTCATTAAAACCGCGTCCGAAACGGGGGGAAAATGGCAAAAATCAAGTGGTTAACACGCCCCGACATGCCAGTGAGTGGTGTCAAAAATTAGAACTCGCCAAGCTCTAATAGTCACTGAAGACCACGAAAAAAAAAATAACGAAAGACGACTCGATAGCGCCACCTCAAACTTTGATTTTCATTGGGCCTATGGGAGCCCGACTCGGAAAAAAAAAAAAGTCGACCGAAAAATCTGAGACTCGCATCAAAAAATAGAACATGTCGGGACATGACAAAAATGATATTATGGCCCTGCCCTAAAATGTACAGGAAGTCGGCCATATTGGATCAAACCCGGTGATGACAAAAGCGCACACCCTCACATTCAGGACATCTCCTCGCACAGTTTTCATCACAAACACTTCAAATTTGGCCAAAACCCACTAAACCCATGTGAGATTAAAGATCATCAATTATATTTGAATATGACTTTGGGTGTGGTCATGGTGAATTTTATACAAAATTGTAATTTTTGGAATATTTCAATAAAATATTTCTCTTTCACACATTTTTTTTGGGGAAAACGCTAATACAGCGTTTATGCACATTTGTGAGCTGAACACAATGATATGCAAATCATGGCTTTATCTCACAAAATGACTCTCTAGCGCCCTCTTCAAATTTCATTTTCAAAAATTCGTAGAAGACACAATCGATTTGTCCTGGACTTGTGAAAAAATTCACAGGGGCCTTATTTGTGATGGGGCACAATGTGAGAAAGTCACATGACTGTAGCTTTTATGGTTTAGGAGGAAAAAAAAATGGGGGAAAAATGAGTTTCCATTATTATTATTATTCTTTTTATTCTTATTTTCCTTGCGACAATGACTCCATTTTGACCCCTTGAACGTTAACGAAAACTCAATTTTATTGGACCCAAAATTCAAGTCTGGTGAAAAATTAATTATTTTGATGGGCAAAAAAATTAATGTTTTAAAATGACTCAATAGCGCCACCTCAAAAATAAAAAAAACATTACGGCAATGACAACCTTTTTCATCGTAGACAAATGAAATTTGTAGAACCATAGAACATGTCAAGACAAGTAAAAAATTATATTATGACCCCACCCTAAACCATACAGGAAGTTGGCCATTGTGGGCGGAACCCCCATTTTTTTGAAATTTTAACTCTCACATTTGGATTTTTTACGCCATGGATTTTCATTCAAGAAACTTGCAAATTGGTCAGAATGAACTAGACCCATGTGGGATTACAGTCTTCTACCTTGGATTTTTCTAACTCATAAAATGTGGGTGTGGCCAGCCTGCCAAGAAAAAAGGCATTTTTTGAAGTATTAAATGGTACGTAACTAAAACCTGCAGTGTCCTATTTCCCGGCATTAATATACATTTTGTTCAAAATCTTGTTCTGAGTGCATACATATAACATTTTATAGAGGTTAGACATTACATTGCTCCACAGCGCCCCCTTGAACTTTTGAATGGGACCAAAAAAAATTACTTTGTCATAAACATTTGAAATTTGGCATGAAGATGTGGCTTGACATACTGAACAAAAAAGCCAATGAGAACATACCTCTATTTGGAACTATGTTACCGTGGTAACCGTGGAAATGGTCATAAATGTGTCATTGAAATGAATGGGGTTCAGAGTACTGGACTTTGTTGTCGACTAAATAGATGCTCTGCACTAATCCAACTATGACCTAAAATTCAAGGTTGGTGAAAAAATGTGTAATTTGATGTGCAAGAAAAATTAATGTTTCAAAATGACTCAGTAGCGCCACCTCAAAGTTCAAAATACATTACGTCAATGACAGACCTTTTTCATCGTAGACAAATGAAATTTGGTAGAACCATAGAACATGTCAAGACAAGTAAAAAATGATATTATGACCCCACCCTAAACCCTACAGGGAGTCGGCCATTGTGGGCGGAACCTCATTTTTCAACATTTTAACTCTCACGTTTGGATTTTTTTTACGCCATGGATTTTCATTCAACATATTTGCAAATTCGTCTAAATGAACTAGACCCATGTGGGATTAAAGGCGACTCACATGGATTTTTCTAAGTCATAAAATGTGGGTGTGGCCAGCCTGCAAAGAGAAAAATGGCGTTTTTTTGAAGTGTTGAATTGCACCTAACTCAAACATGCAGTGTCCTGTTAGCCGGCATTAATATACATTTTGGTCACAATATTGATCTGAACCTAATGATATACAGTTTACATAGATCAGACAATCCATTGCTCCACAGCGCCCCTTGGAAATTTTGAATGGGACCCAAAAATTTTGACTTTGTCAAAAACTTTTGAAATTTGGCATGGACCTCCCTATCTCCATACTGAACAAAAAAGCCAAAGAGAACATACCTCTATTTGCAAGTGTGTTGCCATGGCAACGACCGATATTTCTCATTGAAATACATGGGTTTTGGCTAACTGGGATAAAAAAATGTACTTTGTCATTGACCCATCGAAATTTGGTACACATATTCCACTCATCATACTGAACAAAAAAAGTCAATGAAGACATACCTCTATTTCCAACCGTGGAGGTGTGAAAATGTCATAAATGCTGTCATTGGAATGAATGGAGTAGTATATTACTCAGTCGCTGATTTTGGTGGGAGGGGCGATGTAAGCGGGAACGAGAGGCGCGAACTCCGCGGTGGCGTGTACCCCCGCGCGGTCGCAAGGGTGGGCGAGGGCCTTTATCACTGCTTGCAGTTTTAATTATTATTATTATTATTATTATTAGGCCCGAGCCGGAGACAACGTCCCGGCGGCGAGGGACTCATTAAAACCGCGTCCGAAACGGGGAAAATGGCAAAAATCAAGTGGTTTACACACGCCGACATGCCAGTGAGTGGTGTCAAAAAATTAGAACTCGCCAAGCTCTAATTGTCACCGAAGACCCCGAAAAAAAAAAAACGAAAGACGACTCGATAGCGCCACCTCAAACTTTGATTTTCATTGGGCCTATGGGAGCCCGACTCGGAAAAAAAAGTCGACTGAAAAATCTGAAACTCACATCAAAAAATAGAACATGTCGGGGCATGACAAAAATGATATTATGGCCCCGCCAAAAAATGTACAGGAAGTCGGCCATATTGGATCAAACCCGGTGATGACAAAAGCGCACACCCTCACATTCAGGACATCTCCTCGCACAGTTTTCATCACAAACACTTCAAATTTGGCCAAAACCCACTAAACCCATGTGAGATTAAAGATCATCAATTATATTTGAATATGACTTTGGGTGTGGTCATGGGGAATTTTATACAAAATCGCAAATTTTGGAATATTTCAATAAATATTTCTCTTTCACACATTTTTGTTGGGAAAACGCTAATACAGCGTTTATGCACATTTGTGAGCTGAACACAATGATATGCAAATCATGGCGCTATCTCACAAAATGACTCTCTAGCGCCCTCTTCAAATTTCATTTTCAAAAATTCGTAGCAGACAAGTAATTTGTCGTGGACTTGTGAAAAAATTCACAGGGGCCTTATTTGTGATGGGGCACAATGTGAGAAAGTCACATGACTGTAGCTTTTGTGGTTTAGGAGAAAAAAAATAGGTCGAAAAAAAATTTCCATTATTATTATTATTATTTATTATTTTTACGGCCGCTTCGAAGCCACTTTTGACCCCCTGAACATTAACGAAAACTCAATTTTATTGGACCCAAAATTCAAGGTTGGCGAAAAAAAAATTTTTTGTAGGTTGTTAGTAAAAATATTCAAAAAAATGACACGCTAGCGCCCCCTAATACGCTCAATTCATGTTTTTGGCAAAGTTTAACTTAGAAAGTTGAAACTTGGCACATCCATCCGTCTTTCAATTCTGAACAAAAAAGCCAATGAGAACATACCTGTATTTGTAACTATGTTACCGTGGTAACGTCATAAATGTGTCATTGAAATGAATGGGGTTCAGAGCACTGGACTTTGTTGTCGACTAAATAGATGCTCTGCACTAATCCAACTATGACCAAAATTCAAGGTTGGTGAAAAAATGTGTATATTTGATGTGCAAAAAAATTTACATTTCAAAATGACTCAGTAGCGCCACCTCAAAGTTCAAAATACATTACGGCAATGAGAGACCTTTTTCATCGTAGACAAATGAAATTTGGTAGAACCATAGAACATGTCAAGACAAGTAAAAAATTATATTATGACCCCCACCCTAAACCCTACAGGAAGTCGGCCATTGTGGGCGGAACCCCCATTTTTTTGAAATTTTAACTCTCACGTTTGGATTTTTTACGTCATGGATTTTCATTCAACAAACTTGCAAATTCGTCTAAATAAACTAGACCCATGTGGGATTAAAGGGGACTCACTTGGATTTTTCTAAGTCATAAAATGTGGGTGTGGCCAACATGCGAAGAAAAATGGCGTTTTTTTTTGAAGTATTGAATTGCACCTAACTCAAACATGCAGTGTCCTGTTAACCGGCATTAATATACATTTTAGTCACAATATTGATCTTAACCTAATGATATACAGTTTACATAGATGAGACAATCCATTGCTCCACAGCGCCCCCTGGAAATTTTGAATGGGACCCAAAAAATTTTACTTTTGAAATTTGGCATGGACATCCCTATCTCCATACTGAACAAAAAAGTCAATGAGAACATACCTCTATTTGCAAGTGTGTTGCCATGGCAACAACCGACATTTCTCATTGAAATACATGGGTTTTGGTTAATTGGGATAAAAAAATGTACTTTGTCATAGACCATTCAAATTTGGTACACATATTCCACTCATCATACTGAACAAAAAAGCCAATGAAAACATACCTCTATTTCCAACCGTGCAGGTTTGAAGATGTCATAAATGCTCTCATTGGAATGAATGGAGTAGTATTACTCGATGTAAGCGGGAACGAGAGGCGGGAACGAGAGGCGGGAACGAGAGGCGGGAACGAGAGGCGGGAACGAGAGGCGGGAACGAGAGGCGGGAACGAGAGGCGGGAACGAGAGGCGCGAACTCCGCGGTCGCGTGAACCCCGCGGTCGCAAGGGTGGCGAGGGCCTTTATCACTGCTTGCAGTTTTAATTATTATTATTATTATTATTTTTCTCCCCCTGGGATCGCGATTTTCACCCCCTAAACGTCGATGAAAAGTCTCACATGGGGGTATCAGATCGATCGGCCTCGCGAAAAATTCGATAAAATAAGCATCACGAAAATGACCCACGCACACAGGCTCGACAGCGCCACCTAGAAAATTGCAAATTTTCAAATGAATTGGGAGCCGACTCGCATATTTCGCCGTAGCAAAGCCAAATTCGCACAAGTGATAGAGCTCATGGACACGAGCAAAAAAGCCAATCATAGTGCAGCCCTAAGGCGGACAGGAAGTCCACCATATTCGATCGAAAATTCGCCAATTTTGTCGCCGCCTGTTTTCAAAATGTAAATCAGTCCAGGTTTCTCATCCAAAAGACGTCAGATTTCACATGTCACATCTGGACACATGGGGTTTCATGAAACATGCTTTTTTTTGGGACAATTTCATGTCGTTCGCCCGCACGGCGCCATCGAAAAACGCCTTCGTTTCCTGTAATTTCGTTGTCCTCTCACGACCAGGGGCATTGTCCTACAGATCTCACATTCACATGACGTATGTGTAATTATGGCATGTATGAAATGGACTATAAAGTGTAATGAACATGAAAACTCTAGCGCCCCCTAGCATAGACGTGAAACGTCAACTTTATCGGATTACAACCAAATTTGGGGAATAAATCTGGCATTTGACGAGGACCAAAAAATATATTATGGGCATGGGTCATTTCTCACAACTGGCCAGTAGGGGCGCAAACTCCAACAAAAAACATTTAAAATATATTACTCACACGGGCTTTGCCCGAGACATCTCAAATTCAAGTCACATATGTTTCTTTTAGCCTTGAATCAAATGCATTATAAAGTCTATCTAATCAAAATGAACACTCTAGCGCCCCCTACCATAGACATGACACATCAATATGATCGGATTCATACCAATTTTTAGGAATAATTTGGGGGACGAAAAGGAGCAAAAAATTATATTACGGGTATAGGCTATTTCTTACAATTGGCCAGCAGGGGCGCAAATACTCCAACAAAAAACATTTAAAAATATATTACTCACACGGGCTTTGCCCGACACATCTCAAATTTCAGTCAAATATGTTTCATTTGGCCCTGAATCAAATGCAATATAAAGTGTAATCAAAATGAACCCTCTAGCGCCCCCTACCATAGACATGACACATCAATTTTATATCGGATTCATACCAAATTTGGGGAGTACATTGGACACCTCAGAAGAAGCAAAAAATTATATTACAAGCATGGGTTATTTCTCACGGTTGGCCAGCAGGGGCGCAATGACTCCAGAATAAATCATTGAAAAATCTCACTTTCGCATACGTCTTTTTGAAACCTATCTACTCCTACGTTTTTCATCCCAATGAACTGAAACTCCACATGCCACATCTATACAGATTGATTATCAATATCATCCATTTTTGGGGGATATTCTTCACGGTTTATGTGTAGCTCGCTGTGAAAATATGACTTCATTTTTGGATTGAAAAAAACCACTCCACTTTCACATTCGTTCATATAAACCTTTCTAGTCTTAGGTTTTTCAACCAAACTACCTGAAACTCCACAGGCCACATCTACAGAGGTAGTTTATCAATAATCATCCATGTTTTTGGGGATATTCATTATAGTTTTTGTGTAGCTCACTGTCAAAATAGGACTGAATTATTGGTTCGAAATTCCCACACCACTTTGACATATGTGTATATGGAATCTATCTATTCCTACGTTTTTCATCCCAATAAGCTGAAACCCCATAGGCCACATCTATACAGGTTGCTTATCAATAATCATCCATTTTTTTTGAGGATATTCATTATAGTTTTTGTGTAGCTCACTGTCAAAATAGGACTGAATTATTAGTTTCAAATTCCCACACCACTTTGACATATGTGTATATTAAAGCTATCTACTCTTAAATTATACATCTAAATGAGTTATAACTCCACATGCACATCTATAGACGTAGCTTATCAATAATCATCCATGTTTTTGGGGATATTCATTATAGTAGTTTTGTGTAGCTCACTGTCAAAATAGGACTGAATTATTGGTTTGAAATTCCCACACCCACTTTGATATATGTGTATATGGAATCTATCTACTCTTACATTTTTAATCTAAATGATTTCAAACTCCTCTTGCCACATCTATAGAGGTAGTTTCTCAATAATCATCCATTTTTTTTTGGGATACTCATTATAGTTTTTGTGTAGCTCACTGTCAAAATAGGACTTAATTATTAGTTTCACATTTTACACAACGCGTTTTCAAAATGATTCTACTCACACATATTTTGCCCAAATGTGCTCAGATTTCACATGTCACACGTACACACATAAGGTTCATAAAACATCCACTTTTTTGCAACAATTTTTGTGCCGTTTGTCCATACCTCACCGTCAAAAAAACACCTTTATTTCCTGTTTCCTTCATTCCCGCTCACAGACACATGGATGTGTCTAAAGAGCTACAACTATCCCCACTGATGTAAAATAAAAATGTGAATACAGCAGAGTAATGAGCATGTGACCTGTGGACTCTATAGCGCCCCCTATAATGCAATGAAAACACACAACTTTGTCTGATTGGCATGAAACTTGGGGAGATAAATGTAGACCTAAAACCAAAAAAAAAGTCAATCACACACTATACCTGTATTATGCACGAGGTTGATGGTTCAAAGCCACGAACACCACCAGTATAATGCAATGGTCACTATAGAAACTGTGTGAGGGAGAGGGGGGGGTGGGGGGGAGTGCGGGCCGGGGGTGGACGGGGAGGGGGGGGGATGCTGCGTGGAGGCGGTGGCTGGCCCCCGCCGGTCGCAAGGGGGGCGGGCGCGTCGAGGCGAGGGCCATCATCGCCGCTTGCGGCTTTAATTATTGGCCCTCGCCGCTCACGAAGAAGTGACGGCGAGGGGTATTGTTCTTCGAAAGTTTCTTTTTCTTATTATTTATTATTATTATTATTATTATTATTTTTCCCCCTGGGATCGCGATTTTCACCCCCTAAACGTCGACGAAAAGTCTCTCACATGGGGGTATCAGATCGATCGGCCTCGCGAAAAATTCGATAAAATAAGCATCACGAAAATGACCCACGCACACAGGCTCGACAGCGCCACCTAGAAATTGCAAATTTTCAAATGAATTGGGAGCCGACTCGCATATTTCGCCGTAGCAAAGCCAAATTCGCATCAGTGATAGAGCTCATGGAGACGAGCAAAAAGCCAATCATAGTGCTGCCCTAAGGCGGACAGGAAGTCCACCATATTCGATCGAAAATTCGCCACATTTCTCGCCGCCTGTTTTCAAAATGTAATCAGTCCTAGGTTTTCGATCCAAATGAAGTCAGATTTCACATGTCACATCTGGACACATGGGGTTTCATGAAACATGCTTTTTTTTTTGGACAATTTCATGTCGTTCGCCCGCACGCCGCCATCGAAAAAACGCCTTCGTTTCCTGTAATTTCGTTGTCCTCTCACGACCAGGGGCATTGTCCTACAGATCTCACATTCACATGACATATGTGTAATTATGGCATGTATGGAATGGACTATAAAGTATTATGAAAATGAAAACTCTCTAGCGCCCCCTAGCATAGACATGAAACGTCAACATTATTGATTACAACCAAATTTGGGGAATAAATCTGGGATAAAACGAGGACCAAAAAGTTATATTATGGGCATGGGTCATTTCTCACAAACTGGCCAGTAGGGGCGCAAAGAGTCCAACAAAAAACATTTAAAAATATATTACTCACACGGGCTTTGCCCGACACATCTCAAATTTAAGTCACATATGTTTCATTTGGCCCTGAATCAAATGCATTATAAAGTCTAATCAAAATGAACACTCTAGCGCCCCCTACCATAGACATGACACATCAATATGATCGGATTCATACCAAATTTAGAGAATAAATTTAAGGCACAAAAAGGAGCAAAAAAATTATATTACGGGTATAGGCTATTTCTTACAATTGGCCAGCAGGGGCGCAAATACTCCAACAAAAAACATTTAAAAATATATTACTCACACGGGCTTTGCCCGAGACATCTCAAATTTCAGTCAAATATGTTTCATTTGGCCCTGAATCAAATGCAATATAAAGTGTAAATCAAAATGAACCCTCTAGCGCCCCCTACCATAGACGTGACACATCAATTTTATCGGATTCATACCAAATTGGGGAGTACATTGGACACCTCAGAAGAAGCAAAAAATTATATTACAAGCATGGGTTATTTCTCACGGTTGGCCAGCAGGGGCGCAATGACTCCAGAATAAATCATTGAAAAATCTCACTTTCGCATACGTCTTTTTGAAACCTATCTACTCCTACGTTTTTCATCCCAATGAACTGAAACTCCACATGCCACATCTATACAGGTTGCTTATCAATAATCATCCATTTTTTGGGGGATATTCATTATAGTTTTTGTGTAGCTCACTGTCAAAATAGGACTTAATTATAGTTTTTAAAATTCCCACACCACTTTGACATATGTGTATATTAAAGCTATCTACTCTTCAATATACATCCAAATGAGTTCAAACTCCAACAGGCCACATCTACAGAGGTACTTTATCAATAATCATCCATTTTTTTGGGGATATTCTTCACGGTTTTATGTGTAGCTCGCTGTGAAAATATGACTTCATTTTTGGATTGAAAAAAAAAACTCCACTTTCACATTCTTTCATATAAAAACCTTTCTACTCTTAGGTTTTTCAACCAAACTACCTGAAACTCCACAGGCCACATCTACAGAGATAGTTTTATCAATTATCATCCATGTTTTTGGGGATATTCATTATAGTTTTTGTGTAGCTCACTGTCAAAATAGGACTGAATTATTGGTTCGAAATTCCCACACCACTTTCATATATACGTGTATATGGAATCTATCTATTCCTACGTTTTTCATCCCAATGAGCTGAAAACTCCATAGGCCACATCTATACAGGTTGCTTATCAATAATCATCCATTTTTTTGAGGATATTCATTATAGTTTTTGTGTAGCTCACTGTCAAAATAGGACTGAATTATTAGTTTCAAATTCCCACCACTTTCACATATGTGTATATTAAAGCTATCTACTCTTAAATTATACATCTAAATGAATTCAAACTCCTCATGTCACATCTATACAGGTTGATTATCAATAATCATCCATTTTTTGGGGGATATTCATTATAGTTTTTTGTGTAGCTCACTGTCAAAATAGGACTGAATTATTGGTTCGAAATTCCCACACCACTTTCATATATGTGTATATTAAAGCTATCTACTCTTACATTTTTAATCTAAATATTTCAAACTCCAAATGCCACATCTATAGACGTAGCTTATCAATAATCATCCATTTTTTTGAGGATATTCATTATAGTTTTTGTGTAGCTCACTGTCAAAATAGGACTGAATTATTAGTTTCAAATTCCCACACCACTTTCACATATGTGTATATTAAAGCTATCTACTCTTAAATTATACATCTAAATGAGTTATAACTCCACATGCCACATCTATAGACGTAGCTTATCAATAATCATCCATGTTTTGTGCCGTTTGTCCATACCTCACCGTCAAAAAACACCTTATTTCCTGTTTCCTTCATTCCCACTCACAGACACATGGATGTGTCTAAAGAGCTACAACTATCCCCACTGATGTAAAATAAAAATGTGAATACAGCAGAGTAATGAGCACATGACCAGTGGACTCTATAGCGCCCCCTATAATACAATTAAAACACACAACTTTTGTCTGATTGGCATAAAACTTGGGGAGATAAATGTAGACCTAAAACCAAACCAAAAAGTCAATGACACTATACCTGTATTATGCACGGGTTTGATGGTTCTAAGTCACAGACTCCACCAGTTTAATGCAATGATCACTCTGCACTATGGAAACAGTGTGAAGGGGGGGGGCGAGGGGGGGCGTGCGGCCCGGGGGGTGGCCGGGCAGGGGGAATGATGCGTGGAGGCGGTGGCTGGCCCCCGCGGTCGTGAGGGGAGGCGGTTTGCGCGTGGTGGCGAGGGCCATCATCGCCGCTTGCGGCTTTAATTGGCCCTCGCCGCTCACGAAGTGACGGCGAGGGGTATTTTTTCTCGGTTTCTTCTTCTTCTTATTATTCTTTTTTTTTCCGCCCAAAACTCGCCCCGTTTTCACCCCCTAAACGTCGACGAAAAGTCTCACATGGGGGTATCAAATCGATCAGCCGCGTGAAATTTCGATAAAATATGCATCACGAAAATGACCCACGCACACAGGCTCGACAGCGCCACCTAGAAAATTGCAAATTTTCAAATGAATTGGGAGCCGACTCGCATATTTTGCCCTAGCAAAGCCAAATTCACACCAGTGATAGAGCTCATGGAGACGAGCAAAAAAGCCAATCATAGTGCTGCCCTAAGGCGGACAGGAAGTCCACCATATTCAATCGAAAAAATCGCCAATTTTTTCGCCGCCTGTTTTCAAAATACTACAACTCTCATGTTTTTTACTCCAAAAGACGTCAGATTTCACATGTCACATCTGGACACATGGGGTTTCATAACTTATCCGATTGTTTTGCATAATTTCGTGTCGTTCGCCCACACGCCGCCATCGAAAAACGCCTTCGTTTCCTGTAATTTCGTTGTCCTCTCACGACCAGGGGCATTGTCCTACAGATCTCACATTCACATGACATATGCGTAATTATGGCATGTATGGAATGGACTATAAAGTGTAATGAAAATGAAAACTCTAGCGCCCCCTAGCATAGACGTGAAACGTCAACATTATTGGATTACAACCAAATTTGGGGAATAAAATCTGGGATATGAAAAACTAAAAAAATTATATTATGGGCATGGGTCATCATTTCTCACAACTGGCCAGTAGGGGCGCAAAGAGTCCAACAAAAAAACATTTAAAAAAATATATTACTCACACGGGCTTTGCCCGACACATCTCAAATTTAAGTCACATATGTTTCATTTGGCCCTGAATCAAATGCAATATAAAGTGTAATCAAAATGAACACTCTAGCGCCCCCTACCATAGACATGACACATCAATATTATCGGATTCATACCAAATTTAGGGAATACATTTGGGGCAAAAAAAGAGCAAAAAAATTATATTACGGGTATAGGCTATTTCTTACAATTGGCCAGCAGGGGCGCAAATACTCCAACAAAAAACATTTAAAAATATATTACTCACACGGGCTTTGCCCGAGACATCTCAAATTTCAGTCAAATATGTTTCATTTGGCCCTGAATCAAATGCAATATAAAGTGTAATCAAAATGAACCCTCTAGCGCCCCCTACCATAGACGTGTGACACATCAATTTATCGGATTCATACCAAATTTGGGGAGTACATTGGACACCTCAGAAGAAGCAAAAAATTATATTACAAGCATGGGTTATTTCTCACGGTTGGCCAGTAGGGGCGCAATGACTCCAGAATAAATCATTGAAAAATCTCACTTTCGCATACGTCTTTTTTGAAACTATCTACTCCTACGTTTTTCATCCCAATGAACTGAAACTCCACATGCCACATCTATACAGATTGATTATCAATAATCATCCATTTTTTGGGGATATTCTTCACGGTTTATGTGTAGCTCGCTGTGAAAATATGACTTCATTTTTGGATTGAAAAAAAAAACACTCCACTTTCACATTCTTTCATATAAAACCTTTCTAGTCTTAGGTTTTTCAACCAAACTACCTGAAACTCCACAGGCCACATCTACAGAGGTAGTTTATCAATAATCATCCATGTTTTGGGGATATTCATTATAGTTTTTGTGTAGCTCACTGTCAAAATAGGACTGAATTATTGGTTCGAAATTCCCACACCACTTTCACATATGTGTATATGGAATCTATCTATTCCTACGTTTTTTCATCCCAATGAGCTGAAACCCCATAGGCCACATCTATACAGGTTGCTTATCAATAATCATCCATTTTTTTGAGGATATTCATTATAGTTTTTGTGTAGCTCACTGTCAAAATAGGACTGAATTATTGGTTTGAAATTCCCACACCACTTTGATATATGTGTATATGGAATCTATCTACTCTTACATTTTTAATCTAAATGATTTCAAACTCCTCATGCCACATCTATAGAGGTAGTTTCTCAATAATCATCCATTTTTTTTTCGGGATACTCATTATAGTTTTTGTGTAGCTCACTGTCAAAATAGGACTTAATTATTAGTTTCACATTTTACACAACGCGTTTTTCAAAATGATTCTACTCACACATATTTTGCCCAAATCTGCTCAGATTTCACATGTCACACGTACACACATAAGGTTTCATAAAACATCCACCTTTTTGCAACAATTTTGTGCCGTTTGTCCATACCTCACTGTCAAAAAACACCTTTATTTCCTGTTTCCTTCATTCCCCGCACACAGACATGGATGTGTCTAAAGAGCTACAACTATCCCCACTGATGTAAAATAAAAATGTGAATACAGCAGAGTAATGAGCACGTGACCAGTGGACTCTATAGCGCCCCCTATAATACACGTAATACACTCAACTTTGTGCGATTGGCATGAAACTTGGGGAGATAATTGTAGGCCTAAATCAAAAACAAAAAAGTCAATGAGACTATACCTGTATTATGCACGAGTTTGATGGATCTAAGTCACAGACTCCACCAGTTTAATGCAATGATCACTCTGCACTATGGAAACAGTGTGAAGGGGGGGGGGGGGGGGGCGAAGGGGGGCGTGCGGCCGGGGGGTGGCCGGGGGGGGGGAATGCTGCGTGGAGGCGGTGGCTGGCCCCGGAGGTCGCGAGGGGAGGCGGTCGCGCCGTGGCGAGGGCCATCATCGCCGCTTGCGGCTTTAAATTAACATTGTTTCTCCTCAACCTGTATTATTTTTCTCCCCAAACTCGCCCCGTTTTCACACCCCCTAAACGCAGACGAAAAGTCTCACATGGGGGTATCAGATCGACCAGCTCTGTGAAAATTTTCATAAATTTGGCGTCACAAAAATGTCCACTGCACCCCCACTCCACGCGCCCCCTACAATTTCACACCTATGGCAGAGGATGCGGGTAAATTTAGGAATAGACACACAAAAATCAGCACAGTGATAGAGCACAGTGAGACAAGCATAAAAAGTGAATTGAAGCACTGCTCTATGTCAAACAGGAAGTCGGCCATATTTAATAGAAAATTCACCACATTTTACACAACGCGTTTTCAAAATGATTCTACTCACACATATTTTGCCCAAATATGCTCAGATTTCACATGTCACACGTAGACACATAAGGTTTCATAAAACATCCACTTTTTTGCAACAATTTTGTGCCGTTTGTCCATACCTCACCGTCAAAAAAACACCTTTATTTCCTGTTTCCTTCATTCCCGCTCACAGACACACATGGATGTGTCTAAAGAGCTACAACTATCCACTGATGTAAATAAAAATGTGAATACAGCAGAGTAATGAGCATGTGACCAGTTGACTCTATAGCGCCCCCTATAATACAATGAAAACACACAACTTTGTGCAATTGGCATGAAACTTGGGGAGATAATTGTAGGCCTAAAACAAAACAAAAAAGTCAAAGACACTATATACCTGTATTATGCACGAGTTTGATGGTTCTAAGTCACAGACTCCACCAGTTTAATGCAATGATCACACTGCACTATGGAAACAGTGTGAAGGGCAGGGGCGAAGGGGGGCGTGCGGCCGGGGGGTGGCCGGGCAGGGGGAATGCTGCGTGGAGGCGGTGGCTGGCCCCAGCGGTCGCGAGGGGAGGCGGTCGCGCCGTGGCGAGGGCCATCATCGCCGCTTGCGGCTTTAATTATTATTATTATTATTTTTCTCCCCCTGGGATCGCGATTTTCACCCCCTAAACGTCGATGAAAAGTCTCACATGGGGGTATCAGATCGATCGGCCTCGCGAAAAAAAATTTCGATAAAATAAGCATCACGAAAATGACCCACGCACACAGGCTCGACAGCGCCACCTAGAAAATGCAAATTTTCAAATGAATTGGGAGCCGACTCGCATATTTCGCCGTAGCAAAGCCAAATTCGCACAAGTGATAGAGCTCATGGACACGAGCAAAAAAGCCAATCATAGTGCAGCCCTAAGGCGGACAGGAAGTCCACCATATTCGATCGAAAATTCGCCAATTTTGTCGCCGCCTGTTTTCAAAATGTAATCAGTCCCAGGTTTCTCATCCAAAAGACGTCAGATTTCACATGTCACATCTGGACACATGGGGTTTCATGAAACATGCTTTTTTTTGGGACAATTTCATGTCGTACGCCCGCACGGCGCCATCGAAAAACGCCTTCGTTTCCTGTAATTTCGTTGTCCTCTCACGACCAGGGGCATTGTCCTACAGATCTCACATTCACATGACATATGTGTAATTATGGCATGTGTGGAATGGACTATAAAGTGTAATGAACATGAAAACTCTAGCGCCCCCTAGCATAGACGTGAAACGTCAACTTTATCGGATTACAACCAAATTTGGGGAATAAATCTGGCATTTGACGAGGACCAAAAAATTATATTATGGGCATGGGTCATTTCTCACAACTGGCCAGTAGGGGCGCAAATACTCCAACAAAAAACATTTAAAAATATATTACTCACACGGGCTTTGCCCGAGACATCTCAAATTCAAGTCACATATGTTTCTTTTAGCCTTGAATCAAATGCATTATAAAGTCTAATCAAAATGAACACTCTAGCGCCCCCTACCATAGACATGACACATCAATATGATCGGATTCATACCAAATTTAGGGAATAAATTTTGGGCACGAAAAGGAGCAAAAAATTATATTACGGGTATAGGCTATTTCTTACAATTGGCCAGCAGGGGCGCAAATACTCCAACAAAAAAAATTTAAAAATATATTACTCACACGGGCTTTGCCCGAGACATCTCAAATTTAAGTCAAATATGTTTCATTTGGCCTGAAATCAAATGCAATATAAAGTGTAATCAAAATGAACCCTCTAGCGCCCCCTACCATAGACATGACACATCAATTTTATCGGATTCATACCAAATTTGGGGAGTACATTGGACACCTCAGAAGAAGCAAAAAATTATATTACAAGCATGGGTTATTTCTCACGGTTGGCCAGCAGGGGCGCAATGACTCCAGAATAAATCATTGAAAAATCTCACTTTCGCATACGTCTTTTGGAAACCTATCTACTCCTACGTTTTTCATCCCAATGAACTGAAACTCCACATGCCACATCTATACAGATTGCTTATCAATAATCATCCATTTTTTGGGGGATATTCATTATAGTTTTTGTGTAGCTCACTGTCAAAATAGGACTTAATTATTAGTTTAAAATTCCCACACCACTTTGACATATGTGTATATTAAAGCTATCTACTCTTAAATTATACATCCAAATGAGTTCAAAGTCCACAGGCCACATCTACAGAGGTACTTTATCAATAATCATCCATTTTTTTGGGGATATTCTTCACGGTTTATGTGTAGCTCGCTGTGAAAATATGACTTCACTTTTGGATTGAAAAAAACACTCCACTTTCACATTCTTTCATATAAAACCTTTCTACTCTTAGGTTTTTCAAAACAAAACTACCTGAAACTCCACACAGGCCACATCTACAGAGATAGTTTATCAATAATCATCCATGTTTTTGGGGGATATTCATTATAGTTTTTGTGTAGCTCACTGTCAAAATAGGACTGAATTATTGGTTCGAAATTCCCACACCACTTTCATATATGTGTATATTAAAGCTATCTACTCTTGCATTTTTAATCTAAATGATTTCAAACTCCAAGTGCCCACATCTATAGACGTAGCTTATCAATAATCATCCATGTTTTTGAGGATATTCATTATAGTTTTTGTGTAGCTCACTGTCAAAATAGGACTTAATTTTAGTTTCAAATTCCCACACCACTTTGACATATGTGTATATTAAAGCTATCTACTCTTAAATTATACATCCAAATGAGTTCAAAGTCCACAGGCCACATCTACAGAGGTACTTTATCAATAATCATCCATGTTTTTGGGGATATTCATTATAGTTTTTGTGTAGCTCACTGTCAAAATAGGACTGAATTATTGGTTTGAAATTCCCACACCACTTTGATATATGTTATATTATTAAGCTATCTACTCTTAAATTATACATCTAAATGACTTTCAAACTCCACAGGCCACATCTACAGAGGTTGATTATCAATAATCATCAATTTTTTTGGGGATATTCTTCACGGTTTATGTGTAGCTCGCCGTGAAAATATGACGTCATTTTTGGATTGAAAAAACCACTCCACTTTCACATTCGTTCATATAAAACCTTTCTAGTCTTAGGTTTTTCAACCAAACTACCTGAAACTCCACAGGCCACATCTACAGAGGTAGTTTATCAATAATCATCCATGTTTTTGGGGATATTCATTATAGTTTTTGTGTAGCTCACTGTCAAAATAGGACTTAATTATTAGTTTCAAATTCCCACACCACTTTGACATATGTGTATATTAAAGCTATCTACTCTTAAATTATACATCTAAATGAGTTATAACTCCACATGCCACATCTATAGACGTAGCTTATCAATAATCATCCATGTTTTGTGCCGTTTGTCCATACTTCACCGTCAAAAAACACCTTTATTTCCTGTTTCCTTCATTCCCACTCACAGACACATGGATGTGTCTAAAGAGCTACAGCTATCCCCACTGATGTAAAATAAAAATGTGAATACAGCAGAGTAATCAGCACGTGACCAGTGGACTCTATAGCGCCCCCTATAATACAATTAAAACACACAACTTTGTCTGATTGGCATAAAACTTGGGGAGATAAATGTAGACCTAAAACCAAACCAAAAAGTCAATGACACTATACCTGTATTATGCACGAGTTTGATGGTTCTAAGTCACAGACTCCACCAGTTTAATGCAATGTCCACTCTGCACTATGGAAACAGTGTGAGGGGGGGGGCGAGGGGGGGCGTGCGGCCGGGGGGGTGGCCGGGCAGGGGGAATGATGCGTGGAGGCGGTGGCTGGACCCCGGCGGTCGCGAGGGGAGGCGGTCGCGCCGTGGCGAGGGCCATCATCGCCGCTTGCGGCTTTAATATTGTCTTAAATTCATTTCCTGGAGACTGATCTTAAACTAAACCCTAACCTTTACCTGTTTTAACCCATATGAGAACTTTAAATCATGTAGTTGATCTAATAATACATAATTTTACATTGCGGGGACCAGATCTTTGTACTTATTTGTCTTATGGGGACATTATATTGAAGTAAATTAATTTCCTGTAGACTGATCTTAAACTAAACGCTAACCTTAACCTATTTTAACCCATATCAAAACTTTAAATCATGTCGTTGATCCAATAATTTATTTTACATCGTGGGGACCAGATCTTTGTACTTACATGTCTTATGGGGACTTATATTGCCTTACATTCATTTCCTGGAGATTGATCTTAAAGTAAACCCTAATCTTAACCTATTTAACCCATACCAGAAGTTTAAACCATGTTGTTGATCCAATAATAACACTACGTCACGGTAAACCAGATATTTGTCTCCATAAAGGAGGCACGTTCCTGTGACGTGAGTGTGTATACAGATTTTAGTCCTCACAATGTAATAAATTGAATATATTACATGAAATTGTATGTGTATGTAGTGTTTTGAAGTTGGAGTCTTTGCAGGTACTATGTGCCTGAGGTGGGGTACACACCACTGGACAAATGGTTTTCAGTTGTCATGGAGACACAACCTCCCACCTCCTCACTGAGATGCTGAGGTCTAAACACCAAATGCTCCAACGATTTATTAATTAACATTTTATAGGCTCAAAACATGTTTCTTTCCAGTGCAGTAAATCTGGGCCTAATTCCAATAAATGTTGCGCTTGTTCCCATATAATTGTTTTATGTCTTCGCCCGGCCTCCCCGTAATTATTAGCAAATAACCCATTTGCTGTTGACATGATGGCTATTACCTTTTCTCTCCAGATGCTTTTGTGAAAACACCAGAATTTCATGTCAAATAGCACAATTAAAAGCATTGATTTTTTTGAAAGGTGGCTACCCGTGTTCAGCCCCTCATCGATTGTTTGCCCATTACAATTTCTTGATTATTTCTCACCAATTGCAGCTTCTATAGGATGCACAACACACCACAGCTTAAACAACACATTCAGATGTTCCCTTACCCAAAGCAACATGTGTAGCCTCTTTTTGATCTGCATTTCTATTATTTTTATGCTTTTGTGGTGCACTCCCTTTAAGACAATTTGACAGCTTTCATGTAGTCCGGCTTTTGATCTTTCTTTTTTCTCTTTTTTACGCCTCACCAGTCAAGACCATGGACAAAGGGAATGCAGCGAACACGCATACAGCATATCACCAACTGTTGGTCTCCATGGAGATGTTAGTTTTGGCACCGTATGGCATTCAGCTTATCTACTGGTGATTTTCAGATTCTTGAATGTGATGATGTGATTTATTGCCAAAAAAGATGTGTATTCATACTGTGGCTTGCATCTCCTCAGATCTGACCGGTAACTTGGCCTGATGGATAGGTTTAAGATAAGAGAACCTTTATTATCCCACAATGGGGAAATTCCAATGTTGCAATGCACAATTCAAGAACAGCAAGAGAATAGAAATAAGCACTCAAAAATCAAGATAAATATTATAAAAAACACTGTCTAATCTAACAAGGGCTGCAGGTCTGTTATGTGGAGTAGGTGGTTCTATGGTTATGTTCAGAGCAGCATGAACAGCATAAAGAGCAGAGAAAGTGACTTAAGTGTATTACACAGGTGATGATTCACATTATGTTTTTTATTTGTATTTTAATACAATTTCAGAGGACACACTTTTACAGAATACAGTAATATTTATAATTGTATATAATTACAGAAATCCCCTCTGGCCAAGGTCCAAAATGTCCATCTTCAGTACAGCAGTTGTATTCACACAAAGTTATAACGTAGAATATAGTAAACAAAGCGCAGTCAGGGGAGGCAGGTGAGGGCGTGTCTCACCTGTCATCACAGAGAAAAAATAAATGAAATGGTCATATTTATCCAATGATTTGTACTATATATTTCCTTTTTTAAATTCTAAATCGCAGAATTTTTACATTTACCGCTAAAATACTGATAAGAGACGTGCAGAGAGACACCAGCCGTTCGTGCCTCACATGGACTGACTGTGCTGTAGCTCAGCAGTGATGCTGCTGCTTTAAGCGGCTATGAAAAGGCGCCGGGTGAGGCACGTAGTTACCTGGCCTCATGGTAGGGGGCACTCATCCATGGAATAGTGATAGCAAGCTACAATTTGGAGTTAGCAAGTCAAGTTTGGCAATCTGTTCACTTTTTTTCTTCTTGTCTCGCCCTACTTTTTAAATGGAGAAAGATTACATATTAAAGCTGAAGCAGTTTTCTAAACTGGACTTTCGGTCGAAGCAGGAGGTTATAATTTAAGGAAGACCAACGCTAAAGGAGCTAAATGGTTTGCTCTAGACGACAGGACGAAAGACTCGCTCTTTTCAAATTGAGTGATACACATGAAAAGACTGGCAATACAGAAACAACTTGCTTTTTATTTCATATTATTAGAGCTGTTTCGTAAGGACTTTGGAACTTTTATTTTGAAATTCTGGCCCCAAGTCACCAGGAGAGACATTGGCCCGGGGCCTAATGTACCGACACCTGGTTTACATGTTTGTAAGTCTGATTGTGATGACATCAGTGCCTCATCAGCCACGAACCTCACCACATCATCACTGGTGTAAAGACTCACCTATCACTGATCTCTCACAGAGTGCTTATATTATTCAACTTCGCACTACATTACAACAATCTACGTAAAGCAACAAAAAGAAAATGAAACGTTTAAGACTACGCAAACATTTGTAACAAACCCTACACAGAGTCTGATCTGTTTTGTCTAATGTTTTGTAGCCAGCCTTTCCAGCCTAACACATGCCATCACTCTGTTCATATTATAAAATATTAAACCGAATACCTACCTCTTCTTCCACCTGAGGCACGAGATCTGTTCACCATCTTCTGGTGATTGCCTTTTAGCCAACAGCATGATTCACATTATTTTCTGATCATCATTTCTTCTTAAATTTAATATTTCAGTGTTTCCCAGATACAAAATTTACAAACTTAAAGGGTTTTTTAAATATTTAATACTTCATCTATGACATTTAAAAAATCAATCTGATGTTGGGTTATTGACAGGCAAAAGATGTGGACGTGATCTACTTTATCGGCACCACAGGACCTCTGACATTTTGTATGTGCATACTTCCTCTGCACCAGCGTCGGGAAGAATCTTATTATGTTCTTCCATCCAAACTTCCTCCAAAACAAAGAGCTGCTGGTTTTCCATTCATATGCATGTATTTGTTCCCAATCCTCTCCCAAAAGTCTGTTTGATTCCTCTAGAGCTGTGTACCATTTTGAAATAACTTTACAACTTAACTCTCTGTATAAGCACCCAGAATACTCTGCCTTTAACTTTACCTTTTTATTTCTTCCCTTAAATAATGCCTTAGCTGCAGATATATGAAAATCCTGAAAACCAAAACCATATAAATATTGTATCTGCTGAAAACCCATCACATCATCTCTTTTAATTATCACAAAGTGCATTTGGACCATTTTCCTCACATTCTAAATGTAGCATCCATGTTTTTTGGCTCAAAATCAGTGTCATGTGTGATCTATCTCAAGAATCTGCCCTGTTTTATTAAGTTATGTTTTTTCATGGTTTGTGTCAGAGACGCCCACAGTCAGGGATTAACATTCTGTTTCCAATTTGTCTGTAATGGCACATCACACATTAAAGCTTGTGTTGGTGCTATCATATTTTCTTCAGTGTTTTTTCCATTTTGCGACGTGGAACATACAAATTCAATACGGCCTTAATCTGAGTAGCTTGACAGGAAGTCTTTAGGCAAGGTAAAGTTAGACCACCTTTGCTTTTTGACAATTATAAAGTTCTATATTTACTACGCGGCCTTGCACGTTGCCATAGATATCTAGATAGAAAATTGTGACATTCTTTAAAGTCTTTAAATTCTTGTTACCTCAGTTGGAAGAATTTGAAATATGTAGTAGTAACCAAGACAAAATATTCATCTTAATCAGCCCCACCAATGCCAAACTGAAAAATAGGATTAAGCAATTAGACGCAAGTAATTAGACGTTTCCCAAATGATTGCCAAGGGCCCTCCTGCCCCCCACCCTTTGCACTGAGACCACAGGACAGTTCAGGACGGGGTCGAGCAAGTGGTTGTCCCTCCACTAAAAAAAAACTGTCATAAGTATGGTCTATAACTCATGGAGGGACTATGTCTCTCTCGGCTGGCCTGGAACGCCTTGGGGGTCCTACCAGAGGAGGACGTGTCTGGGGTGAGTCCCTGCTTAGTCTGCTGCCCCCCCTTGACTCGGCTCCGGATAAGCGGGAAGAAAATGGATGGATGGATGAATATTCTGTAACTTTCTGGAGTTGGCACATCACCTGCATGATCCAAAGTTAAAATCAAAATATTCTTCATGGAAATAGATAATGCTTCATTTATCTATAGTGTGGAAGATTGTAACCAAAAACGAGCAGGAGAACCCCCTCCAGTCCAGTAAAAGTCAGGTTTCTGGAGAGACAAGCCTGCTCATAGTAAAGTTTTTCAGTGCAATAAACACAATCATAATGGGAAAAAAAAAAAAAAAAAAAAAAAAAACTATTCTTAATCTATTTTTTGAAGTTGCATACTGCTGCTTAGAAAGATCGCTTAAAGTTTGAACTGCCTATATACACTTGCAGATTACCAAATACACACGCTCAAATTCAGCCAGTGCACCTTTTGGTACAGGTCCCAAACCAGGATAAATGAAACTGCTGTAAAACCTAAGATGAAATGCAAATCTAAGTGAATCCAAAAGCATCACTTCAAATAGAAAGTGTACTTCCATTCAAATGAATAAGATGCACACACGTTCTGTTTAATAAGTGGCAGCAGTTTGTTTTTCAAGAATTTAAAATGCAAAAAAGATCCTTGTGGGTTGAGGGAGCTGTCTTACCTCCCTGCGGTCTGCTGCCAGCTAAGCCTCTGTTAATTTCACTAACCACCTTGGTCATCTTCTCCATAGTCATCATTAATCTCCCCTCGCTCTCCGCGCTCTTCTCTCTGTGCTCGCTCCCCCCCTCCCCCAGCCTCTGCGTATGCTCCAGTCCCTTTTGCAGTCCCTGTGCCTCTGAGCTGCAGTGAGGAGATTGGGAGCCACACACCAAGCAAAGAACTAACACACTTATTCTAATGCAAATCAAATTGTAAGCTCTTTTAATAATGCATTTCTGTTCAGAACTCACACAGTTCCTCATGTTATAGTATACAGCTTTTTTTTTTTTTTTTTGTAGCTGCTCACAAAACTAATGCAGACAAGAACATATTTCATTTTCCATTCTGACAGACTACCGTCATCCTCGGGCACTTTGTCCATCTTCGCCCATGAGTGAGAAATAAAACATGTAAATGAATAAAATATGAAGGTATTTAGTTTGAAGGCAAGGGATATTCCAAGGATGTTTTGGGAGGATTTATATCCCTCTCATACCTGAAGAAACAAAGGATTAGAAGTAGAAAAGAGGGGAGGGAGGGGGCGAGAGCACAAGGAAGAAAGGAGGTATCGGGGAAAGGTGTGGTCCTGCTCCCAAACATGAGGCAACTATAAACTTATCTATCTCATAAATGTGACTTTACTATCTCATTGTGGCTGTCATCATGTCTTTCAATCCAGAGAGTTAAACTTTAACCTCCAAATAAACCAAATGTAAAAATCTACTGCAGAGGAATAAAAGTTTGAAACCACATATTACCTAATTTCACCGGTGCGGTTACTTTCTATCATAAGGCATGTTCTTCTCTCATGCAGTGTACAGTATGTTACGGACCAGGCCGATATGGAGCAGGAGTCAGTGCACAGATGAATTATTGAGGGACCACATTGCAACATTTTGTGCGGCTTATGCTGGATCCATATGCTCCAATATACTCTCCAACTGGAAGAACACAAATTCTCTCTGATTGACCCCTATGTTCACTATAGATGTAAGCTATCATGAAATCTGCTCGATTCACTGGTGTATTTTTTTTTATCGTTTGACCCCTGCCCTGACATTGGCCATATTTTTTATTTAACTGCTGGCTGTGCTTATCTTGAAATGGCCTGTGCCTGGCCTAATGCATTTTTCTTTTGTAAATAATACAATTTATACACACTTTAGTTCATACAGTGTTGCCAGAATGCTATCCCTGTATTAAAGGATGACAGTGGTTACAGCAGTGGTCTTGTAACCCGAAGGTCAGGGGATCGATTCCTGCTTGGACCAAGTTCTGTTGTTGTGTCCTTAGGCAAGACACTTCACCTGCCTTACTGACTGGTGGTGGTCGGTGCAGTCAATGGCACAGTTTGGCAGCCTCGCTTCCACCATGTCTCCGCCGGGGCAGCTGTGGCAACAATAGTAGCTTACCACCAGCAATCAGTGTTGTTTTATTTCAGTGATGCATGTAAAACAAAGAAGCTCATTGGTCACCCATCATTTTGAACAAAATGAAATTTCTCTCACCTCACATTAACAGAGGCAAGGTAAGTTTATTTGTAAAGCACAATTCGTACACAAAGTAATTCAAAGTGTTTTACAGAATAAGAAAGACATTAAAATCACACAAAATCAAAACATAAATAATCACAAATAATCATCATAAAATTACCATTAAAACAGAAGAGTGCAGAATAAAAACCTTTCAGTCATATGCACAGATAAAAATAACTGTTTTGAGTCTGGATTTAAACATTGTCAAAGTAGAGGCCTGTCTCACATCTTCAGGAAGACTGTTCCAGGTTTTAACAGCATAAAACTGAAATACTGATTCTCCATGTTTAGTCCTGACTCTGGGACCAGCCGGAGACCGGTCCCTGAAGTCCTCAGAGTGTGAGATGGTTCATATGGCACTAACATGTAGGAGATGTACTTTTGTGCTAGACCATGGACTTGTTCACAAGCAGAGCTGCTTTAAAGTCTATTCTTTGAGGTCAGTGTCTCGTTCATTGATAATGCAGAAATCCATGATGTTTTTTCAGTCCCCTGTGAAATGTATTTTTCCTTTTTTTCCCTGTAAGCAGTCATATTTGTTATCATATGGACAGACCATGTGTGTCTTTGATTGGCTAATCACGCCCATCTGACCTCGGGCAGATGCATCGGGTGACCAGACTCACATCTTGATAAAGTATCGGAGAAGTGTGTATTCAGACTCAGAATCACTGCCAAGAAATATTCTGCTTTTAACCTATTTCTCTAAACAAAGTAACACAGTTTAATAAACTATCCATTTACTCCTAGTGATAAAAGTGTTTTATTTGATTTTGTATCAAGCTGCTACAAATAAACACTGACTCAGTTCAGTGATCTCCGTGGAAAAACCGTGTGTTTGTTGTGCTGACACTGTGACTGCAGCTTCCCACTGCGGGTGTGAGAGCCTGGAGTACCCCCGACACCCCCCCACCAAGCTCCAAATGAGGTCAGATCACACATTACACACTTAGTTAAACTCAAAAACTCAGAACAGACAAACTATTAACTTCCACGACACGGCCTGTCCACATCCAGACCTCACTGCATTCGGATGGTCAAGAGGAGGGGTGTGAAAAGCATGCTGGGAAAACCTCCTCTCTCACATTTGCTGATGTGGTGCAGGCAATAATCTGCAGACTGTAACTGTGGGTTCATAGACAGTGCAGAGAGTTCTCCAGGGTCAGAAATAATTGTTAGAGAGACAAACAGCTTTGACTGACAGAAGAACAAGAACAGAAATACAGAATGAAATAATATTCAAAGGATCGTGTCTGACAGGGGAAGATGTGCTCTTTATTTGATCTTTACTGTCAAAGGTCAACCTGTGTGAAAGGTGCAGTAAGACCCACCTCCAAAACTGAGCCAAGATCAATGTATAGAGCAAAGCCTGGAGTATTGTGCAAGTTTTTATTTTATGACACACAACTATTATCTTGAGCTTACAGAATTCATAACAGTCACTTCTACTTTCCATTTGAATGCAGGAATCAGACCATTAAGTGTATTAAACAACTGTTCTTATTTGGGACGTGCCAGGCAATCACAGCCGCTAATGTGTAACACTCTCTGTATCTCTTGAATTTTCTTCTGCTCAGGACAAAACATAAAACTTCTTTTACCTCAGCTGTATATGAGTTTAATATTTCACTTGTTGATTCTGCAGAGATCTGTGCTATTCTGTTCTTTGTGTTATTTCTTTTTACAACAGTTTTTACTCATAAGTTGCCATGGTTGTATTGATTCTAACAGATCACAGGTTGGTCTGATTTGTTCATGTTGAGGCTCCTTGCTAAAGTAAAGTCCTACCTTCCACAGGCGGATTATGAAACGGCAATCCACACATTTGTAACATCGCACCTGGATTATTGTAATTCTATGTGGGGCTGGACCAGGGCCCCCTGCAGCACTTAGAGAATGTCCAGAACACTGCAGCCTGTCTGCATCACGCCTGTGCTGTGCAGCCTGCACCAGCTCCTGTTTCATATCAGGTTCAATTCAAAATGTTATTGATTGTGTTTAAATGTGTGCACTCTATGGGTCCTCTTTATTTGAGGGAGTTACTGCAGCCCTGTAGTCCACCCAGAGCCCTGAGGTCACCTCACCACCTCCTGCTGCTGTGCCCCAAGCCAAGCTCAAAACCAGAGGTGACAGAGCCTTTTCTGTGGCAGCGCCCCAGACTATGGAATAGTGCCCTTTGTCTGTCAGATCCTCTGTCTTTCTCTCTGGCAGTCTTTCTCTCTAGACAGGATATCTTGGTGTTTTGTAAATTTGACTCTCCTATGTATAGTGATCTCCTCCCCCCCCCCCCCCCCCCCCCCCCCCCCCCCCCCTACCCTCTCCTCTCTCTCTACCCCCTCTCCCCACTCTCTCTCTCTCTCTCTCTCTCTCTCTCTCTCTCTCTCTCTCTCTCTTTCTCTCTCTCTCTCTCTTTCTCTCTCTCTCTCTCTCTCCCTCTCTACATATACACACATACATAGTGTAGAATTGAATGTGCCTGTCAGTCATGCCCATTGATAATCAAGGAGCTTACAGATGGTTTACAGCAAGAATTAAACTTTGAAAATTAATAAACAAAAAGCTTAAGAGACTCCTGCTGATTCATCTGTGTCAGACTCTAAATACACAAGGAGACAGCTCAAAAAACTTACTAAACTTACTAAACTGTTGTAGTGACTAATAGGAGAGGCCCATTCATCTGTAACAACTTCACAAAATATGTTTGGTCAGTAAATACGAACAGAGAGGTCAAGCACAACAGCACAGTTTACAAAACCACCGATGTGAAAAAGTCATCTGACTCACGACAGAACATCTGAACAATTCTTGCCATGTTTTAGCCTTGACATTTTTGCAGTATCTTTGGAGGGGGACAAACACCCACACTTGCTTGTTTGTTGTTTGCTTAGCTAGCAGATGAAAAGGTTCTTATAAATCATGAGTGCACAATTGTTTTGCAAGTTCTAAATGGCACTGTGTCTTGAAAACAAATAGCGCCGGAGTGCACTCAGGTACTTTCCTCCTCTCATCTGGTATTTGCAGAAGATAATTCCCAGAAACTTAATGTAGCATAGAAAGCTGTTCAGAATTAGCGTGGTGGTGCAAGAATATGACGCATTTGTCTGAATGGCTTAATGAACTCTACAAGAAACACAAATAAATAGTGGATTTTGGTGAACACACTGCTGGATACATCACAAATAAGGTTAATGTGGGTCCTTTAGGGCATGAGGGCATTAGCGTAAGTGTTTATCTGCTGCACTGCTGTCCCTGCTGGTTGTGGCTAAAGGAAACGGCGCTGCCAGGGTCATTAGAATGACACTAAGTACAAGGTGAATGCCCAATTTACCCATCAAGTCAGTGCCAGATGGACAGGCTGCAGACAGGATTCTACGTGCTACAAAAATATTATGAGTTTTAGATTTTGCAGGTGAGGGTTCACCATCTTGCACATGTTGGAATAATCAACAGTATGGTGCCTATTAGGCTTGAGTGGGTATTACACTTCTATGGGGTATTAACTGCTAACACATAACATATTTCAATCACCATGTTACCTTTTATTGTTTTGAAAAAGCTATATTCCTCAAAAACAACATATTAACATGTTTAATAAGTCACTCCCACTTTTTCGGAGCTCTATCACAACACAATCAGCTGCATCCCACTAATGAAACTACTGCACATCACATCAAGTTTGTGAAGTTGTAGTGTATAGTTTTGTATCCTGCTTTTGTATATTTACAGAAAATTCTCACGTGGGAGCATAGGTGATGTAGGCTTGTGGGCGGAGCCAGGCCCAGCCCATAAGCAGACTGAGAAGCTGCTTAGGGCCCCCGAGGCCAGCAGAGGGCCCCCAAGAGCCCATACATTTACACTGAAAATAATATATCACGTTTTACTGGAAACAGGGCTTGTGTGTTACAGCAGCCTAAACATCCCTCTCAAACGATTACATTTGTTTTATATCTATAGAAGTAGCAAAATATCTGCTGCGGCTGCATTTGTCTTTGATTCGGGCAGAGGTGAGGGCAGTTATGTGTTTACACCAGTGGAAGAACCCTTTATACTGAAAATGTAAACCCACTGTCACCAAGTGGAACACATTCAAATCAACCAGAAACTTGTCTAGAATTTCTAAAATCTTGACCCCCCTTGTATCTTTGTCTACTGTTCTTGTGACTGTAGTAGTTGTGACATTCCGGATGTTTTCAGTCTGATATTGGTCATATAAATACAAATACAATTGGTCAAGGTGATGAGAGTAGAATAATAATGTCGTCAAATGTGAATCATCAATATATGAGCCAGGATACATCCACTGCCAGGGGCCCCAGAGACAAATTCAGCTTAGGGCCCCCTGAAAGCTAGGGCCGGCCCTGAGCGAAGCATTGCACAGTCATATTCCTAACTGTAGGAGGGTTCTAATAGGACCCAGCAGAGATCGCTAGATTACTCAAACATGCTTGGATGACATCTAAAACCTCTTCAGGCATGTTTTTGATGAGAGAACAATGTTAAAACATGGTAAAAAGCTAAAAACTTCACTTTCTCAGTTTGCTGACAAGTTTATGAACACTTTATAACACATTTTAACAGTTCACATCAACAATACTTAAATTTGCACGGCTAACTTTGCATTATATTTTCTATTTATATTTAGCCAAAGTTTTATGCAAACTTTTTATGCGATCTTGTTTTATATATTTTTTTTACCACTATTATTCATTGTTTTATGTTGTCAAAACACATTCCTAGTTTGTGAATTTTGTTCCCCGCAATAAAGGTTTCTCTGATGCTGGGTAAAACGTTTGCCACTGTCTTGTGTGTCGGGCCCCTTTCATAACCCGCTCATGCCCCGTCAAAGGCACATTCAAGAGCGCTCTAGGCACCTGCGATCCCTAACAGCAATAATCAAACATGAAAAATACTCCAAGCAAAAAATACCATGACTGGAATTACAAATGCGCTGAAGCCAAGTAAGCACAATAGATATGTTCTGTGCCGTAGACTTCCTTAATTAAAAAATGGCCGACTCATAGACGGCTTGTACATGGCAGTGGTGTAAAGTGGAGTCTGCTGCTAAACTCACCAGTGGGGCTACCGTTGCGTACAGTCTGCCTGATAAACCTCATTTGAATAATTCCCTTAGCTCCTCGGCTTCATCTTTGGTTTACCATCACAAATGCTCGGCTGTCGTGCTCACAAAGTTGTTGCAGCTCCACAGTTCATCAATAACAAGCTGCTGGGACTCCATTGAATTTTGTTGCAGACTATAATCTATAATAAGCTTTTCCTTTGCACAGAAACTGACATTTTTAAATTCCTTTCTGCTGTGTTGCGTTGCTTGGGAGACACTTTGAGAGGCCAATGCTTCATGGGAGTTAAGCAATAAGGGAACGTTTCATTCTTTGTATTGCAGGGGGATAATCCATAGTCCATGAAAACATACAGTTTACAGACAATAGAGAGTTTTAGTACTGTTTTCAGATTTCTCTGTCAATCTTTCTCTGATTTCTCTGTCAATATCGTGTTAAACATACAACACATATTATGGACTTCCTTGTAAATACACAAATCTCATGGCTCGATATTATCACAATATTCATTTCAAATTATGGTATTTTTGCAGTCTTGTGGAGAAGCTGACACATTTATAGAAATGCTATTTTTTCCTTTTAAAATGTCTTGACAATCCTTTGGCACGAATCATTACTGTCATATAGGCCTGTTCCAAAGAATATTAGGCAGCAAACCATAAATCATGATCTATGGGTGATAGTAGCTCAGTTAGTAGAGTTTGTCCACTGAGCTGAAGGTTGGTGGTTCGAATTCCGTTCTGGACAAAAATAAAGTCGCCACCTGAATTTAACTAAGCAAATAGGTTGGGGTTGCTGCAGTTGTTCAGGTCTAGGTTCATCAACAGTCTGTGCTCAAAGAATGAGGTCAGCTGACACCTGAATATACTGAATGACCAGGTTATTCCATCAATGGATTTTTTCTTCCCTGATGGCACGGGCGTATTCCAAGATGACTATGCCAGGATTCATCGGGCTCAAGTTGTGAAAGAGTGGTTCAGGAGCACGAGACATCATTTTCACACATGGTTTGCCTCAACTCCACAGAGTCCAGACCTTAACCCCATTGAGAATCTTTGGCATGTGCTGGAGAAGCTTTGTGCAGCGTCAGACTCGACCATCATCAATGCAAGAGCTTGGTGAAAAATGAATGCAACACTGGATGGAAATAAATCTTGTGACATTGCAGAAGCTTTTCGAAACAAAGCCACAAAGCTAAAACTGGCCCAACAAAATATTAGAGTGTGTGACCTTTTTTTTTTTTTTTTTTTTTGTGGCGACACTTTTTTGGCCAGGCAGTGTATAATTGGTAGAGTGGTCTGATCCACCGACCCACAGGTTGGCGATGCGATTCCAGCTTCCACGGATGAATGTCGTAATTGTGTCCTTGGGCAAGACCCCCCTCACCCCCAGTGTCTGTGTACACCGGTGTATGAATGGGTGAGTGGTTCCTTGATGTAAAGCGTTTTGAATGACTTGAAGGTGGAAAAGCGCTACATAAAAACATAACCATTTACCATTTATGTAGCTCCTTCTGTTTTTTTAGTGCACTGCAACACAACAATGAATTTAAAGAAAGAGACTATATATGATGACTGCAGTCCTGTGAGACTTTTCAATACAATATCGATGTTAACAATATTTCGGTTATTGTTACATCCCGACTATGTGCTAAATCCAAGTCTGAGTAAACAACCGGGGTTTACAAAGGGCTTCAGCAGTCTAGTTGTATATTTTTATCAGAGCATTGCACAATTATTTTCGGGAAATAAAAATAAACTCGATTGAACAGTTACCTCAGTCATCAGTCGACCCGAAGAGAGCTCTGAGTAACACACACACACACACAGAGGGACTGAGTGGGAGACTGCCGTACGCCACTGCAGCAGAGGAGTATCTGAAGATGGATATTTTGCGCTGGGTGCCAACACTATTTTGGGATCCTGAGCCCGTGACTTGTCCCTGAGCAGGCTCTGATCAGCTTTGTCATCGGCTCTGAGTGCAGCACACACACACACACACACACACACACACACACACAGTACTATACTCGATACGTGTACACCCTCACACACACTGAAGGAGCCACAATGCTTCTTGACACTCACACCTCCTGAAAGTAATAGGTCTTTCCAAGTTTTTTGGAGATAGGAAAAAATAGTACTTTACCTCTCAATCCCCCGCCTAAATTGGAAACCGCAGAAGAGTGGACTGAGTCAAAAAATACATCAGAAGAGAAATGGAGAGTGACATGGGGGTCTCCTAAACACAAATACTAACAAAATAATGGATAAATAACTGTGACAAACCTTTTTATCATGTCACTCCAATGGCAAAAGGTTCTGAGTGGAAGCAATGAGAAGCTTTGTACTCACATAATCAAAATAATGTTAAAATAATGAATAATAAAATAGATAAATACATAATCATAGGCGTCTCTTTGGTTATTTGGAAGACCCAACACAAGCCTTGTTTTCCAACGCATCTTGATTCAGTTGCTTCCAAGTTCAAAATACTTCCACTTTCCAAACTGCTGCTGTGGGATATTAGTCCAGTCTAATGAATATAAAAGTTTAGAGCGCGCGGGAGAAAGTACGCGTGGCTCGTGGCGCATTGGTGGAGTGCAGTTGGAGGTTTGCAGTTGGAGGTTTGTAGTTGGTGAATGAACAGGGAGAGGAGGGGGGGGGGAGAGATTGTACATAACCCGCGCTGGGTGCAGGGACTCTCCAGATGAGAGGAGCCAAGACACGGGGCTGCTGCACGCTCTCTGAGGAACACCAGTCGCGGCGAATGAAACGCCAAAGAGCCACGGGATTTTTACGCAGCGCAAAAACGACGCAGAAGCGGGAATGACTACTACTACGCGGGGTTACGTGCTTCTCCAGGACCCAATTTCGTTTTGATAAGAGAGTGGACCAAACGAGATTGTCCATGATATTTTTAAAAAGAAGGGCGCAAAGGTGGAGCGGGTAGAAGGAGCTCATGACGGGACTATTCATCCTGTTTGTGCACCAGACGCACCGCAGGGTTTTGGAAACGTGTGGATGGAAACCTTTGAGATTGCTTCTTTTGGTTTTGTACGAAACTGCTGAGTAGTCACGAGAGGGATAGAGGACTTCTTCAAACTACATTTTCTGGAGTATTACTATTTGTTTGTTTTGTTTGTTTGTTTTTTCTATAGCGCAGAGTGTTTGGCATGGGCGCTTTGTGAATCTCCGCAAACTCTTTCTAAATATTTTTTCTTCTCCAAGTATTTCTACATCTAAATGGAATTAGTTGGACCTGAAGCGGTTTGTGAAAGGAATAGACATGGTACATGGACACAGCTTCCATCGCGGTAAGATATTCACAGTTTTTATTTTTCTCCAATTTTGAGCTAAACGCGCACAAATCCAATGCGCCTTTTAGCTCTCCAAATCTAAAAACGAGAACATTTTGAACAAATAGGAGAGGTTCGTTGGTTATTATTATTGGGAATTGATTTGAAATGATAAAGAAATGCAAAATAACAATTGGTGAGCTCTAAATTATAACAGTTTCCCAAATACACAAAGGTCTTATTGGATTTGCATATTCTAACACCATTGGCCAGTGTCCATTGAGAGTGTTATTCAAAACCAGCAAGATTACAGATGATTTAGCCTACTAGCTGGAGATAATGACCATGAAATTGTCAATCCATAATTAACCCTTTGCTGACTCGAACCTCACTAAGCAGAAATGAAACTGAGGAGAAAAAAAACATGCAAAATCTTCAGTGTCACCATTTTGCTCCCTTTCTTCCAGTTGTTGCTGTAAGTCTTCTCATACTGGGGTTGTCTGGGGCAACGAAGAAGGAACTTGCAGGTAAAACATTCATAACTGCAAGCTGAAATACAATAGCCGATTCCTCGTTGGTTAAAGTTGATCATGTTTGCTGTGTTTACTTTTATTGCAGTGAAAAACAATTCTGGAGTGAAGCCCGCGGGTCAGTGTGGGACATGGGTGAAAGAACCAGATGGAGGACTGTTCACTTCACCCAATTACCCCAACAAATACCCCCCAGACACCGAGTGCGTTTACATCCTTGAAGGTAGGTGGGGCCAGTCAGTCAGAAAATCAATAAGGTTGTATTCAGCCATCACTTAAAGCAGTGGTTATCAACTGGTGGCCTTGATTACGAATTGACTGCTACTGTTTTATGGCGACCCACAATAATTAAAAAAAGTATTTCACTGTGTCATTGTCAACCCATTGTCAAACTCAGCATGTCGTACTTTGATGTAAACCCTTATCCCATCACCCTGTCACCATGACCCAAATTTGGAGCAGCAAACTATTCAAGTTGTTCCGGCTCAAAGTATCTCAGAAATGTATTGATTTTATTCACATTTAAGATATTATATGGGCATGTCACAATTCAGCTCAAAAGACAATGTTAACAGTCTAAGTGTAATTAGAATATATAAACTAGAGGCCGCCTTAAGCTTTGATTACTGCACACGTTCACTGTGGCATTGTTTCGATGCGATTTATTTCCATCCATTCATTTTCACAAAGATCTTGCATTGATGTTGGTCGAGTCTGACCGCTGCACATCCCAAAGATTCTCAGTGGGGTTAAGGTCTGGACTCTGTGGTGTTGAGACAATCCATGTGTGAAAATGATGTCTCGTGCTTCCTGAACCATTATTTCACAATCTGAGCCCAATGAATCCTGGCATTGTCATCTTGGAATATGTCCGTGCCATCAGGGAAGAAAAAAATCCACTGATGGAATAACCTGGTCATTCAGTATATTCAGGTAGTCAGCTGACCTCATTCTTTGAGCACAGACTGTTGCTGAACCTAGACCTGACCAACTGCAGCAACCCCAACCTATTTGCTTAGTTAAATCCAGGTGGCGACTTTTTTTTTGGCCAGGCAGTGTATCAGTTGGCTGACATTTGCTCTTTTTCACATATCGGCTATTTGCCTTTAATCTCCACCAGAGGCCGATATTTGGTTTGTGCTCACCAACTGCCTAAAAAATATGTATAAAGCTTCTTCTGAATGCTTTAATCTAAAGGGGGTAGAGCACAAAATGTGACTACACTGCTCTCTTATCCAGTTGAAACAGGGTTGTGGGTGAGTTTTTGATAAATTAATATAATACTTTTGGGGATAGACTCTAAATCAGCCCTACATATCGGCCCAAAAATACCAGCAGAGCATATCATTCATCGGTTTGTCTAGATTCCAGACAATCGGTATCAGCATCAGCCATGAAAAAACCCGTATTGGTTGATCTCTAATATAAACTAATTCTTTTATAAATATATTTGTCAGGGTCTTGTCTCAGTGCATCGACAAAGCACCACATTGCAGATCTGTATTGAGTGTGTGTTGATAATCCTTCAGCTTTAGCATGTCTGACTAACACTTGACTGCCTGTCGTACACTTTAGACCATAATTATTTGTATTGTGTCTCACAGCTCCGCCAAGGCAATGCATCGATCTACACTTCGAGGAGAATTACTCAATTGAATCCTCTTGGGAATGTAAATTTGACAACATCGAAGTCAGGGATGGACCTTTTGGCTTCAGCCCCATGCTTGGACGCTACTGTGGGCAACAAAGTCCCCCCGACATCAGGAGTAGTGGGAGATACCTGTGGATAAAGTTTGTCACGGATGGGGAGCTGGAAGCAGTTGGATTTTCGGCGAGTTACAACTTCACCGCAGGTAAGTCTTATCTGGCGTTTCTGAGCTGTGTACTTGAGTTCTTTGTGAGCATGCACTGGGAGACTCCTGTTGTGCTGCTATGAATGAATAACAAACATGAGCCAGGGAAGTGTGCCACCGCGGCCTGCTCCAGCTATAGCTATTGATTGTCTGTCGGTGCGCACTTACTATTTTCTATTGCCAATATACTGCCATTGACTTTCTGCTGTTTCTTTTCATGGAGAGCTGTCTGCGCTGACACTGAGCAGGGTTTATATCCAGTTTCTCTCCAGGTGTAATTCTGACGCTGTTTTAAAGCAAACAAAACATTCAAATACAGTTGGTTTGCATTGCACTGATGTATTGTGATGTACAGTGAGTTCTATGTTTAACTACTTTGCTGGGTTAATTCTAGCCAATACGTTGGTTAATGTTAACCACCACCATGCCATTTATTTTGCAAAAGACATTTAAAATATGTCATGACAAACAGCAGCACATTAAAATGATCATCATCAAATTGTCCATGTTGTAGTTTGCACTGGTTAAAGCTTGAATTGGTTCGCCTCAGACACGGGAGCTTCAATTTGCAGCCGATTCCACTGTAGGAACACAGACAAATGGACATGTTTGCAAGTAGAATAGTGTGATGGTTGAAAGTCAGACCTAAATGTCATGGATTCATCTGCGAAACATGCAAATCCAAAATGAAGCTGTTACTTTTCTGATGCTGAGCTACACTTAAAGACAGTTAAGCACGAGGATCAGAGGGTGGAAAGTGTCACATTAACTGGCATAAAATGATTCAACTGTGTAAAGTTTCAGATGAAATCACAAATGTAAATCAATGAAACATGAATAAATACCTTTAAAAGAGCCTCTGTGAGCATCGGAGGAGCTGGGTAATGGCTGCTTGGACAGTTAGAGATGCTGTATTTCACATATTTTGCTGGGTTGTTTGAGAGAATTTGAGCATAATCTTGTTGATCCAGCGTTTGTGTTAAGCAAAACAACCCGACTCTGTGAAAATAACCCCAAAAAGTGACAGCCAACAGCCCCAGCAATTGGGTAGAAATAATAACCCAGCATTTTTAGGATGTAAGTATAATCAGATATCACAGTCGTTACTTCTGCTACTTCTAGTGTCTGATTTAGATTTAGTGACATGGTGAATGGTGTCTCTCAGTGAGTTTGTCTCAGCCAAAGCTAATCCTTCTTGCCGGGCCAGTCAAGACCAGACACCTGTACTATATACTTCACAAAGACGTATGGGTCTGGAGAAGTAGCTCGTCTAAAAAATTTCCAGTGAACCTGATTGACAGGCGGGTTAACCAATCAGAGAAACACATTGTCTGTTAGTGTCAAAACAAACATGGTGGCTTAGGAGTAAAAGAGAAAGAAAAAATAACACGTGGGAATGAAAAATGTTTTGTTCTGAACGATGAGAATTTGAGAGACACGTTCTACACATTAGCGGCTGTGATTAGCCTGTCCCAAAACTGGCGGTTGTCTGATACGCTCTATTGTTCCAGAGCCTCCTGCGTTTGAACAGAAGGTAGGAGGGACGGGAGAACCAGGCAGTAATCCTTCCCCAATCAGTTTTATAGTGTTGTTCCTGTTTGGCTGTAATTTCACCTCCAAAAACCTGTTCTTTACCTTACACCAAATTTAGCAGTTTTAGCCTAATTTCTCTTCCTACACCAAACAACACTCATAAAATTGAGTTTATTGAGCGAGGTGTGGATCAAAAAGCTTGAGCGAATAATAAAACACATATCAAGAAAAATTCCAGGTTATCTCCCGACATGATTATGAGCTGTATCGCTGTCGTTATGTAGCGCTGGTGGATGAATCTCACCCCTCCCACTGTCATCACGCCCATCGGCTTTGATTTAACTCTGCACAAAAACGCTGCTTTGGTTGCGCAGATGTGTAACAGGCTAAAGGTGGGACCCCGTCAAGAAGACACATACTCAAACAGCAAGTTTCATGATCTCTGGCATCTCCTGTGCGCACATACATCCATAGATTATCTTTGCATCATGGTTATAGTTCATGGATTGTAGGTAGTATTAGAATATTTCATCCTATAATTGGTGTTTCAAGTGACAAAAAGCTTAATAATGGCTGTGGAAAGTGGTTGTAACCAGTTCAAAATGATAACGACATTAAAGCAGACCTATTGTGCTTGTGTCTGCTCTTTAGTTATATTCTGTGACACCTGTGGATCATTATGTTATGTACATTTTTAATCCCAATGTGCATCTAAAACGACTTAATAAAAGAAGCAAGACTACTGCGTTAGAAAACTGCAGGGGTCCCATTGGGAGCTGACAACGCTGTAAACATCATGAGTCAGTGAGTAGCAGATTTTTTTTCATATGTATCAAAATGACTATGTAATGTTGCGGAATCCTACGTGTATCGTTGATAAATAAAATAAAATCAGAGAACGATGTCAGTACGTCACAGTGGGCGTATGCCGGTGAAAACGGACATTGATTGTCGATATGGCGTCTTGAAAATATGCGATTAAAGATTGCTCAAACATGCACGAGTCACTCCAAATACAACTTTGAGAGATTGTAAATGCGAAGGGGAAACAGCTATAACATGTTAAAAGCTCTGTGGCATAATACCTTTAATACTTGAATGTGATACTAAGTAAAAAGCTTGATATTTAATTCAGAAAAATTTCGGTACCACAGTTATGGTAGAAAAAAACCCCCCAAACTTTTACATACCGCATAATGAAATTTTCAACGAATAGAACAAAATTCTAGTATTTAAATATATAGTAGTATATAATATTATCATGTGGTCTTAAACTAGTTACTCACTCTAAAAGTACTCAGGAAAGGTCCTACAATGTCCTATTTATACAATAGCCTCAGAGTCTGCGTAATCCGTCAGTCGTCCAGGTCTGATCCAGAGTAAAAGCCGAAGTTAAATCTGTCAACTGGACAAAAAGTTGGAGGCGTGAAGATGTTTCGCTGCTCATCCAAGCTGCTTCTGAACTGAAGAAGCAGCTTGGACGAGCAGCGAAACGTCTTCACTCCTACAACTTTTCCAGTTGGCGGATTTAACTTTGGCTTTTACTGTCCTATCAATACTGAGATTTCGTTTCGATACTGTTGTTAATATCTGGGTAGTTTGCAGTGAAAGAACGAAGATCAAAATGGCAGCTTTTATATTTTGCCTGATCCATGGTTGAGTCTTCTCAATATTAGTTATGAAATCCAGTCTGTGCAGTTATATATTGCAAATTCTCCTGACTGAAACTTCGGAGAGAGAAAAACAACTGCTGCGCCTCTTCCGTTTTGATAGGAAATATCTTGGCATATGATTTGCATAATTAAACTCGATAAAAGGTATAAATTCAATCCAGAAAAGTGAATAGCGCCTGGCATCTGCAGCTGCTCCGCTAACCGCACTAGCCCTGTTTTGTGAATGGAAGCGCTAACACGGAGGGGCGCTAACGCGGCTGAATCAGCTCACTTCACTCATCCCAGTATAAAAAGTAGCATCTGCTCTTGCCCTGTGAAAAGCCCGGTTGCTGCAGATGACTAACACACAATGAAAGAGTGTTTGCGTCATAGTTCGGTTTGCTCTATTACATCAGGACATCCCACCTCTCCTGTGTCCCACAAAGCACTGGGGTTATAACTCTCAAGAGAAACACAACAATGACTAATACAAGTCTCCAGGAAATGAGACACAAACGGCTTTTATGTGTCTTACTGCCTCCTAAATCCCCAAACAAACTACTGATAGAGCCGTCTTAACTTTTTGTGGAAATTATATTGTTTAATAAGAAGTAAAAGCAGTAAAAGCCTTAAAGTGAGGCGATGCTGTTTGCATATGCTCATTACTTTCAATTGTACCATTATAATGACTCGAGGTATAAGAACTACTCAATTCACTGTTGCCGTAGTATACACAATACACAAAAATAAAGCCTTGTCTGTTACTTACCCATAATACTCACAAATTATAAGTTTATTTTTGCTTATTGACCCATTTGGTGTAGATTTGTGCCCTCAAACTTTACATTAGAAACACACATTTCTTCTTTACCTCCATCACTATCTTCAGGAAATCTGACTGAATCTGCCAAAAAAAAAAAAAAATCCTCAAATACTAATGCTAATGTTCCGAGCACTGGCAGTGTTATAGATTTAATCACATCCCTCCTGATTTGAGCTGTATGGTGCTCCTCACACACTTGATCCATGTCCTCTTTCTAGTGCAGATGCAGGGCACCTCAGCCCTGGTTTGGTGCATAGTCTGTGCGAAACACCTACTGTAAGTGAGTCCCACAAGTCATTACTTGGTACTGCTCCTTAATCAAGTCCACATAGAGAGGAAATTCACTCGATTAATTGAGTGGGGCAAATAGGACGGAAACTAACCAAGAAACACTCCAGAGAAAAGTGGGTTGTTAAGTCCCTATTGGGCTACAGTACTGCATCGTGCACAGGCCATAAACTGTTACGTTTATTGTAATCTATGTCTTTCAAACCAAAGACATTGTTTCACAGTCTGTAGAGACAATGGCACTAACTCTAGTATTGGCTTTTGACAAAATTGTGAAAGAATTTCTGCCAGACTTATTTTGGCACTGATTCAGAATATTGAGCAGATTTTATTATGGTTATCATTATTCTGGAACAGAGGGCCAATGAGCCACAAGAGGTCACTAAAGGTACAATTGTGAAGTTTATTACTAAGGTTTGGTTTGAGACCTATGTCTTCGCTCTTTATCACTGCATTATAGGACTTTGGTGGAGCTTTGTCCACCTCTAGTGCTTGTGTCAATGAAATATGACTGTTTTGGCATTAGTAATGTTCCCCAATGAAAACCCTTTTCAATATAAAATCTAAATTGTAACCTAAACCCAAAGACGTTCTGTGTATCACTGTGCTGAATTACATTTTAGGTGTTCCATCGCTGTTTGTGGCTTCTCTGTGAAACAGTGTTAGATTAGATGGCATGGATTTGTCACATTTCATGGCTAATTGGATTTTAGTACAAGCAGTGCCGAATGGACAACCCAAAGAACACGTGTGCGTGTCGGTGCATTCAGGAGACATTATATAAAATTAGAGTCTGGCTGAGTACAGCATGTTCAGCGGGGACATACACAGAGATGGACTTATATATGTGTGTGTGTGTGACTGCGTGTGTGTGACTCTGTGTGTGTGACTCTGTGTGTGTGTGACTGTGTGTGGACTGAGGTTTGGGCTCAGGGCACAGTGACCTTAGTACCCTCTCCACCGACAGATTAAGTGGTGTTTCAGCACCTTAAGCCAAGGCTAGAGCAAATAAAAGCAGCTCCTCGCTCCCCGCTCTGATGGGTAACTGTTAGCAGAAGTGTTTGCAGAAGGACCTATCACACAGACTGGGGCAGGGAAGAGTAAAGAGGAATTGGGAAGGGGGATCAGGAATAGATGATGGAAATACATGAAGACCCATATGAAATTCAACATTTATTTTCTATTATTTGCATTGTATTGTACCTGGGTAAACAGCGACAGCCTTGGAACTGTATGAGGAGTAATATGCCAGTGGCCAGTTAACCTTAGTAAATCTATGTATGAGCTGTTAATATCCAACTTTTTCACATTCAGCACATAGTATATTTTGTTTTAAATTGTAACTCGCTATAGCAACTGTCCTAATTTTTCATCATCACAAAGCCGATGGTTAGAAGTAGCCAATAAATCAAAATATTCATGGGTTTCAGCTTCCTTTTGAAACTTAAAAAAATTTAGGACTTTTTTCCAATTAAAACATATACCATTTTGTTTTAAATTGTTGATCGCTATGGCAACAGTCTTAGATTCTCATCATTCTGAAACCCACAGCTAGAAAATATTGTGAATGTTGCAAAAATTCAACCGAGACAAGGAGTTGCGAGTGTCCAACAGTGCTCGTGAGGGAGGGGTCGGTTCATTTTTTCAAAACGTAGCACCTTTGTATACAAATATTAATTATTGTTATTCAATTTTCAATGTTATTATATTTTAATTTAGATTTAAAGCTAGCAAACCTTTAATGAGCAATTGAATATATTGCTTATAATAAAAAATGATGCCAATAGCTAAGTGGCTAATATGTTTAAAGGGCCCATATTACACTATTTTAAAGTATGTTCTGTTGTTACCTCATTGAAAACATGTTTTTTACTTATGATTAACACACAAACCCTGCATATTGAAGCTGACTACTTCTCTCAAACTGAAAACCCTCTGTTCCACCTTGTGATGTCATGTGGTGATTCAGGAAGTGCTTCATTGTGTTTTTAAACTCCATACACCTCCACCAGAATCATTTGGATGATTTTGGCCCTGAAATTGACAGTCTCTACGGAAGTAAAGGTAAAAGGCAGCTGGAAACTTGAGACCTACCGCTTTATGACATCACAAGGTGGAACAGAGCATTTTGAGCTTTGGAGATGTAGACAGACTAATAACAAAGCGTTACTCAAACATGTGTGAATGAAAAAACACAACTCTAGACATTATAACATGGCTTAAAGCTCATAAGAGTCACATTTCTGTTGGACTGACAAATTTGAATATTATTATGAGGATACACCAAAAAATATCAAGGCTTTTGTCATTATCGCCCACCCCTACATGTGAACTATAGCCACCTGTAGCCACTAAGGAACAAATAATTCGAAAATGAATGAGTCCTTTTTGTATTCATGTATGAAATAGTAGCAAGTCAATACGTTTAGTCTGCGTTTAAATCACTCCAATCGATCCTGAGTTTTGCCATAGCATTTAAAAGAGTGCAATTCAAACAGGTCAGCATGCATTCCATTTGATTACTGCTGAATGTTGTCCACTGGGAATTGGGGCCAGGGCTAACGAATGCATAATCAAGTAGACACTGATTGATCTAAGTGCCTTCAACCTCGACTAACTGGACTGGGAATCACTTTGAGAATGAAATGACTCCAATGACATTTAGGATTATAACCAGAAGAGGAGATATGGACCCCCTTAAAAGAGCCAGCGCCGTGAGATTGGACTGAGATGAACCTCAAACTGGAAAATTGAAAAATTGAACCAAGAAGATGGACTCCTCACTCTTGGGGCGGTGGACTCTGGCAAAGCTTTCACTACACTACAGGGTGAAGGCCAACACCTGTCTACAACTCCGGTCTCCAAATCCCATTCACCGCCGGCAAAAGATGACATTTATATTTAGGATTCATTTGCATCCCATAAAATCATGTTCCAACATCGCACAATGGGGCGGAAATACCAAGGAAGAAATGCACAGCTGAAACAATGCGTAGACTAAATGTTTTTGTCTAATATTCTAATTATAGTTATTTCAGTAGCTGGAAAGAACATGCCTACGTTTGTGTTTTGACATTTGTCTGACAGGCTTTCACTGGAGATTTCAATCAAGAGAGACAATAGTTAACTTCATGATGAAAAAGCACAATGAGTTACTGCAGTAATCAGTAGAACTATGCGAAATATAGTCTGTATAACTATTGCAGGGTTGCCAGGTTTCAGCGACCCAACCCACATAAGAGCAAAATCCCCAAATCAGGCGAACATACGTTGGATTTTCGACTGTTTTTTCTGAAAGTAGAGCTCCCTCGGTAACACAGACCTGCCCCCTTCCCTGTCTCTCTCACAAATAGAAGGTCCACAGAGCGCTGACAGCTTTGAATATGAAGATTTGTCGCCAAAATCAATACGTTTTACATAGAAAGTAGATCTGGCCAAACCTGCGGACAGTATTTTTCACCTTCAGCTGTTAAAAAGCTACCCAATTCCACATACCTGGCAACTATTGAAAGCTCTGACTAACAGTTACCAAACATTTCTTCGGGCTCTTGTACAAAAAAATAATAATCTGAAAGTGTAATTGTGAAAAGAGCAGCGGGCTACAGAGCGTTAAAGTCAAGTTAATCGACAAAAGCAGCAGAACAGAAGTAAAGCTGAGGGGTTTACCTATAGGACTCATCTGATTATAGTGTATTATAGTAAGTTAAAGGGGATATGCTTTTTATAGGTTCTTGAAATAAAATATATAGGAAAATATCACGGTATAGTAGTATCAGAGCGCAGTTTTCTTCCGAATTTCTTTCTCATTGTAAATAGGGCCAAGGGGCTTGTGTAATACAAAAACACAACCTGAATAAGATTATGAATGAAATGCATCTATACATTTGTTTTTTTTTTGTAGACTTTTTATGCAAAGCACTTTGGGTAGCTGAAGTTGTATTTAAATTCGAATTAAATGAGCTTCTCTAAAACTTCAATATAAACTGTCTGTGTGGAATGAAAGACCAGAAAAATGGTTTATGTGACTGTGCCTATAGCGGTGGCACACTCAAAGTCAAAGAGATTGCTGAGTCCTGGTTTAATACATCCAGTACAAAGATAATTATGCTTTGTTGATAGCCAAATTATTTATTTAATAGCTCACTCATGATAACAGAGCGCTGGTTAGCTGATACTGCGGCTGCATAGTAAGTGGACAACAAAGACACGGTGGTTATAATGGTCTTTTATGACACAAAATTGACTCTAATGAGCTTTAAGCCATGCTATAATGTTGACACCTCCTCAAAAACATGTCTGGAGTTGCGTTTTCTTGCATTCACACATGCCTGAGAAACCCTTTATTATTAATCTGTCTAATTATGAGTCTGTCTCTATCTCCAAAGCTCAAAATGCTCTGTTCCACTTTGTGATGTCATGAATAGTTTTCGAGTTAACATCTACCTTTTACCTTTTGTTCAGCAGAAATTGACAGTTCCAAGGCTGAAATCATCCGAATGATTCTAGTGAAGGTGCATGGAGTTTAAAAATGCTTCCTGTATTACCTCATGACATCACAAGGTGGAATGGAGTGCTTTCAGGTTTGAGAGCAGAACACCGCCTAAATATGCAGGGTTTGTGTGTTAGACCTGGAGTTGCGTTTTGTTGCATTCACACATGTTTGTTTGTGAAGAGGAAACGTTATAACGCAGATCAGAAAACTGCGTAATATGGCCCTTTAAGCTTAACCGGTGTATCTCTGTGTTTTAGCCTAATGGGATAGATGTAGCGTGTTAGCATTGCAGGCACACCTCAGGCAGCTGTGGAAGAGGGCTGTGTCTTCCTCATTTACCCACACTGGCGTCTGTATATCTCCAACACTGGTTCTTTTCATTCCTCTCTCCTCTTCTTCTTGTCATGCCAAGTACATAGGGGTGCGAATGTGCTGCTTTTTGATCCGAGCGCACTCTCTTTCTCCGCTGTCCGGGAACCTTAATAATTCAAACCCTGTGCGTGAAATATGAGGTTCGTTACACCGCTGTATGTCTCCCCGTTTATTGATTCAGAAATTACTTTTGCGCATTACAGTAATAATGAAGGTAGCCACAGTCCGAGCATGATCCACTTCACCTGCTTCTGAACCAACCAACCTATCATTTTATCATTTTAATTCAATTTAGGAACGCGTGTAAAAGAAGATATGTGGTCAATTCATTTCAGCTGGAGCCTAATCAAACAAGGCCATACATTAGTTTTAGCTTCTTGTTACAGGCTGCAATTTGATAACTTTTTATCAATCCAAAAGGGACTATGTTTTAAATTATTGTTTGCCAGATTTTTTTTATCACCACTCTGAAACCCATGGATAGCAAAAAAACAACCAAAAGCACACTGCAGATTTAGCGCCACATGCAATTATTTCATGATCATGCCACAAACAGACATTTTTGCATTTCCCAATCCTAAGAATATAGATTTGATGAATAGAAACAACATAACTGATTGGTCTAGATGAAAGCAGAGTTCATTTGAGTGAATTCGTGCCCAGACGACTTGCTGACTATCGCCTCCCGCTTTTCACTCCATTTTATATTCTATTGTCCTGCCCAACCAAACCTTCTTGTTCTTTAAAAGTGCCTTATTTATCCTCCCCGTGCACCCTGCCTCGGACTCTTCCATCAGCACAGTTGATATTTACGTCTTGTCTGTTGCAGCCACTCCTGGCCAATTACCCCAGCGATCAATCAGCTCTTCTGGGCCGCTTCTCTCTGCACATCCCCTGTTAGCCTGGCCTGCTGTTCACACACAGATGCTCTGGGGTCGCAGCGTAACTGGGTTGTAGCTGGAAGTTTGAATATACTTTTATTTGTATTGGTTTTGGGATTTGTGGAGGCAGGAAAGCATAACATTTGTCGATGCACTGGTCTCTGACATACAACTCCATTTTGGCAGGATTTCTATTTAAACCCTTTTGCACACAATCTGGTCCGTTGTCCATTGCGTTCAGTTTTTGGTCTGGGAAAAGCAGTCGAAATTAGCCTGGTTTGTTGTAAATGTGTTTTCCCCATCTCTTGCAGTGTTCTCCTGTAGCCATAACTGCTTGCCCAGGGCTCTTTGTTTCATTAGCCTATCGCTGTATTGGATCGTTGGTTGTCACACTGCCAACCTGACTCTCTCTGTTATGCCGTATTAGGTACTGGTGAGACTGAGCTGGTCGCTTTATCACTGAACACATTACCGAATCAAGCCATCACAAATGTCCCAGAGATTTAGACAGATTGAAAGGATTCTGTGCATTAAAGACAGTGATGCTGCTTGGCTTATCACATTTTATTGTCAACATAAAGATCAGTGATCCATTGAGTTATATACAATACCGATCAAATTATAGGAATGAATCAGTTGTTATGCAAAATATCTGTACTTACAATTTCTCTTTTTTTTTTTTTTAGTTGTAGTCATTTTTTTAAATTAAATTCAACATAAGGCCTGTAAGATTAATCACGGTTTTAATGGTAACTATCAAATAGCAAAGACTGCATTATATTATGTCTTTTTGGCAACAATCCTGCCCCGTAGAGTTTTACTGCTAACCCTGAAATTTAAACCTACATAAATTCTGAAATGCATGTGATCCTTGTATTAATTTAGTAGTCAAGCTCTGAAGTGTTAATGTTCTTGGACTTGTATCTTAGAAAGTTTAAATCAAATTCCTAACTTTTTAATCTTCAGTCACAATGACCCGAATGAGGGGTTTACGAGTGACTTTTTGCTCATTTCCTACACCGTTCAGGAGACTGCTTTAAGAAAACACAGTGTTCGTGGAGCATTCAAGAGGTCGATGATCATGATAAAGATTTTCTACAAACATTCTATGATCCCCATGTTCTTATGTTCCCGGCCTGTTTCGTATCAGACACATAAGTGTGAGTGCACCTTTGGACACTTGATGGACAGCGGACCTATTGGGATATTATGAGAAAACACTGCGTTTTCCTTCAGAGATGCCAAAGCGTGAAATGAACACGAGGTCAGTGCTCATGTGTGTGTGCTTAAACCTGGGTTTGTTGCGGTGTTATGTCACAGGAAAGTTTCTGTGGATTTATCAGTGAAGTTACTGTAGTTGTTTTGGAGACAGATGTGTAATGTAGTGTGTGCAGCACTCGTGACAGCTGTGCCATTATGCTCATCGCTTTCACGCAGGCATCCTCTGTCTGCTCATCAACTTTCTTTTGCTGTCTGTTTTGTTTGGTACACATAGCCACTAAAAACGCTGCTAAATTCCATTCATGTAAAGCCTCAAGCTTGCGTGAAAAAAAATAAGGCCATGATCTGGAAAATGACAACTTCTACATCAAACAGAATCCACCCCACAAAAATATGCCAAAAGCCATGAGCTCTTGACAGCGCCTTGAGTTGTACACAGAGCGGACATACAGTGGCCTCACAATAAAACAGATTAGCAGGATTGTGAAGATGCATTAGAAGAGCGTGCACTTGAAAACAATGTGAGAACTTAACCATCACACGGGTTTGTTCTCTCAAGTTGTTATTAAGAAATGAAATGCAGCTGTGTGAACTTCTGAAGAAAGCTGTGAGAAACGTAGTCCTCCTCCACAAACCTCGACGAGCTCCTGAGTTCTGGGAGATTCATACGAGTGAAGTGTTTGTACAGGTCATTGTGATCGAGGCTTTACTGTCATATAACGTCTTGCTTATTTCTATACTGTTTTATCGTAACAAAAAAAATGTCAACAGAAGATAATGAAGATGAATCAGATAATGCGGAAAGTATTACAAGTATGTCAAAGTATGTCAGTGAATTATTGCTGGAATCAGATGTTGTTTGAGGTATTTGGTGGCACATTTATCTTCATTGTACCAACATTTTGAAGGACATGGCGCAGCGGTATGTTTTCTAGTGCTTTTGTTTTCTTCTTCTTATCAGCAGGACACTTCCCTTGAGGCTCAGTGTATTAACTCAGGGATATAAAGTCTAATAACCAGATGAAAGGGACTATGAATGATGAATGGTGTCTTTTATTACCACACTTTCACCCTGCTGTTGCCTTCTTACACGCTTGCTGGCTGTAAATCGGACGTTGCATGCTTACCGGCTTATCATCTAAGAACAAAAGCCTGACCCCTGAGGGACCCACACTAAATTACATTTGGCATTGGGGTAATCTAAAAGGTAATGACAAGCTATTGTTTTGCCCATAGGTGAACGTTATTGGCATTCATGTTTTACAATAAGGGAGGGCAAGTGTATGACGAGATTACAGAATTACAGTAATCCTACATTCAAAACGACGCCTGTCCCATACCTGTGTAATTCATGTGTGTAGAAAATGTCCGCAGCTGTGTTGATGGCTGTTGTTGTTCACCTGGCGACCTATAGAGCATGTGCAATAAGGGGAAGTGTCACAGGGTAATGCACGGTACCAGGCTTATAAATCCACTCAACTCTACTTTATGTCAAAGCTGTATACATGGAGGTTTATCATTTCAGATACTGTGTGTCTTAGTGAATATAAACATTTCATAGTAGAATTGCCCAGAATAGAACGTTAAAGAATGACATTTTATGCAATGAAATTCAGTAGCTTGAGGTGACTTTTATGGGTAGTCAAGCAGACGGGGGTGGACATCAGTATTTAGTCGATACAAATTTAATAACACCACTTTTTATACAAACTAAATAGCAATAAATATATGTATTTATTACTGAAATATTAAATGCATACATCATAAGCCATTTTGGAGTCCAGTTAGAGAAGCCTAAACCTACATGGTTTAATTCCATCCATCCATCCATTTTCTTCCGCTTATCCGGGGCCGGGTCGCGGGGGCAGCAGTCTAAGCAGGGACTCCCAGACTTCCCTCACCCCAGACACGTCCTCCAGCTCCTCCGGTGGGACCCCAAGGCGTTCCCAGGCCAGCCGAGAGACATAGTCCCTCCAGCGTGTCCTGGGTCTTCCTCGGGGCCTCCTCCCGGTGGGACATGCCCAGAACACACTCCCTAGGGAGGCGTCCAGGAGGCATCCTGAGCAGATGCCCGAGCCACCTCAGCTGGTTCCTCTCGACGTGAAGGAGCAGCGGCTCTACTCCGAGCTCCTCCCGTGTGACTGAGCTCCTCACCCTGTCTCTAAGGGTGCGCCCAGCCACTCTGCGGAGGAAACTCATTTCGGCCGCTTGTATCCGCGATCTTGTCCTTTCGGTCATGACCCAGAGCTCATGACCATAGGTGAGGGTAGGAACGTAGATTGACCGGTAAATCGAGAGCTTTGCCTTTCGACTCAGCTCCTTCTTTACCACAACGGACCGATACAGCGACCGCATCACTGCAGACGCTGCACCGATCCGCCTGTCAATCTCGCGTTCCATCCTTCCCTCACTCGTGAACAAGACCCCGAGATACTTGAACTCCTCCACTTGAGGCAAGGGCTCACCACCCACCCGGAGAGGGCAAACCACCTTTTTCCGGTCGAGAACCATGGCCTCAGATTTAGAAGAGCTGATTCTCATCCCAGCCGCTTCACACTCGGCTGCAAACCGCCCCAGTGCCTGCTGCAGGTCCTGGCTCGAAGAAGCCATCAGGACAACATCATCTGCAAACAGCAGAGATGAGATCCTGTGGTTCCCGAACCAGACCCCCTCCAGCCCCTGGCTGCGCCTAGAAATTCTGTCCATAAATATAATGAACAGAACCGGTGACAAAGGGCAGCCCTGGCGGAGTCCAACATGCACCGGGAACAAGTCTGACTTACTGCCGGCAATGCGAACACAGCTCCTGCTCCGGTCATACAGGGACCGGACAGCCCTTAGCAAAGGGCCCCGGACCCCCCATACTCCCAGAGCACCCCCCAAAGGACACCACGGGGGACACGGTCGAATGCCTTCTCCAGATCCACAAAACACATGTGGACCGGTTGGGCAAACTCCCATGAACCCTCGAGCACCCGATGGAGAGTGTAGAGCTGGTCCAGTGTTCCACGACCAGGACGAAAACACACACTGCTCCTCCTGGATCCGAGGTTCGACTATCGGCCGGACTCTCCTCTCCAGTACCCTGGAATAGACCTTACCGGGAAGGCTGAGGAGTGTGATTCCCCTGTAATTGGAACACACCCTCCGGTCCCCCTTTTTATACAGAGGGACCACCACCCCGTCTGTCTGCCAGTCCAGCGGTACTGTCCCCGACCGCCACGCGATGTTGTAGAGACGTGTCAGCCAAGACAGCCCCACAACATCCAGAGACTTAAGGTACTCGGGACGGATCTCATCAACGCCCGGAGCCTTGCCACCGAGGAGCTTGCTAACCACCTCAGTGACTTCGGCCAGGGTGATGGACGAGTCCGCCTCCGGGTCCCCAGCCTCGGCTCCTCCTCCTCGGAAGACGTGACAGTGGGATTGAGGAGATCCTCAAAGTATTCCTTCCACCGTTCGACAACATCCCCAGTTGAGGTCAACAGCTCTCCACCCGCACTGTAAACAGTGTTGGTGAAGCACTGCTTCCCCCTCCTGAGGCGCCGAACGGTTTGCCAGAATTTCTTTGAGGCCGTCCGGTAGTCCTCCTCCATGGCTCCCCGAACTCCTCCCAACCCCGAGTTTTTGCCTCCACGACAGCACGAGCCGCAGCACGCTTGGCCTGCCGGTACCCGTCAGCTGCCTCAGGAGTCCCACAAGCCAACAAGGCCTGATAGGACTCCTTCTTCAGCCTGACGGCATCCCTTACTTCCGGTGTCCACCACCGGGTTCGGGGATTGCCGCCGCGACAAGCACCGCAGACCTTACGACCACAGCTACGGGCAGCCGCATCAACAATGGAGGTGGAGAACATGGCCCACTCGGAGTCCACGTCTCCAACCTCCCCCGGGATCAGAGAGAAGCTCTCCCGGAGGTGCGAATTGAAGACCCCCTGACAGAAGGCTCCGCCAGACGTCCCAACAGACCCTCACGATACTTGGGGCCTGCCAGGTCTATCCGGCTTCCTCCTCCGCCAGCGGATCCAACTCACAACCAGGTGGTGATCAGTTGACAGCTCTGCCCCTCTCTTCACCCGAGTGTCCAAAACACGCGGCCGGAGGTCAGATGACACAACTACAAAGTCGATCATCGACCTCCGACCTAGGGTGTCCTGGTGCCACGTGCACTGATGGACACCCTTGTGCTTGAACATGGTGTTCGTTATGGACAACTGTGACTAGCACAGAAGTCCAATAACAAAAACACCGCTCGGGTTCAGATCAGGGAGGCCGTTCCTCCCAACCACGCCCCTCCAGGTGTCACTGTCGTTACCCACATGGGCGTTGAAGTCCCCCAGGAGAACAACGGAGTCCCCGGTGGGTGCACTGTCTAGTACCCCCCCCAGGCACTCCAAGAAGGCCGGGTACTCTGCACTGCTGTTTGGCCCGTAGGCTGCCACAACAGTGAGAGACCTGTCCCCGACCCGAAGGCGCAGGGACGCGACCCTCTCGTTCACCGGGGAGAACTCCAACACGTGACGGCTGAGCTGTGGGGCAATGAGCAGGCCCACACCAGCTCGCCGCCGCTCCCCACGGGCAACGCCAGAGAAATGGAAATGGAGAGTCCAGCCCCTCTCAAGAAGTTGGGTCCAGAGCCCAAACTGTGCGTGGAGGCGAGGCCGACTATATCTAGTCGGTAACGCTCAACCTCCCGCACAAGCTCAGGCTCCTTCCCCCCCAGCGAGGTGACATTCCATGTCCCCAGAGCTAGTCTCCATGTCCGGAGATCCGGTCGTCGGGGCCCCCGCCGTCGACTGCCGCCCGGATCACACTGCACCGGCCCCTTATGGATCCTCTCGCGGGTGGTGGGTCCACGTGAGGACGGCCCCACGTCGCTCCTTCGGGCTGAGCCCGGCCGGGCCCGTGGGGAAAAGGCCCGGCCACCAGGCGCTCGCTGTCGAGCACCCACCCCAGGCCTGGCTCCAGGGTGGGGCCCCCCGGTGACGCCGGTCCGGGCGACGTAACTGGCCTTGATTTTATTGTCTTCATAAAGGGCTTCTGAACCGCTCTTGGTCTGACCCGTCCCCCTGGACCTGTTTGCCATGGGTGACCCTACCAGGGGCATAAAGCCCCCGACAACATAGCTCCCAGGATCATTCGGGTACTCAAACCCCTCCACCACGTTAAGGTGGCGGTTCAGGGGAGGGGTACATGGTTTATTAATATTTGTATATATTGGACTGTATTTGACACAGCGTTTGTACAAAAGGTACTAGTCAGTGGGCTGTTTGTTTCTTCATACACTTGTCCTACTCCTGCACCTTATTTATGCGGCTGAGTCTTCAGTACTTTTGTTGTCTGTGTAATTATCATTATGCATCTAGAAACCATATGAGACATATGACATATGACAGTGCTACAGATGTGTAAAGCACATACTGCACAAAATGTACATTCATGAAGAGATAGTGATAGAGATACTGGTCAGACAGGAGCACTGGTCAGACAGGTGCACTGGTCAGACAGGAGCACTGGTCAGACAGGTGCACTGGTCAGACAGGAGCACCGGTCAGACAGGTGCACTGGTCAGACAGGAGCACTGGTCAGACAGGAGCACTGGTCAGACAGGTGCACTGGTCAGACAGGAGCACCGGTCAGACAGGTGCACCGGTCAGACAGGTGCACCGGTCAGACAGGAGCACCGGTCAGACAGGTGCACCGGTTAGACAGGTGCACCGGTTAGACAGGAGCACCGGTCAGGCAGGTGCACCGGTCAGACAGGAGCACCGGTCAGACAGGAGCACCGGTCAGGCAGGTGCACCGGTCAGACAGGGGCACCGGTCAGACAGGTGCACCGGTCAGACAGGGGCACCGGTCAGACAGGAGCACCGGTCAGACAGGTGCACCGGTCAGACAGGAGCACCGGTCAGACAGGTGCACTGGTCAGGCAGGTGCACTGATAATACAACAAGTATGACAGACGTCCCCCGTAAACACAGTCCTGTGCTATAACAGCGCTCACTCTCACCTCTCAGACGTAAATCAAAACTATGTCTTTCCTGAAGAATTGTCTTGTATTTCCCTGAAGCGGAGCAGATCCAGAACAGCCAGATGTTCCTCCACACATGTGTCATAGTCCCATTATTCCACGAAAAGCTCCATCATAAACACACAGGTCACAGACCAGACAGGCTCCTCTCCAGAAGCTCACTCCACTGCTCTGTCCGGACCCTCCATTTCACACAAAGCCCTGAAACTAGCTCATGTTTGATTAAATGACTAATAACTAATAAATAACATCTAATCATCAGAAACGTGAAGCTAAAAGCGAGTTATTTCAGTTATTTCACTTGTGTTGAAAGTTGACGCTGCTGTTGTCGTCTCCTGCTACACATGCGCACTTACTAGAAATCTCAGATGTCCGATTTGTCCGTGGGGTCTATTCAGCGCTCTTTGAACCTGCTGTGATCCTCAGTATGCACGTAAAAGCTTCTAAAGCAACCTGCTGGCCTCTCCAGTTATAAAATCACATAGCAGATTAAATTATCATCACTTTAATCTGTCTTTTTACTAGACAATGATTGATTGAATGATTACAATTTTTTATGTTGCACAAAAAGGTAAAAAAAAATAAATATTATTCTTATGTGTATGTATATATATATATATATATATATATATATATATATATATATATATATATATATATATATATATATATATATATAGCTAAGCTGTATACGCCCAGTGATGTGCTGTTTTGACTAGGCCTGTGTGTTTTTTTCAATGTATCTGGGACCAAGTTATTTAAAAATGAAATCCAAATAATGTCAAAAGGCTCAGTATTAACCTATTTTATTATTTTTCTAATGTCTACTACATTCGAATATAGGATTGGGATGATATTTAACCTTTTAATGTTGAAACTATTTATTTTAAATCAAATATCCTGTGGTTGTCCAGTGCAGTCTGCTCCTCTTTCTGTTCACTATGAGCCTAATCGAAGGGAGAGTCCTAGCTTAAACTTTCTTCAGTCCTGATTTGGATCTGGTAATCAGTCCTTCTATTTATCCCTGGTTTAATCCTGGCTCAGGTCTGGGGCAGTCCTAGTTCAGTTCTGGTGTGGTCCTAGTTCATACCAACTTACTGTTTACTAACCATGTGAGGAGTGTATATGTCTGTGTCGTGGATAGATCACTAATCCTCCTCGTGCATATTTAATCATGTATTGACTTTAGCTGGTCGTTTCTCTGTGATCACAGACTCTTTTTGGCTAGTTTAAAAACTCAGACGAAGCTTGGACTTGTCTCTGTCATGCTTTCTGTTCATTAGGGCTGTCTTCCTCATGTCCAGCACAGAGACACATCAGACCTGCCCCCTAATGTGTGTGTATGTGCTCAGCACAGAGAGAGAGAGACTAATGTGTGTGTATGTGCTCAGCGCAGAGACAAAGAGACTGATGTGTGTGTATGTGCTCAGCGCAGAGACAGAGAGACTGATTTGTGTGTATGTGCTGAGAGCAGAGAGACTAATGTGTGTGTATGTGGTCAGCGCAGAGACAGAGAGACTAACGTGTGTGTATGTGTAAAGGCAGACTACTGTGTGTGTATGTGCTCAGTGCAGAGACAGAGAGACTCCACACACACACACACATTAGTGTGTATGTATGTGGAGCTCTGTGGATCACGGACCGGAGCGAGGGTCTTTGATGCAGGTTTTTTGACTGATGCACGTGACCTGCGTTAACACGTGTCAAAATACTATGATGAAAATTTTAAAGAATGCCATTTTTACATGTTAGTAAATTAAATTTCTCATTGTGTGGTCCGAGTCTATAATGACGTTTCCTATTTTCAATGTGAACTACAAGGAGAAAATCTATTACATCCTTGATTCATTTTCGTCTGCTGGCATAATTCATCTTGTTGCCCGTTCAAAACAAATGTGTGCAGTAAATGACCATAGATACAGACCAGGGCTGTACCGTTCCCTATACGTGCATTTGTAAAAATTCTGCATGCCAAGTATCCATGTTGTGAGCTGGTTGATGGCTTCTATGTCCTTGCAAATGGCATATAGTCAATGTTTTCCATTCTAGAGGCGTGAAACAGCCTGTGTAATGTCCTATGCATTTGTTAAGTACACGCTATAGGAGGCGTCAGGCTGTGATCGGGTGAGAAGTCTTGACTCATAAAAGAACTGTCAAGTTGAAATCTCATCGGCGGAAAAACATGTCTACTGAGCAATTTCTGTTTCACTTGGCTTTCTGTCTTCTTTCCACAGTATCAGATCTGAAACTGCTCATCCATCTGTGATTATTGAGGCTCAGGCCTGTCCAAAAGCATTTCTCTGACTACTGACTGTACATCATTGAGTCTATCAAGTCAATTAACGTCTATTGGACAACAGAAATCTCCCTGGCAGGCAGCCGACTGTGAAGGCAGAGTCAGTCGATCATGCAGCGTTCATCTGTCCCGCACTCGCGCAAACATAAACACTCCATCAGTAGACGTTTTATTTTCCATTTGGCCAGCCCCATTCATCAAATACAATAAGATGCACATGGTCACACACCATTGCTGATGGTGTGTCATTGTGGTTCAAAAAAGTAGAAATTGAAGCTGATTCGATGGGTATTAAGCATTGTAATATCTGAGAGTGGATTTAACAGTGCTATCGGCCAAGTGCAGCACATATAACTTGACTTAAAGGTGCATTATGTGCTTTTGTTTTAGAAGGGCCGCTCCATTCGTGTTTCCATGGAGATTTTATTGCTTTGCTTTGTTACACAGTATGCCATTAAATATATCTAATTTTATGCATTTTCAAGATACTTTTGAACAATATAAACACTTGCAATTGAGTAAATGCAAAATGGATAAGTTTAGTGTCATGGTGTGGAATATTTCAGGCAAAACAATAACATCTCCATAGACACAAGCAGGTGGCGGACCCTCCAACAGTAAAAGTACATAGTGCACCTTTATGCTGCGTTCACACCGCGGCGTCAGATGCGTCAAGCTCCCATTCAAAGTCTATGGTGGACGCGCGTCTTGGTGACGCAGCGTTTTTGCGGCGCGTCTTCAAGCGTCAAGGCGGCGCGAATCTGGCGTTAGCGCGGCGCGTCTTGGGCTTCCACGCGTCTACGCGTTCAGACGCCCAAGCGTACTAGCGTCGAACGCCTCGAAAGTTCAACTTGGTTGAACTTTTGAGGCGGTCGACGCGCGTGTCAACCTATCAGAGACCACGCTCCAGTGAAACAGCAACGTCACTCGGAAGCGCTGGAGTCACAAACACAAACAGTGACGGGGACAGGGACGTTATCCGCACCAATGCGGGACAGCAGGTCATCGAACTGGGCCTGGGTCACACGGAAATACCGCTGGAAGCGCTGATCATCCAGACAGAGCTCCTGGAGCAAGTAATGAAAGTTGCCTAACTCCGAACACCTCTGAATTATGTCGTGAACCCAGACACGCCGCCGCCGAGCGGATCCCCTCCGTTGATGACTTTTGTTTAGTAAATACACCAAAACTATTCTCTCAACATGGTCTGTCATTGTGCACAAAAGGAGCAGGAAAACACTCAACGCTCTAGACGCGCTCTCAGGACGCGCGTCTTGGAAGCAAAGCGTCTGCCCTCAAATGCACACGCGTCAAAATAGAGGCGACCAGCGCGTTTTTGACGCCGCGGTGTGAACGCACCATTAATGTTTGATATCTAGTATAGCTAATTATGAATGTATTGTAAACTGACATATCTGCTATGGAATGTCAGAGCTTCACCAGAAAACAACAGCTCGTTGATTTAAGGCAGTGATCATTTGATTAGCATAAATAAACCTCAAGGCTAAATTATATGGAGATAGACGTGCTTGTAATATATCTGAAGAGGTGATTCACATAAACTAGGCAAACTGTAATACATTTACTATTTCCTGTATTACACAAGATTGACTCTGAGATACAAGCCATGTTATAATGCCATTACCTCCGTAAAAACATACCTGGACTTGTGTTTTGTTTCATTCACACTTGTTTGAGTAACACTTTATTATTAGTCCGTCTACATCTGCAAAGCTCAAAATGCTCTGTTCCACCTTGTGATGTCATGAAGCAGTAGTTTTCAAGTTAACAGCTACTGTTTACCTTTAGTTGTCCATCCAAATGATTCTAATGAAGGTGTATGGAGTTTAAAAACACAGTGGAGCACTTCCTGTATTACAGGGGTGTCAAACACATTTTCACAGAGGGCCACATCAACAAAATGGTTGCTCTCAAAGGGCCAGATGTAATGGTAAGATAAATGTAACTATGTAACTAAATGTAACCAAATGTAACGAAAAATAAATGCAACAAAATTTTAATCTTATTAATTAACTTTCTATATTTATTACTTATTCAAGTTACAAATATTGCATATGTATTTGCATGGATATGGAAAAATGGCTGTGTAACTGTGTATCTCCTGGTAAACTGATATTGTAATACAGTTATATCTTTTAATTTACTTTGTCGCGAGCTACATAAAATGATGTGGTGGGCCACGTTTGGCCCATGGGCTTTGAGTTTGACACATGTGCTGTATTACCACATAATGACATCACAAGGTGGAACAGAGTGTTTTCTGTTTGGGAGAAGAATAAAATATGCAGTTTTTGTGTGTTAAACATGTGTGAATGAAACAAAACACAACTGCAGGTCCGTTTGTAATGAGGAAACAACATTACAACAGATCAGAAAATAGTGTAATATGGGCCCTTTAATATTTGCCTTAAATAATACGATTCTGTTGATTACGGTGCATTTTAAAAGCCTGAGACTCCTAGCGGGTCTGTTAGCATCAAAGTTGTAACACTATGGTTATTATGATATTTAGCTGGCTCATTGTAAAACATTTGAAAAAGAACTGAAACTGGGAAAAAACGAATACTGCAGCACATTAAAAGGTAGGTATATTTGAATAAATACTTGCCCAAAACAATAGTCGCCAGCTTTACAGAGAGCTTGGATGGCTGTGAATAGTTGGTGTCCATGCTGCCAGGACAAAGGATAAAATATTGGGGTGGTTCCATGTTTCCCTCAAGGCTTCTCTTCGATCTGAATATTCATGGAGCTGACACTGCTCTCTCATTGTTGTGTATGTGCCATTTGTTTTTGCATGGTGGCTTGTGGTGGTCCTATTTATGCAACACATTACACTGGTTCAAGCACTGACCATACAAACACAAAACAACACTTGCAACAAATGTGGAAATATTGCCCATTAAGACGAAAATCGACCAAAAATTGTACTACTATTTCAAATTTGATAAGGAAATGGCTTGATGATAATAAACATGTGATATGGAACGTAAGCCTTAAAATGATTTAATAGTTTTTTGTGGGTTTTTCTAGTTTTTATATTGACCAAGACAAAGAAATTGTTTTATTCTGAAAAATGGGCTACTCTTGGTTGGCTGAAACAAGGTAATATTTAGTATATACGTCTTAGTTTTAGCCCACATGTTTCTATTCACTTTGGACATCTGTGCGTCGCATATATATAGTGAATATTTGACAGGCTGTGATTTCCGGACAAGCTGTACTGTGCAGATATGCCGCACACTAATCAGCCGTACTCAGCCTGTAGCGTGAAGCACAGACGTGGGTGAGTGTTTTGATGTACATGACTATATGTTCTGAAATTTTTATTCTGACACATTAACAGTTCAAACCTGCTCTTTCTGGTCCAAGGTCATCATCACGTGTCTTTCATTCAATAATAACATATTTACATAAAAACTCCTGTTTTGGTCCATCACACAAATAAAGCCACAGTGGACACAGTGTTGTTCACATTAAAGGTCCTGTATTACACAAAGTGGACTCTTGCAAGATTAAAACTGTTATGTTGTTTCCTCAGCACAAACATTCCTGGAGTTGTATTTCGTTTCATTCACACGTTTCAGTAACCCCTTTACTATTAGTCTGTCTAAATCTCCAAAGCTCAAAATGCTCTGTTCCACCTTGTGATGTCATGCAGTGGTAGTTTTCTAGTTAACAGCTACCTTTGACCTTTTGTTCAGTAGAGATGGGCAGTTCCGGGGCTGAAATCATCTATATGATTCTAGTGAAGGTGTATGGAGTTTCACCCTATGCTATTACTGCCGATAGACTCGCGGTTGTGGACTTAACCCGTTACCAATAACTATCATATAAACCAATCGTGCATCTCCAAGCAGAGGCTTTTGATATTTTACCATCATTACTGTAATCTGCCTCTGTTGTCCCTCGAAGATGACGAACGAGAGCACTGGTGCCGTGGGGATTTTCCCAGTCAAAGAAAAAATAAAAAATAAGGATGGATATGTAAAATAGAGGAAGTTGTATGAAAAAATGCAGTGTATTCTGATACTTCCATTAACATGATTTTTAGGGCTAAAAAGAATAAAAGTTTAGGTGCGCTAAACTGGTCTATAGTGTGCTCAGTCCTTAAAGGGTTAAAGGTCCTGTATTACACAAAATGGACTCTTGCGAGCTTTAAATTATGCTACAATATTGTTTCCTCAGAACAAACATACCTGGAGTTGTGTTTCGTTTCATTCACACATGTTTCAGTAACCCCTTTAATATTAGTCTGTTTACATCTCCAAAGCTCAAAATGCTGTTCCACCTTGTGATGTCATGCAGTGTTAGTTTTCAAGTTAACAGCTACCTTTGACCTTCTGTTCAGTAGAAATGGCCAGTTCCGAGGCTGAAATCATCTAAATGATTCTAGTGAAGGTGTATGGAGTTTAACCCTATAGCCTGGGATGCTATCGCCGCCAATAGACTTGCGGTTGCGGACTTTCCATTACCGTAACTCTGCAACCAATTATGCTATCATGTAAATTCAAAGGGTATCTCAAAGCAGAGGCATGGGGCTCTTTAAATATGTTACTGTCATCATGTTAATGCGCTTATGTTGTCCCTCAATGATGGCCAATCAGAGCACAGGTGCTGCCGGGATTCTCCCAGTCAGTTATTTGATGCACATGCTGATACTTCCTTAAACATGATTTTTATGGCAAAAAATAGTAAAAGTCTAGGCGAGCTATAATGGCCTACAATGTGCTCAGTCCTTAAAGGGTTAACACACTGTGGAGCACTTTCTGTATTACCACATGACATCACGAGGTGGAACAGAGCGTTTTCTGTTTGAGTGAAGAAATCAGTCTAAATATGCAGGTTTCTGTGTTAAACATGTGTGAATGAAACAAAAAAGACAACTCCAGGTCTGTTTGTGATGAGGAAACAACATTATAACATAGATGAGGAAATAGTGTAATATGGAAAGTGTGAATGTGAAAATGTGACTATGGCTCATTGTTTAGAGAGCATTAACAAATGAATGGTTAGAAACAAAGGCTGGTGGTTCGATCATAGGTCATACTGTCTCTTTGTGTCTTTAAGCAAGACTCTTACACCTTTATGTATATATAGTGTGTGACTGATGATGTTCAGTTATAGGTTTCTATTTGCAGTCACACCAGTTTATTCTAAGTGAATCCATAATGTGTGAACGTTTTGCATTTTGCTTTCACAGTTATTCGTTCCAGATACTATAGTATCCCCTTAGATACTTAGACTTTTCAAGTCTAAGGGTTTTCGTAATCCTTAGACTTGAGTCATTTTAGAGTGTACCCGTTTTGTATGCAGCTCCTGTAAGCCTCTGTGTAAACACTAATATACACACTCAACCATCAGATCAAAAAGTCCTTTTCATTTTGTATTTTCAGAGGAAGGATGTTGGCTGGTGGTTCATCTCCAGCATATATCCTTGTGTTATTCATAAAGTGTACCCTCAAGCTAGACCTCCATAGGACTACAGTTCTCCATCTTTGTCACAGCTGTTTGTTTTAAAGACCTGTAAAACCAGTCTAGCCACACAGAGCCGTCTTAGATATTCAGCTGTAATCCTGCAGAGACTTGATGTAAAATTCAGAAGTCAGATTGAATCTCTCAGCCTTTCCCTGGATAGCTGAGTGCCGCAAGAACGCAATTTTCCCTTTGCTTAAATTAGAAAAGATTAGAGTGGACATGTGTGGCTCAGACTCAACTGCTCGGTCGCCTTTAGGGCAACTCTTAATGTTTCACTATTTCAACAGTCAGATAACTTTGCCTCCTTTTTAGTTCAGATTATTGCAAATGCAGCTGCTGAAAAGACTCGAGTAGCAAACTGTAAAATGAGCGTACGATGTTTTATTCATTCTTGCTCTCTGCTTTTTGCCATTAGAACTTGCACGCTGTTATAGTTATTGAAATTGTTCAACTGGATTTCGATACAGAGTCGTCTCAGTGCCAAGTCTGATACCACAGAGATACAAAAGCATGCACATCTTACAATGCAGTGTCATTTTCAGCACAAAATAATGTTTCTTTTCTTGTAGTACTATGTGGGGTCTGATATAAACTAAAACTCTTCTAAAACTGTTCAGGGAATATCAAATTTGTATGTGTTTTTTCAGTGTCAGTACTTGAAAATGAGAATCAAGGTTTGTATATTCACCAAAATTCACACGTTTTGAACCTGTGATGAAAAAAAAACAAAATAAAATAAATACACTGATGTTATCAATATGGCCAAACCAATTAACTTGTTATTTAGTGGAACACAAAACTGCTGAACTCAAAGATATACCAAAAAAAATGAGAAAAATCCACTTTTTTTGTGTTTGTTACACACTTAAAAACTTCTCCATGTCCCCTAAAATTGCTTTTACAACATTTTTCCAGTTACTTCTAATACTTGTACTTGCTTATTTAATCACCAATACCAGTTTTACCTCATCAACTCAAGGGTGTACTATAAATATCTTTTTTAATTCTATCTTAAATCATATGCTAATAACATGTTGTGCTTTTAATGATACTTCATTACACATCAAACTGATCTTGGCAGGTTACTCTTATTTCTGCACCACGCCACGCCAGAGACACAGATGCTGGATTTTAAAGTGAATTACTGGGCCAAAAGAAAAGCGTTTGGTGATGGGTGTAAATGGTATCGAGATTAGGCCTAACCCGTCAAAAGTGCCTGCTTGTGTATTTGGGGCTTATACGGGAGATTGACCATGATCAAGGCAGGGAAGCGAGAGCCATTGATTTTATCGTGCTCGGGAGCTTTGCGGAAACTTAGATTGTGCTAAAAATCTGATCTTAAATGGAGTGTGAGGTGAGGGCAGCTTTGGCCTGGCTTAAAAGCTTCATTTGCTGGTGTTGCCATAGCTGTACTAAGGGTTTTAACTCCCTGTGTCCGCAGATCTCTTTACACACTGCTTGTCTAACATCTGCGGTTATGTCATGTCAGCTTAAGTCAGCTCAGGCTTCAAATCAGGCCTTTTTAAGCCACTGAATTAATGGCTTAAACAGCAACAAGGTGTTACAGGAATGATGGGGCCAGGGAGGGCATCTGGTATGAAAACATGTGACTTTCATAAAAGGTGCAGAGAAAATGGTGCAGAGCTGGAGCTGCACAATTTTGGAAAAGTCTAATTAAAACATTTCTGAAATACTGTGATTACGATTCGACTCGCTGTTTATATTTAAATACAGTTCTGTTCAGTCGCATTGCACAGCACCAGAGATCCATCCATCCATTTTCTTCCACTTATCCGAGGCCAGGTTGCAGGGACAGCAGTCTAAGCAGGGACTCCCAGACTTCCCCCATACTAGACACATCCTCCAGCTCCTCCGGTGGGACCCCAAGGCGTTCCCAAACCAGCCGAGAGACATAGTCCCTACAGCGTGTCCTGGGTCTTCCCCGGGACCTCCTCCTGGTGGGACATGCCCGGAACACCTCCCCAGGGAGGGGTCCAGGAGGCATCCTGAGCAGATTCCCGAGTTACCTCAGCTGGCTCCTCTCGATGTGTAGGAGCAGCGGCTCTACTCCGAGCTCCTTCCCGTGTGAACCGAGCCCAGCCACCCTAGAGATACCACCAGAGACATTCATGTTTGAGAGAAGATGGAAATGTAAACTGATAAACTAATGCAAGAATCTTATGAATGTCAGGATGTGTTGGTAGAAGTTTAAACAGATTGACAGAATTCAGTTTTTCTTTCTCAGCAGATACAACACATCTTTCTATAAAATGATCGGATATTTGTTCATTGAAGAGGACATTCATTATGGATTTGATAATTGTGCCAAATCAAAGAGTAATTTCAGTTTGACAGCATTAGATTAAAGCGGTGTGTATTTTATTATAAGCTCTTATGACTAGTACATTTTGTCTTGCTCTATTTTAGATGTAGGTTAGCTGTGATTCACTCAGTTTGTAGCCACACAAATTGGAATTGCAACTCTTGTGTCATTTCCTCATCACTGCCGAGGCTCAACATTTTTGGGGGGAATATGTCTAACTGTGCTTTTTTTCTGGCTCGTATTGCAATTCCAATTAGACTTACAATTTATTTTTAAAAGATTGGACTCACAGTAGGCAGTGTAATTGCATTCAAGAGCATTAACACTCGAGAGAACTCAGAAATATGAACCTCTTAATTATTAAAAACCACATACGTTTCAGGACAGGTTTATAAAGGTATGAATTTAAGGGATAGCAGATTTTCCACACAGCAAGAGAAGAACCCAAGGAAAGTGGATGATTTACGTTACATGATATTACCCAATGGCATATCTTTACTATTTTTCCAAGTATGACATTGAACCTACTGGAAAAGGGGGAAAAGGCATAAAAAATCCAACACACATAACATTACATCTCCACAGATCTGAGTAAACTTGGCCTGGTTGGTTATTGGATTTCAGGCTGGATTCCATCAGAGACACCACAATCTGTCCAAGAAAAGTTTTGTGCACCTTTATTCCAGAGAGAGAAAAAAAAGAAAACAGCTTCAAAAATTATAATTTTAATAAAGTTCCGCCACATACACTCAGTATTTGATACTGAACATTATATTGTCTCATATTATGTTGTTTTCATCAGTATGTTGGTGACATTTCAAATTTTAATTGGGAGGAGTACGGATTTTGCAAGGTGTCAAGCTACTCTCAAAGCGTAATTCTGATGCATTTTATGACTCAAGAAAACACAAGAATTACTTGTAGGATTCCCCTGATTTGCTGTGGTCAATTGTAGCAGGAGAATTATGTTCCAGCTACATCTTAAATATAAGCTTTAGATTATTTTTGGTCAGTACTTGTGAAGAAACCTATCTCTACAGCATTATCTCAGCCCGTCTTTGTCGACGACCCATTAAAATCTCTTTGGTGTTTGTATGTAATCCTGATTGGGATTGGGTTTTTCATTTCATTAAATGTGAGAGGGATTTCATCAGCTCAAGGCACTGGTTTGCCCCGGGTTGATAACGTGAAAAGCAACTCAAATGATATTTTTTTTTTTCAATAAAGTGATGGGATTAAGTAAAGACACTGCAAAAGGGGTTTAAATGAGGTCGGGGCCACTCCTTTGTGTGAGAGTGGCGTTATGTGAGTCTTGACAAAGGCGTACACCGGTCTCAAAGCTAACCCCCGGCTGTTACATTTTTGTCATTGGACTTTTCCTAATATGTGCTAGAGTTGGAACAAAAATAGACACTTTTACTCAAATAACTTACCAGAAATGTTTTGTGCATTGTATTGCTGGGTTTAAGATAACAAAATTAAATTCTAATAGGGCAATGATATTTGATAAAGACGGGCTGCTATGAAGCTACAAATACTGTTGAAATTTTTAGAAACGATCAAGTTCAATATTTGTGAATTAACATGGTTATTTTAGATCACATATCAAACTCAAGGCCCGCGGGCCAAATGTGGCCCTCCACATCATTTTATGTGGCCCTCGACAGGGTAAATTAAAAGGTATAATGGTCTTAAAAATGTCATTTTATCAGGAGATGTGCAGCCAAATTTAGGCAAATGCATATACAATACATCTAGGCAAATGTAATATACAATAACAGTTAATTAACTCGTTTTAAAAAGTAATTAGATACATTTTGCATCTGGCCCTTTGAGAGAAGCAAGTGCGGATGTGGCCCTCGGTGAAAATGTGTTGGACACCCCTGTTTTAGATATTCTGTGAGGACAGCCCCTTCCTCTCCCCTTATATAAGTTAAAGGACCGCCCCCTTCAGTTTAATCAACCAATCACAACAGTGAAAAAACATATATTTACAGAAAGGAGAAGGTCAGAGGGAAGGTCAGAGGGTCCGAAACACTGTGAGAATGAAAGTGAATCAAGAGTGAGACAGTGTGCGGGAGCTTTCTTAAGTTTTCAGACCAAGTACTTCTTTCCCCAACGCACCTGTCGCCCAGTCAGGTGTGCAGAGTCTACACAGAAACGAGTAGATATTCTGTGATAAAATGCAGTAGAATAATGAAAATGACCACATCCTAAAATCTGAAAAGTACCCATCTGGACCTGCGCTTGCACCTCACCACGAGAAGGTCTGTGGTTTGACTCCCAGACTTTTCTCTGAGTTTGCATGTTCTCCTTGTGTCTGGCTGGGTTTCTGTTGTTCCTCCAGCTTTATCCTTTAGTCCTGATCAAACCTCCAACACGATCTGGACATAGTTTATCCGGACAGAGGCCAAATTTCCCTTGAGGGACATTAAAGTATTTCTTACCTTATTCAGAAGGCTGTTTTACCCCTTTTGAAGTGACAGTATTCTGATTTGCATTGTCAGTGTGTTAAAGCTATACACGATTAGCTCATGCTGTTTCATTACTTGGTACAATAGATCTTTATTTGATATTCCTCTTTTAGCACAATTCCCATTAATCCCCTTCTGATGTCTGATTAGAAGTGTTACAGTGATTTGCCTTCAGCTCGGCTCCGCACTCACACAACCGCGGGCGCACACAAAAATCCAATCTGAGAAAATTAAAAATCTTTTAAAAGGATGTACTTATCTCACCTCTTTTTTCCGACGGACATTTTTATGTAACTTCAGTGATGCATGACTGCTTCCATTAACTTGTGATCCCTGAAGTTGGTATAAATACTCGTTTCAATTTAGATAGTGGAAAGTAGTGAATGAGGCGTTGCATGTAGAGCGGCGACCTCCGCTGCTCATCTCCCACAATCCATCATTCTTATTTTATCATTAGCGACGGCCTAACCCTCCTGCAGAATTTAGATGTTATGCAAAAAGGCATTGACATATACTGCGTGGGGGTTTTAGCGTGGGTGCATATGTTTTACTAATAAGCCTATTTTAAATAATTCTTGGACGGTCAGCTTAGCAACTTTCTTTGACGAGGCCTTCAGTCGGGGTTTTACTTCACCCGTGAAAAATGGCCTTTTACAGTGAAAGAGTGTTGTCTTGTTGATATTCAAAGTAATAAACTATAGTGTTTAAGGTGCATTATGTAACTTTTCCAGTTGAGAGTCCTTCATTTACTTGTATCCATGGAGCAAAACAAAATTCAACCTCTGGAATCTACCTGGGCGAGGGAGGGACTACACAGATGAGGATGTTATAGTTTTTTTCATTAATTAATTTAATAACTTTATTTATTTATTTCGAGCACAGGTACACCTAAAGCACATCTCACAAACTGTTCAAATGCAAGCTCGAAAAGGAGTGGGAAGAAGAAAACAAGTCCCACCTCTATCTTCCATCAGGACACAAATTAAATCCTTTGTTTATGCTTCCTTTTCCACTGGAGGGAAAAAAGAAAGGGGGAAAAGAGAAAAAAAAATACATATATACCTATACACATATACATACATATACATAAACCTATCTGTTTAAATTTTACATTTATTCACTCATAGGTGTTTTATTGATTAAAAAAATACATTGAAAAACATGAATATCTACTGTGAGCGGTGTCACATCTCCACAGATCTGATCTGTAACTTGGCCTGGTTCCACCTGGCTTCACGTCTCAATAGAGACAGTCCACAATCTGTCCACCAGAAAAGCTCCATTGTGCACCTTTATGTGTAGAGACTCTAAAACTGGTCCAGAACTTCAAACATTATTTTTTTGTTAAAGTTCCACCGCAGACAGCTCAGTGATTTGATACTGAACATTTAAAAGGTCTTATATTATGTTGTTTTCTGATCTATGTTGTAATGATTCCTCATCACAAACAGACCCGGAGCTGTGTTTTGTTTCATTCACACATATGTTTAACACAGAAACACTGCATCTTTAGGCTGAGTTCTTCTCTCCAAACACCGTTCCACCTTGTGATGCCACGTGGTGATACAGGAAGTGCGCCATTGTGTTTTTAAACTCCACACACCTTCACTGGAATCATTTGGATCATTTCAGCCCTGGAGTTGCCAATTTCTATTGAACTAAAGGTAAAGGAGCTGTTAACTTGTAAAACCTCTTCATGACATCACAAGGTGGAACAGAGCATTTTGAGCTTTCGAAATATAGACACTAAACTAATAATATAAACAGTTACTTAAACATGTGCGGATGAAACAAAACACAACTCCAGTTATGTTTTTGATGAGGTAATAGCATTACAACACGTCTTAAAGCTCACCAGAATCCATTTTGTGTAATATAAACCCTTTAATGTTCAAACAAGTGATTCAAACATTCACCCCTCTTCTTAAAACACCTCTCACACATGTCACCTGTTCTTGATGGCCTCACTTCCCTGTTTTGACGCAGTGTCTGGACAACCTTGTGCCTGTGCCCCGGTGCATCCCTCTGAGGAGGAGAGAGAGAGGGAGAGACTCACTCATGCTATAATGGGGTTTTATCAAAGTCAACCTGAACACTCCACCAGTCTGGCCCGGGACATCAAAGCCTCATCTGCGCTCCTCTGCCAACCGCTCCGGACATCCATCACACTGGAGCAGGGACAAGCACAAATTGACTAAATTGGTGGACGGAAATGTTTGCATTGTAAGGACACATAGTCTGACGCAGGTCTAATCGCAGTTGTCAGTTTGTCTGTGAGCAGCATTTTCGAGAGGTTTGGAGAGAATGAAAGAGAGGCTGGAGTCCTGGATTGGATCATCATTTAAAGAGTGTTACAGACTTTTTTTTCATATTTGACTCCACTTTGACCTGTACACCAAGAAATACAAAATGAATGCAAGTATTGACTTATTGGCAGAGGGAGCTGGTTTCACCACAACCGGCTGAACTTAAAATGTGCTCAAACTTCCAACTTATCCGAACCTGGTGAGCATGTAATGAACTCAGAAAATCAAACTGTGCAACTACCACTACCAGTCCTTTTTCATTATGTGACTTTTTTTTAACCTTTTTTACAAATTAATGTTGAAACATAACTTTTCTACCTGCTTGTCTCCTTGGAGATGTTATTGCAGTCTTCAATCTTTATTACACTTACTGTACATTTCAGACTATTGAGTGCACTGAATATAAGCAGCAACTTACAGTAACTTTAAGACACACTTTTTTCAAACTGCCCCTGAAATAAGCCGCATCAGATATGTGGTAACATGACATATTTACACACAAAAGACGGAACATAGCTGCAGTTTAACTTTAAGAAAACTTTTTTCAAACTGCCCCTGAAAATCGGTACCACGTCACCAAGCACAGGCCAAAATAAAACAGCACCAGCACAGGCCATCTGCTTTTATTTCCTCTGAAAGCTTTTCTCGTCTTTTTACATTGACAAAGTTCTTCCTGCTGCCGCCTCAAACGCCACATTGGTTCATTAATGCCAAACTTGCGTGCAGTGTCTCTATTTCCTTCTTTTATGCCAAACCTTCGTGCGGTGGCTTTATTTCCTTCTTTGATCCATTGCCTTTAACTTCAAAGCTGCATCATCATCTTCGTGTTTTTTATGTTGAGGGTGTGTTTATGATGCGCAAAATGACAGTTTAAAATCAAAACTAGTGTATTCTTCAGCACATAATCTTTCCCCACGTTTGTTTCACTCTTGCATTTACTGCTAGAGAGCGCCCCCCGGTGGCCGTTACCCGTAAAAATCTCAAAATTAGCCGCACCTGGATTCAATGCGCGGGAAAAAAGTAGTGTCTTATAGTCTGAAATTTATGGTATCTGGTTATTTTATTCCTCAAAACACATTCATTTTCCCAGATCTGACCTGTAATTTTTCACCTCCTTGTCGCCACAGAGATAGTTAAGTTTACTACCATACTGCGGAACATTACAAGAAAAGCAGTAACCTCTTTGGGAACAAGCAGGCGGTAAACCCTCAGACAGAAGCACTTGTACTTGCACAATACTTGTACTTCAAATCCATGACTTATCCAACTATCTATCCATACATTTTACCCACAGTGCATTGAGCTGTCCTGTCATATTTTCGAACATTGATTATAAAGTTGAAAAGTATGTACATGGTGTGGGGTTTTACTTTTCTTACATCTCTCTAGTACATACATCCTAGAAACAGCCGGGCCTTTTGATAGCTCTGAATCTGACCAGAGGGATTATTCTCTCTGGGAGATCGCAGACTTTCCCCCATTTTGATTAGACTTCAAAGACTTCATCCATACAAGTAAATGCACTGTGCCTATACTATTCTTCATACAGTATCAAGTGCGCTTCAATCCATAAACAGACAGGCTGTTATGTCAGCCTTCATACTGCATATATGTGGGTGTGTGTAGTAAGCATATGACAGTAATCCATTTCTTATGTAGAAAATCAAATACATTTTTCATAGTGTAAGTGATAGAGTATTTACATTGACCGTATTACTTTGAATTTCTCGCATGGATCATGGTCTAGAAAGTCAATCCAATATCTGAGTTTAAATAAATCAAATTGGCCTCCATATAGGAATATATTTGGTACTTAGCGAAATTACTTTTATGCACATCACTGAGTACTGCAAAAGGTGGTTACAAATAATACAACCGAAGAGAAAATCGGGAGTGAGGCTGTTAATTTGTCTGTTATTGATGTTCATGTCTTCAGCTATGGATGCAATAGCAAAATAAAAAAAATACCAAGATCATGTAGAGCGGGCCAATACAGACATTTTAAAACCAAAATGACGAGCCTGACAGCAGCACTTACAGGGAGAGGGGCGATAGTTTTCCCAATGTAAAGCGAATTGGAGCTGATGGAGCCGGAAGTGCACCCATGTCCACTTCCTAATTGGAACGCGGTGGCTAGCAGATTAGCTATGTCAGGGTGGCCCAAAAGTCACTGACAGTTGAAAAAAAATCATAACTTTTTTGTTTCTAAATATTTTACTTTTATTTTTTTCAGAGCGTTTAGAACTATCCTTCCGACATTAATATGAGCAAATATAGCACTGAGGAACGAGCCCTCATTGTACAGTGGTACTTTGAGTCACATGGGTCAAATTCAGAAACCCAGCTGTGTTACCGTTGACATTTTAATACCAGAGATGCCCCAAGTGTAAATGCCATTAAAGGAATAATAAGTGGTTTTCAAAGACAGGGGGCAGTATGTGATCTCCACAGACCTGACTAGTCCCGATTTCTTCCTGTGGGGCTATCTCAAAGAAAAGGTGTTTGTGAATAAACCTCAGACAATAAACGACTTAAAACGTAACTATCGAGGATCAAATAAGAGCCATAAGCCCGGAAATGCTTTAAGATGTTATGTAAAGTGTGTTGGATCAGGCTGTTCAGTGTGAAACCCAAAATGGTGGACACTTAAAAAACATTCTTTAAAAAAAATAGGTCATTTTTACTTCCCCTAGTTTAAGTAATGATAAGTTCAAGTGTAAGTGAACAATTATAACCGTATATATTGCCAAAAAATTCAGAAGGTTCAGTTTATCTACTGCTAAAATTTGGCGAGTATAACTTAAAAATTCTAGGAGCTACTGAAGATTTAACAGTGTCAGTGACTTTTGGGCCACCCTGTGTGTACAGTCTATGGTTGGTATACAGTAACCTTTTGTATTTAAGAGGCCAAAGTGTGTTCAATTGTCATTAAATGGATTCTAATAATGCATTGATTTGTCTTCATGCAGGACAAACTAACAAGATTTATAGCTTTCAAAACAATTCAATACATTTCATATATATTTTTTACATTATAATAATTGTCCATTGCTCTAAAGCGCCCTACACATTTGGTGCATTGAAAGGAAAAGCCTGCAGTGAGCCTCACGTTCGTGCACACACACAGGACCTGTACACTGTGAACAGTTTGGTTATTGATTGCTTGTGCTTGTTTTGCTGAGACAGATGCACTTTCTCCCAGGATGCTACTAAACCACTTGGCTGTTGGCCCCCCCTCTCTCTGCCCTTCCCCCTCTTTACCTTCTCCTCCTGCAGATAGCCATCCCTCATGTGAGCACTACTGTAACACCTTTAGCTCAAATCATACACTGCACCCGCAACACTAGAACTGGAACTACTACGGCTGCAGCTTTAGAACTACTTTCATCACAATATGCTTCATGTTTTAGCTTTCTTTTAATCTTTTACATAGTGTGAAAAGCCCTGTAAGCCCTGTATTCTTTTGCCTGCAGAATCCAGATGTAACAGAGCAAAGACATGCTTTTTAGTAGATAACTAGATGTGGGAGATATAAAACAAAATGATAATACTGCAAGTGTTGTTCTGGAGATATGCACAATTTGAATACCAAGAAACATCTAGTGTCATTTCCCAAACAAAAGTATAAAAGTGTATAGATAATATAGACTGAATATGTATGAGTTAAGCTATCTGAAAACGTCCAGACAAAACTGACATTGCAAAAGACATTTAGTCCATTTCCCCTGAGGACAGTTTGGTGCACATCCTGTAATGAGTATCATAATGGAATACTTCAAATACATTAGGACTATAACTATAAAGAAGCAGGAAATTAATGATATGTTGTAGCACTGATGAATGGCCCAAAGTTAAAGAGACTGAAACAACTTACAGTAAGTTATGGCTTAATTTATTGTTTAGTTGAGTGGATATAAAGTAGAATAGATTGGACAATGATCTTTTAATAACTTTAGTCCAGGGAGTGCTTCATCTAAGACTTATTTCAATCAGCAGAAGAAGGTGGAAAATATTTAGGAATAGGAAACATAACGATCAGAAACAACAGTATACTTGAACACATGTCGCTGTAGGAGGCGGTTCCGATGAGCACACGCTGCACAGTGAAGCTGCTGCTGTTTTGACATGCTGCAGACAGGCTTAGAGCTTTCAGTTCATGTTATTTCGTTCCTCTGTCTTGGCTCAGACATACTGTACAGACTGTCTCAAGCATGTCACAAGAACATTTAACTAGGTGGACTTAAAGATTTCAGGATAGCTCAGTATTGTCAGGAAAACGATATGATTCATTTTAAACAGTTTCTTCTAAAGTTCTTCCTCAATTTATAAGCACTCTTATGGCATTATTTGCACTAAATCTTTACTTGTATTCATATGTATTGTCATCTATCTGTTTGACGTAATTCCTAAATCCTTACATATATTGATATGTATTATCTATCTCTTTGACCTAATCTTCGTGATCTCTTGTTTGTTGGCATACATGATGTTGTGTCCAGCAGCCTGAAGTCATTGGACTAGATTATGACTGGTATGATTATTTTGACATGTCAAACTCAGGCCTGCGGGACAAATTTGGCCCTTGATATAAATATATTTGGCCCGTGAGATCATATCAAATATGTATTAGAGCTGGCTTGCTGGCCATTGTGCCAGTATAGCGCATGCTCCTCTAATACTGTCAATCCCAGAATGCTTTGCAAATGTGTTGGCCCTGGCCCCCACCACTTCTGTTGACACTCATTAGCATCTGCTATCTGTCGCCTCACTCAAGTTTAATCCACCCCGTCTGAAAAAACATGTAGATGTTGTTGAAATTGTTCAATAAATATTTAGTTTGGCCCATGACTTAGTCACAGTTTTAATTTTGGCCCTTTGTGAATTTGAGTTTGACACCCCTGGTATAAATACGCTGTTCATTTGGAGGCAGAGGGCGAGACGACACTTTTAGGGACAACAGCTCTTTGACAATTGTGCAATTGATTCAATAAATCAGACTTTTTGATTCAAGACAACTTCTCTATTGATTTCATATTTTTTAAGGTTTTTACTGTTAGAAATTCCATAACAGCGCATTCCTTGCATCGTATTAAGTGAAGTAAAGCTAACACTCACTAGCATGCTAACAGAACACTTGTTGGTTCTTGGACAATAAAACACTGCAATTACATGCAGACAGCACACAGCGGTATCATTTTGACTTAATATATCTGCACTGGAGCTAAATATTTTTTTACATTCAACATTAAATGTATTTGTTTATTTATTTGCTATAGAAGAATTTTGACACTACAAGACAAGTGTTAAAAGTTCCGTCCAATTTCTTAACCAGTTTACAATAGAAAACTTGTAGCGGTCATGTTTTTACCTTTTGCACAACCATCAATCTATTCTTTGCGTTTGCTTCGAATGTCAATATGTTTTTTGGTCCAGTCTGGTGCCTGCGGTCCCCCGAGGGCCCGCTTGTTTTCTAACAAGTGAACTGTGACCTGTGCAGTCATTTGCTCTGCAGGGCCCTCAGCCGGAGCAGCTTAACCATCAGTAATCTCCTCATCTGGCATGGCTGCACTGTCAAACACAAGTAGACTCAGGTTTTGGCACGCGTCAAATATACATTCAACTATTTGTAACACTGGGTTTACATTATTGGATTATCACAGCAGGTGTCGCAATGCTATAATAAGAGTCGGATTGGATATACGGTGTTGTACTGTTTAGTTGTTTATGCTAAATTCTGGTGGACATGTTGAAAATGAAATGCTCCTCCTGCTTAGACCTTTACGGGTGCTGAGTGCGAGGGCTTGGCCAGCGTCCTGGTGCTGTCTTATTGTGCTGCTGGTCCCACTGCCAAGTAGGTCTGAGTGAGCTCTTAAAGGGGCAGAGCAGTGGGTGGCACATTTGGTACTGTGGTGTGTTACTTCCTCTAAGTCTCTGTATGTTCTGATTTTGTTCTGGTGGATTTTTTATAAAGGACAGATGAGAGTTTGAAAAAACAGGTGAGGAGTGGGGAGAGGCATTTGTAAATTGCTTCAGTCTTGGTCAAGTCAGATCTTATGTGTTTGCTATATGGCTCTGTTGAACGCTACCTGTATCAATGTTAGTTTATATGCGAGTATGCTAGTATGAAGCAGTGGGCATGTACGGAGGGTAGAAGAAAACGTGAGATTTCATAGCAATGGAGCCTCAACTGTAGGACTGTAAAGGTTACTCAAACATGTATAAATCACGCAAAGTACAACTATGGGTGATGTAAGAATCTCCGTTTCTGGTGTAAGCATCAAAGAGGACCAAGAGACTGAAGTCAGAAGGGTTTAATGAATTCCACACAGGTAAAGTGAACAATGAAGCTATAAGCTATATCTTATATTGTCTTTCAATATGTTTAATTCTTATCTTTGAATGTTTTTGATATGAATTTTTTTCTAACTCGGGCACATTTACATTTTTTTTTTTTTTTGTCATGTTGATTAATGTGCATTGTCCCTTTTCAAATAAATAAATAAATAAATAATAAGCAACGGACTCTCTGGAAAGAATAGGTGGAGAGCCTTGAGATGTGCAATGGGGGGGGGGGGGGGGGGGGGGGGGGGGGGTCCTCTTCTGGTTTGCACGGCGTTACACATTAAGAAACTTTAGGAAAAGTCTACAAGGTGAGTCTTTTATGACCTTCTCAGAGTGCCGGTCACATATTCCTTAGTGAGAGGGAGATAAGAAGATGTGGCCTTCGTATATATTTTCCACACGTCCTTGTAAGCTCCCACGCTGGTCTCCATAGCGTCTTGGTGATGCCCCATGCAATCCATATCCACTGGTGGGCACGTGTTATTTACCTTAGCATTAGTAAATCAAGATACCAGTTTGGTGTAATGCTGCACTGCTACAAAATGCCTCACAGTGAGTTTAAGTTGAAGGGAAACCATTCTAACTAGGTAAATCATCACATTTTTATATAGCGTTTTTCCACCTTCAAGCGCTTTACATCAAGCAACCATTCACCCATTCACTCACACATTCATACAGTAGTGTGCACAGACACTGGGGGCAAGGTGAGTTAAGTATCTTGCCCAAGGACACAAAGACAGCATTCATCTGTCTGATCCCTCAACCAATGATGTTTTGTGTCAAGAGCGAGAATCAAACCGCCGACCTTCTACTACCAACTGAGCTACTGTCTCTTGTCCTGGTTGGTTCGGGTTAAGCTATTACTTTAATATGTAAACCTATTTCAGACCCAGTTCAGACCTGGTCCAGATTACAGCTTGGTTATTTAAACAGTGAGAAATCCTTCAGTTATTTAACTTGGTTTGTTTTGCTTTGGCATATTTAGAATCGTTCAGTTTCAAGTAGAAAAGAATATATTTGTAAGGTTGTGCTACCTCTCATATATATGTACTCATTGTACTAATTGTTTGATCGGTAGTTCTAAAATGGCTAAAATGGCAGTTCTAAAGTGGCTGTAAAATCATTGAAACTACTTTTTTACACCCATCTGTAACAGAGAGAGACAGGGCTAAAGCAGAGCTGCAGCCGGAGCAGGTGGACTCAGTGTAGCCTCTGTTTAGGATGATAAAGTGTGTTTCTCTCAGAGGGAGACGAGGATGGAAATGCTTTTAACTTCCTCTGCCGTTTTGGGGCTGTCTCTGTGGAGGTCTGACCATGTGTGCTTGGGCCTTGTTACATCACAATAAAGCTGCATTGAATGAGTGTAGCTGCTGGGGTTAGACCACATTTTTTTTTAGACATTTTCCATAGACTGTATAAAGACTTTACAGATTTTGACATGTTGATTTTACAGACAAAATAGTGAAATAAAAGCACTAGGATCATGTAGAGTGGGTTGATATGAACATTTTAAGACCAAAATGAGAGAAGCAACAGTTTTTCAATAGAAAGTGAACTGGAGCCAGAGTCGATGGAGCTGGAAGTGCATCCACGATCACTTCCTCTTTGGAACATGGCAGCTAGCGGGTTAGCTATGTCCATTTATATAAACAGTCTATGACAGACATGTCAAACTCAGGCCCGCGGGCCAAATTTGGCCCTCGTTATAATTATATTTGGTCCGCGAGACCATATCAAATATGAATTAGAGCTGGCCCGCTGGCTGCTACACCAGTATAGCACATGCACCGCTAATACTACGAATCCTAGAATGCTTTGCAAATATGTTGGCGCTGACCCCCAACACTTCTGTTGACACTTATTAGCATCTCATACCTGTCGCCTCACTCAATTTAATCCACCTCTTCTGAAAAACATGCAGATATTGTACAATTTTTCAATAAATATTTAGTTTGCCCGCGACTTAGTCACAGTTTTTAATTTTGGCCCTCTGTGAATTTGAGTTTGACCCCCCTGGTCTATGACGTTTACATTTAAAACACATGTTTAAACACATGTTTAAACACATGTTTAAATTTCACATATAAACATTTTGTTAGTGGTGTTGATGTGGTAGCAGTCTATTATCTTGCATAAATGGTTGTGATAAACCCATTATGTAACTTTAGCATGCCCCGCAAAAAGTAATATCTTGATACTTTTTAACTTTAGCATTTTTTTTTTTTTTCTTAACAGGCTTTTCGTATTTTTCTGTTGACTGTGACTGAAACAATGTGTTTTTTACATAATTACGATTGTTGACCAACTACAGTATTTGTTTAAGTGTTTGCATAATTTACAGTCTTATCTGATTCAACAAAAACACATGATGCAAATGTATTTATAATGAAATTCGGAGGATGCTGTCTGACCTGTCGTATAGAAACTGCTGACTTAATGTGAGAGCAGCAAAGAGGAACGCCGTAAAAGTGCAGTTAGTGCATAAAGTGCTTTAGTGCATCATAATGGACCAGCCAAGTACAAACAACTTAATTAGCATTACTCTACTACGTGCCATAATGAAACCATTTGAACTGACTGCCAATATAAACCTCATATGTTTCAGTGTCACTTCTAATAGAGGTACAACATTACCATAAGAGTCACATATTTGAAATAGACGTCTGTAATGCACCATACAGAAATGTGATGGGCCACTTTAGTTATAGTTTATTTTCTTCAGTCTATGACTTTAAGCAGTGGTGGATGAACTATTCAATTTTATTACTTAAGTAAAGTAACAGAGGTAAAAAGTTACTCATCTAAAAGTAAAAGTATCACATGAAAAAATCTACTTAAATAAAAGTGCTTAAGTACCTGTTTAAAAATGTAAAAAAGTAAACGTAGTGTTCTCAATTTCAAGTGTTAAATGTAGTAACATAGATTTAAAAAAATGATACAGATTTTGGTCAGTAGCAATGTCTTAATTTTGTATATGAATTTTGTGTATTTATTTAAACCTACAAACAAAAAACATATGAAATGTACTTTTTACTTTTGAGTCCTGTTCAAAAATATAGTGGAGTAGAAAGTACAAATACTTGCTCTCAAATGTAGTGAAGTAAAAGTAAAAAATATCAATTCTAAAATGTACTTAAGTAAAGTACAGATACCTAAAAAATACACTTAAGTACAGTACTTTACTACTTACTTCTTCACCTTCCACCACTGACTTTAAGAGGGCTTATTACACATTTTTAAACAATAAAATGTTCATGATATATTAGTTTATGACAGAATCACACCATGTTCTTTGATTGTGCAAGGGCGGTACTCCCTGCTTTGCTTCGCTGTCTGATAAACAATTGCGTGTGAATACTACAAATGTGCCAAAGTGTTTGAGTGTGCCAGGAACACACTGAAACACCACAGTTTAAACTACATGTACCTCATCCTTTATGTCTTGAAAGAAGGAAAAAATGAAGCTATGTGTGTGCTTTATGGGTTATTAGTAATTTTTTTTTTTTTTCATAAGCTTCTTCAAATGGCCTTTAGCAAGTCATTTCTGTTCTGGTAATGATGTTTATATTTTGTTATTACACGAGGTCTAATTGTTCTTTTTGATGTACGCCACCTGCAGTCACCTCTACCCGCTCTGCAGCATCGGTGTACACAATCTTGTAGTGACAGTAGCAGAGCATGTACTGATGCCTCGTTGATATGGACCTCCTGCTTGAGGAAAGTGGGGTCCTGACAGGGAGAACATGCTACATATTAATGCTATGCAAGTGTGTGTCATGTCAAAATAATGCAGACCTCTGCCCTGGTGTCTCTGTTTGTCAGTGCAAACCGTTCAGAGCAGTCAACCTTATAACCTTACAGTGACAAGCATGGTATAAGCGCAAATATAATACTGTCTGAGAGGTAAATGGTGCCCACACATAGGTAGATGTCTCTATATGTGGCATCTAATCCTCCAAGTACTGTAAACCATTTTGTGAGGGTAATGCGTTTTACCAGTGTAATTTTTTTTTGTTGTAAAGGTCAGATGATCAAAGCTGCTACTTCTGTTTGTTGTCTGTCATTTCTCCTGCTTAGACATGGGCAACACATCACTGATTTTATGGTTTGATACAACACAAGGACCAGAACTGGACAATTAAAACTGCAAATATGTTGTATATGTAAAAAAAAAAATTCACACCTATAGGAAATTTTCCTTTGAAGTGGATGTATTAACTCTTGTGCTCCAATTACACACCTGCTTAAATGAAAAAAAAAAAAAAAAAAAGCATATTTGGCTTTTTAATACATATGTTAGCAGTTTGTTTTTTTCCTCATTGCTCACTTTACCAGTATATTTATCCTCCATCCATCCATTTTCTTCTGCTTATCCGGGGCCGGGTCGCGGGGGCAGCAGTCTAAGCAGAAACTCCCTGACTTCCCTCACCCCAAACATGTCCTCCAGCTCCTACGGTGGGACCCCAAGGTGTTCCCAGGCCAACCGAGAGACATGGTCCCTCCAGCGTGTCCTGGGTCTTCCCTGGGGTCTCCTCCCGGTGGAATGTGCCCGAAACACCTCCCCAGAGAGGCGTCTAGGAGGCATCCTAAACAGATGCCCGAGCCACCTCTGCTGGCTCCTCTCAACGTGAAGGAGCAGCGGCTCTACTCTGAACTCTTCCTGTGTGACGAGCTCCTCACCCTATCCCTAAGGGTGCGCCCGGCCACCCTATGGAGGAAACCCATTTCGGCGGCTTGTGTCCGCGATCTTGTCCTTTCGGTCATTACCCAGAGCTCATGACCATAGTTGAGGGTAGGACTGTAGACTGGCTGGTAAATCGAGAGCTTTGCCTTCCGACTCAGCTCCTTCTTTACCACAACAGACCAATACAGTGACCGCATCACTGCAGACGCTGCACCGATCCGCCTGTCAATCTCATGCTCCATCCTTCCCTCACTTGTGAACAAGACCCCGAGATACTTGAACTCCACTTGAGGCAGAAACTTATCTTTATTTGTAAGCTCAATAGGCCTGATGGTAACAAAATAAAATGACATTATGACATGTCTTATTCATTATCCTCATCAGCATCCATTCATTTAAACACTGATGCGGCTCTACTGTGCTCTGCCATTGTCTGACTCTTTCACAATAAGACTCTAAAGCGGGAACATGCAAAGACTTTTACTGTGCAAGAGTCACTAAGGAAGTATTAGTTAAACTAGCGGAGCCTTGGCATCTTAAACAGCAGAACTTGTTGAAATGATTTTACTTTTGGAAGGCAGTTGTTTAGGAGATTTACAACAGCATAAGTGGATGTATTTTGTATACATGCTCAAGGATTTTAACACAGACACGACGAGGGAAGGTGGGGACACTTCCGAAGCTTTTACAACAAGGACCTCAAATTCAGCTGAACTTAAAGCAGGCTGACGCCCAAAATCACCATGCGTTTTTAAAATTGTCGCCATTAAAATGACTTTGCATTAACATGATAATATCCTGATCAAAATGCCAGCCCTAGAAATTCATCCTGCTGTCACTCATCGCTTCCCTGTTCATCTCACTTCACTTACTTTGCTTGGTGTTACGTGCCGTAGCAAGTACAGAACACCCAATGTTCAGTGTTGACACACCAAGACAGAAATGTTGACACAAGCTACAAGCATCAACCAAAAGGCCAGAAATAGTCCAAGGTCTTACAACGCGGTACAGTAGTAGAGGCCTGTCAACATGCTGCCCCTCTGATGTGCGGAGTGTGGTGTGGAATACAAACTCCCTCTCTCCCCCTGAGTACAGGACGGTTCAGTGGAGTAATGTCAGACAGCACCGTGAGAGCTAATAGAGGGCAAAGACATAAACCTGAGCATGTTTAACGGTCGCCACGGTGATGGGAAGGCGTTTCATTCATTGCTTTTCAGATTAAAGTTGGCCAATTACTTCACCGGATGAGAAACAAATGAGGCTGTTCGGGCGACTGGTGTAAAGTTGAGGGTTGTTCATGGACGTGCTAAGCAGATGGAGGAACACTCTATTTATACAACAGAAATAGCTTATGATTATTAGAATAAAGACAGCTTCAAATTATGGACAGGATACAGTGTGGCTTAAGTTCATGACATATTCCACATATCGCTGTAATGGTATTGTTGTGGAAGTATTTGTAGGTTGTAAAATTGGATGAGAACAAAATGAGAGCAGAGATAAGTAGATCAGGTAGAAAAGAGAAAGAGGGAGAGAGCAGAGAGAGGGGAAGTCCCACTCTGGGTTTTGTGCACACTGGTACAGAGGCAAGTACAGAGAGGTCATTATGACATAAGTAACAGTAGGGGGGGTACCAGATAGTGACGGGATGCACCTGGCAGCGAAATGTAGGTGTAGGTGGAAAAGTACTGACTGAAAGTGGAAGCCAAATAGTTATGACAGGAAATATGTTTAAGAACAGGTTAATGTATTTTGATATTACAATATCATAGCCTCATCAGCTTCTGGATGGGAAATGTGGCTCTAGTGCTCCTGCTGATTGATCATAAGCAGTACTTTTAACAGCAAATTAAACTATTTCTACCACTATATTCTCAAACATCACATTGCAGTGTGATACAGACCTAAAATGAATGTGTTTCAAGCCTTATTAATCCACAGCAGCTCTGTCAAAGCTGTGTATAAAGCACCGCACTGCATTGATCACCGCTCTGTGACCCTCCGCTTCGAATATGTTTTGAGATGTGGCCCTTGATAGAAAAAGTTTGGGCACCTCTGCTCTAGTGCGTATTGTTGTTGTGTCCTTGGGCAAGACACTTCACTCACCCTGCCCCTATTGTTGAAGCACTCTGGTGTATATAAGTGCGTTCTGTTATATTTTGAGTGGGGAAATAATTAATATACATCTCTTTGTTGTTTTGTTCACATTTTTCCTACACATTTTTCATATTTTAAAATTGGTGAATTAAATTGTGCTTGATAAACTGTGAACCGTGATCACTAGATAACATGTGTCCATCATCTTTTACCCGTTGACTCTGTCAATGTGAGTGTCAGTTGGACTCTGCTGTTTCCTCGACTTTCGAAGCACTGCGCGGGGACCATATTGATTCGGCCCCAAGGGCAGTTTCGCACAGATCCCTGTGTCGCTGACTGCTTATGGATTCATCCCGAGCGCTTCGCCTCACTCCTAGTATCAAAGAGTATCACAGGAAAGGGACAATGGTGGAAGCTGCCCGTACTGAGCTCGGTACATTTAAGGCTGCAGGGATGATTAATCTCTGGCTCAATGTGATCACAGCCTTGGAAAAAAAAAAAAAAAAAGATACCTATAGTCCACTGTGCAGTAATTCAAGGTTTTCTGTAGGATTTATACCAGTGTAGTGGTTAGTTTAAAGGTTGAAAACATCCACTATATTTAGGGAGTGGGCAGTAAGAAGTGCACCAGACTTTGGGGCCTATCCACTAAATGGATACAATGCAATTTACAGTTTCAAGTCAATAAAAAAAATGATGTTTCAGTGCTCGTTATCATTATTAAAAAGCTGGACTTGAGGGTTGAGGGATGTCTGGACAAATCGACCTGTTTGACTGACAGCTTTCTTGTCTGTTCTTTGTATTTTTCAAAGATTGTTTTTGCACACACACTATTCTGCTGGGATGGTCTACCAGAGGTCACTGTTCTCTGGAAATCCTTTATTACTTTTTTTTTTTTAAACATTGCCAATATGCTTTCACCACAACAGCCTCGTAATACCTCGGTGCTTTTTTGGACGAGCTTCACTGTGTTATTGACTGGCTCAGCACACTGTAGGTAAGCTAGCCACAGCTGCCTGGGGAGGACTGGCAGAGGGTTGGCTGCCAAAAGTGCTAGTCTATGACAATGGTCTCTCCAACCACCACCAATTACTCTCACACATTCAAGCTTAAATGCAACAGCTAAGACCACACACACCCTGCAGTTTTCTTTCAACAGTTCCAGCCACTTCGAAGTCAGTAGTAAGTAGTATTCTGATGGACACAACAAGAATGTGCACTGAACTGTTGACGTTCAGTGCACATTCTTGTCTCTGGTTGAGAGACAAACCACCTAAGCCACTGCCGTTCTGCTCTGACTAATGTCTAATCTGCACTTGAATTTGAGTAATATTAGAAAAAAAAAAATGTTGTAGTGGCTTATTGCGTGTCAGCGCCTATACAAACCTGTCACAATACACAGGGTCCATATGGAAGTGTATCAGGGCCATCATCCAAATAATGGCAGCACAAACAAAATGGGACATCTGGATGCTTAGAGCCATGCATGTATGCAAATCTTGAATGTTTGTATTCAGCTACATAATTGGACATGAATACTAATGCCTGCAGGATACTCATGTGAATGACAATGGGGTAGACACACAGTAGATTCATGTACTGTCCATTTGTTCCATTGACTGGCGCTTTATAATAAAGCCGTATTTTACACAGAAGCACGTCCGCATCAGTCACCGTTTGTCACGCCTGATACAGCTGTGATGAGAAGGAGAACGGAGAGCCTTAGAGCAGACGGTGTGGTCCACAGTGTGCCATGCTAATCAACTGCTGTCTAATGTATGTGAAAATGGCTACTGCATGATTGAGTACTTTTGGAAAGGCAGACTTAGTATTTTTGGATGAATAAAAAAAGTGCATTTGAAGTAAATAGAACTAAGAGAAAAAGAGAATAAGAGAAATACCTGTGAAGGTCTGTCATTGTTCAAAATGCTCCATTGTGTGTTGTAACTTTTTATGCACTTTTGAACGACAGTAGCGCAGTTGTTCAGAGCGTTCGTCCTCTGATCCAAACGTTAGTGATTCAAATCCCGCTCTTGACATAAACTTCATTGGTTGAGCGGTCAGATTCACTGAACCACAGGTTAGCGGTGCGATTCCAGCTCCCAAAGATGCATGCTGTCGTTGAGCCCTTATGCAAGACCCTTACCCCAACTCAGTCCCTAGTGTCTGTGTACACTGGTATGTGAACGTGTGAGTGATTGCTTGATGTAAAGTGCTTTGAAAGTGGAAAAGTGCTATATAAAAATAATAAAATGCTTTTTTTTATGCATATACTACAGTCAAACTTTTTGCACTAAGAAAATATTTTGCTTCCCAAGTGTCACCAGAGCTAAACTAGGCCTATAACAGGACTATACCTGGTCTAAATTAAGGATAAACCAGGTGTAGGAGCCATATGTGTAATTTCACGTGGGCAAAGGTGACGTGCTGGGAGATTCAAAGGCACCGGGTTTCCTGCTGTCTGGAGGTGGAGAGGGGAGATGCCGGGTAGCTGTATTTTTCGTTGACCACTTAGTTTTTGCTTGTTACCAGAGTATTTTTGTGTAGGCCTACAATTCACCATCTGTATGTGTAACCTGCTTAGCTACTTTTTGATTAAACTACCAGAAAATGCACTACGCGAGTCAGTCTGTTTCTTACAAACAGCAGCATGTCAGACCAAGGTACTGGACCTGGACTCAAGGTCGCTACACCAGGTCTAAAATAAGACCACACCATTGCCTATATAGATTTTGTAGTACAGTTATGGGGAATAGTGCCATGTCGGAAAGCCTGCTGTAGTCAACCAGAGTATTGCATATTACTGTCATGAGCCTATGATTGGGTTGAAAAAAATGAATCCAAGCAAATCCAATTTATCCTGATCAAAACTACTTTGTACTTTATGAAGCTATGGTAACGTAATCCCCTGTACCAAGCTGAACATTATGCAATTCAGTTTCTTCTAAATGGGCTAAATAAGTCCTAGCTCACCTTATGTGAGCCGTGCATCTGTTCTGTGCATTCCAGCTATAAAGAAAAGAACTAGCCAAGCAGTAAATCCACCCATTCAGGCTCCTCTAATTAAACCTCTGTATTGTGCGATCGCGGAGCCGACAGGGATCGATGCGAGCATTTGCTCTGGACATGACTTGTATTCTGTCTTTCTCTAAAATGTACACAGTTTAACCCGGTACCTATAGCCCGCGCTTCAGAGGAAAGAACCGCAGGCGACGTGTGCAGGGAGACGAGCATCAGTCGTGGTGGAGACGTGAGGAAAGAGTAACTTGTTGACATATGGGCAAATGTATGGTAATAGCCGCGAGCCATCAGTGGTGCTGCTGAGTTTCCAATGGCTTTGTGAGTATTTATGGTATGCAGTTGCTGTTGTTTCTATTCTTATCTACGAGTCAAAGGAGCAAACAGAGACATTAATCAGTTGTAAAATATTGGTTTGTTTGTAATAATGGTGCCATGAGCTAAGCAGGCTGTAGATTTACTGTGCGAATAACAAATTGAGATGAAATTTTTGTCAACTAATCTTCCTGCATAGGATAATTAACAAAAAAACAGCACAAACAAACATTATAGCTGTCGATTTTTTATATGTTCTTTGCTCTCGTTGATAGTTGATATTGAATACGAAATTGAGAGCATTTAATCAAATCATCTGCACTGATCATTGTAATTATAACACTTGTGGATATCTGGAATGAACACATTTTAATTCGATAAGGGCTTTCAATGCTGCGTTCTCATTTGGACAAGAGGCAAGTATCAGTCGTAGCTGTTGTAATGATGTGTTTTTAAAGGAACCATTATGTTCATTAGCAGGTCCTCTCTCTCTCCTCATGTCTAATGACCTCTCCCTCTCCAGAGACTGTGTCCTGATGTGCACTGCAGCTGTGAAACTGCAGGGCCAAATTAAATGCTATTTTGTGACTTCAGAGGCTGTGACGGCAGTTTTTATTTACCAAAAAATCTAAGTGTTATTGAACTTCCTGACCATACCAGTTAGCAGTTAATTTAGAGGCTCTAATAATAAATGAAAATTGTATTGATTAAATATGTTTAATCCTTTAAGGACTGAGCACATTATAGACCATTATAGCTCACCTTAACTTTTATTTTTATTTTTTTATCCATAAAAATCATGTTAAAGGAAGTATCAGCAAGTACAGGGTGGCCCAAAAGTCAATGACACTTTTAAATCTTCAATAGCTCCTATAATTCTTAAGTTATATTCACCCAATTTTAGCAGTAGGTCAACTTTTTTGGCTGTATATACGGTTATAATTGTTCACTTACACTTGAACTTATCACTACTTAAACTAGGGGAAGTAAAAATTATCTAATTTTTAAAACTAATGTTTTTCACCATTTTCGGTTTCACACTGAATATGGCTCTTATTTGATCCTCGATATTACGTTTTAAGTCGTTTATTGTCTGAGGTTTATTCACAAACACCTTTTCTTTAAGTTTGCCCAACAGGAAGAAATCGAGACTAGTCAGGTCTCGGGAGATCACATACTGCCCCCTGTCTTTAAAAACCACTTATTATTCCTTTAGTGGCATTTACTCTTGGGGCATCTCTGGTATTAAAATATCAACGGTAACACCACTGGGTTTCTGAATTTGACCCATGTGACTCAAAAAATAAAAGCAAAATATTTCGAAACAAAAGAGTTATATATTTTTTTCAACTGTCAGTGACTTTTGGGCCTCTTTGTGCCTCTATTTTACATATTCATCCTTATTTATCCTTTGACGCAAATAAACTGACTAGGAGAGTCACGGCGGCACGTGCTCTGGTCATCTTCGAGGGACATAAACACCTTACCATAATGACAGTAACATGTCTAAAGACCCCCATGCCTCTGCTTTGAGATGCAGTTTGAATTTACATAAGAGAACAATTGGTTGTGGAGTTACAGTAATGGAAAGTCCGCAACCGGGCTCTATCAGCGGCGACAGCATCTGTCGCTATAGGGTTAATGTATAATGGTGTTTGTTTATGGTTTTATGTTATGTTTAAAATGAAAACCTGATAGTGTTTGCAGAAAGGAATCATTTTTGGGAGATGGTTGCATCATCTACCAAATCTTACATTTTTAAATCGGAATGTTTTGGGCATGACCAGTAGACCACATTTAATATCCGATTTGAAAAAAAGGGGATTTTTGTCTATTTCTTCCTTATTAATGGTTCATAATTAACAATATAAGTCAAGTATAAGTAAAATAATTAATATGTGTAGGCAACAGCAGGATCGTTCTTAAAAATACTCATGTTTTTCAAAATACCTCATAGGATTAAGTACTTTTTCCCTTTTGAAAGATTTGAACTGCAAATACCTCTCCTGTCTTTAAACTACCAACAATGTATTTGACCCTCATGTAAAGGTCTACAATCAGCATTCCTCCTTCAATCTTACCCTCAAACATCTTGTGTTTACAATTGCCTACCTACCTCTAGTGTATTTGCCTGCAGTTTATCAGCTCAGCAGGTCAAACCCTCGCTGATATTGGCAAAGCAAACTCCCGGTGCGGCCTTGATTCCCTCTGGGCATGGGAGCAGATGCAGAGGGCTGTGAAAATTGAAACAGTGCTCTCTCATAATTCCATGACAGTGAAATGAAACGCTATCTGCAGAAAGCAATCAGGCTGGCAAATTACCTTTTCTTTGGGGGGACGCAGTTTGCAGTTTGGCGCATTGTCCCGTTCTGTCACAGCATCCCGGTGTTTGCATTTCAGATCCGAGCTCGGTAATGAGTGGCTGAGTGCTGGAGAAGGGTTGATTTATTGCATGGGTGCCCAAAAGGAAGCTATAGGAGAGTCTGTCAGAGAGATGTCAGCTAGATGGAAATACCTGTGAAGTAAAAACATGCATAGATTAGGTATTTCAATTCAGTTTAACTTTTTTTTACACGAAGGTGATGGCACCAGAGACATTTTTAGAATAGTTTGAAATGATTGTAGTTACAGAATATTCATTTTTGATGCATTTTCTGCACAAAATATGTTCTAATTTATTAATCTTTCCATATCATGTCTTTGCCTTTTCCCCTTCAAGTCATAACAACCATCATTCCACATTTTTCAGTCATTTTTATGTTAGATTAGTCTTTTTTTTTTTTTCCTAAATCAGAGGTAATTGGTAAATGGTCATGTTTTTCCATCTTCAAAGGCACTCAAAGCATTTTACATCAGTCACTCAGCCATTCACACACTCATTCATACACCGGTTTATGAATGTGCGTTAAGTTAAGTGTTTTTTCTCAAGGACAAGACAACAACATTCATCTGTGGGAGCTTTATTGGCACCACTTACCCGTGTGTCAGTGGATCTGTCAGCTCAACCAAAGATGTTTATGTCGAGATTAGTGGACGAACGCTCTACCAACTGAATTACTGTCGCCTGGTCTTGACAGATTTATCCGTGCTTGGGAATGCCACAATGGAATACTTTGAGAATTGTTGCTTGACATAGAAAACCATTCCATTGTAAGCTTGAGGGCGAACTACCTAAATATTTGCCTTTTTGTTGCTTCGAACCTTCACATTTTATAAGAAAACATCCATCCATCCATTTTCTTCCGCTTATCCAGGGCTGGGTCGCGGGGGCAGCAGTCTGAGCAGAAACTCCCTGACTTCCCTCACCTCAGACACGTCCTCCAGCTCCTCCAGTGGGACCCCATGGCGTTCCCAGGCCAGCCGAGAGACATAGTCCCTCCAGTGTGTCTACTCCGAGCTCTTCCTGTGTGACTGAGCTCCTCACCCTATCTCTAAGGGTGCGCCCAGCCGCTTGTATCTGCAAGCTTGTCCTTTCGGTCATTATCCAGAGCTCATGACCATAGGTGAGGGTAGGAACGTAGATTGACTGGTAAATCCATAGCTTTCGGCTCAGCTCCTTCTTTACCACAACGGACCAATACAGAGACCACATTACTGCAGATGCTGCACCGATCCGCCTGTCAATCTCGTGCTCCATCAGTCCCTTGCTCATGGACAAGACCCCGAGATATTTGAACTCCTCCACTTGAGGCAGAGACTCCCCACCTACCCGAAGATATAAGAAAACAGATATCCCATTACTATATAAACCATGATGTGGCAGCATCAACATTGTCTATGTTTTCTGAGACATTTTATGAAGGAAATTTGGATGGTGGTACTAGTCAAATGAATAGAACCTGTAGTCATGTCATGATCCACGTATTCCTGTGCCTTGTTTTGCCTGTTCCTGTGCTCCTTTGTGTGTCGTGTGCTCTCCTGCCTCGCTCTTCCCCCTCCCTCACCTGTGTGACTCCGGAGCTGGGCGGAGCTTCCCGGTCCCGCCTGTACACACCTGCTATGCATCAGCTCATCACCCGCTGGGTACTTAAGGACCGGGAGCCAGACGTCCGGGGCTAGACCGTCCGCATGTCTCATACTCCAGCCTCTGCTCGTCCCAGCTCCTCTGCCTCTGCCTCCGCCCTGGACCCTGCTCCCGCCTGGTATCGTGTCTTGTCTCCTGTCTTTGTCTGCCTACGTCTCGACCCTGGTTTCTGCCCTGCACTTCTGCCCTGCACTCTGGTCCCGCTGGATATTCGTCTTTGAACTGTACATTTATCACAAACTTGTAAATAAACACTGTTAAACTGCCCCGGGTTTTGCGTCTCTGGTCCCACACCTAGACTTTGTAACAAGTCAGAAAGGAGCCACTTACAAAAGCTTACAGCTAAAATCAACTTCTGAATCAATTATTGTGAATAAAGAAACAAAATTGTCCTGAAACTCTGAAACAGAAGAAAAACAGAAATCATTTTGATGGGCAGCTTTATTCAGAGGGTGTATTTTAAACCTGTGCGTCCTTGAACAAGACATCTAATCCCAATGGCTTTGAGAGCTTTTTTATAGCCATTTCCTTATGGTGATCAATAATGTATCACATGGATCCGCAGTTCATTCACAAGGGCAGAGATCACACAGGTTTGGTAATGTATCCGCCACTCAAAATGGCCGACACACAATCCCACATTCTTAGACTTTTCATGACTCAACACCTTTACAGAAACTCACTGGTCCACTGCAGCCTATCCAATTAGACATGAGACTCTTTCTATGTCAGGATATTTTTGGATTTTATTTTCAGGCATTCTAGTATGAACAAAGCCTTGGAGAGAATAGCTGGACTTTTATACAGTACATTGTATAGTAAATGCAGGTCAAGGGCAAAAGCATTGTAATGTAAGTCCTATTGTGTTGTTGCTAAAGCGTTCCTCTGTGGCCAGTGCCGGGCAGTTCTTATCCGGCTTATTGATGTGTGGCTGCTACAGTGACACTGAGGTCCACATGGACTGCAGATCTAGCAGAGTGCTGGATCCTGTTGTTCAATCCAACCATTTGTATTTCATATGATAAAAAATGCTTTTTTAGGGATTATTGTAAAATTGGTATGCTCTGAAGGTGTCAACAATCCAACCAAGAGAGTGTTATTTAATGCAAGACGCATATTTCTATGCAGAAGGTTGTGTCGGGAAGGACATCTGGCTCAATAAAAACTACAAAAACAAACTATGACAAATCACTTTGCAAATTACATAAAAAACAACACAAAAATCCCAAACTTTTGAGGCTGGAATCCTCAAAAATAACCATGTAACACACCCACACTGCAAAATCAAATTGATAAATTGATTTCAACCTACCGAGTGTCATAAGTTTTAATAAATGCTGTATTTGAAATCATCTTGTGACCCCGACTTCATGTCTCGTGACCCCCCCTTTGGAAACTACTAGTATAACTTTCCTATTCCCATTTAACTATTAACTATTCCTTTGGCATTTGTACTGAATCTGTGGAATAAAGTCTAAAGAACTGCAAAAGGTTAACTCCTAAAGCAAATGCCAGATATATAACCTGCCTAAATGGTATTTGAGGCTCACAGGAAATTTGTAGAATTTTTTTGAATATTCATTTTCACCATAGACCGTGGCTTTTTGGCTAAATGTGAAGTTTTAAGATTTATATTCCCCAACCATTCCACTGCATTGTCTCTAAACATACCAAAAAGTTCCTGGGTTTGAAGTCTGAGTGACATATAAGGAGTGTACCCCAATTACCTCCTCTAAAGCTATTGTTCTATCTCCTTGTTCGGGGCTAATTGAATCCTGAATTGTTCTTCTTCCTCTCCCCTGCTTCACCGTCTGTCTCTCAAACTCCTTCCACAGCTGTGCCAGTGTGATTAATGGCAGCTATTCATTAACTTGATCAACCACTTTAGTCGAGATTATTAATCAGATGCTTATTTAAATGTCACTGCCGAGTGTGAGGGAAGCAGCGAGGTTACTGGGAAATTGAGTCTGGTACTATGCTTGCCTGTATGCTGTTTGTGGCTATCCTATTAGTTCACACTAAATTGTATTTTGGTGGAGTCCAGTCACAAAAGTCCATAATAATCTACAATTTGTTTAGTTATTATAGGTACATCTCCAGACATTTCCACTCAGCTTTCTCGAAATGGCATTTGATACTGCCAAACACTGCTAATAAGAGCCACATTTGTTTTGCTTTTGCTTATTTTTATCATAACAAATTGGTAATGAACATTTCTGTGGAGCTGCCAGACCGAATTACCTTTGGTGCTCTTGAAGTATTATAAACACATTTCGGAAGCAACTTGACAAGTAAATTTGCAGTGGCATTTGCAAGCTGCTCGTGTTTACTTCTGGGGGCAGTTTAACTCAATAAAACAACAAGTGTTAGGTTATTTCACAAATCAGCACAAATCAAGCACGAAATTATTGCCACTGACAAGTAAATTGAATAACAGATTATCTAATTTTTACCCTTGTCAAAGTAAATATGTTGGAATAGAATGATATGAAGGAGTTTGTGAGAGACCAGACTGGCGGTCAAAACCTTTTTCGTGTAGATATGATTGGAATCAGTTTCTTAAAGAAGACCTATTGTGCTTGTGTCTGTTCTATAGTTATAATTAATGACACCATATTATAATATTGACATTTTAAATCGCAATATTCACCTAAAATAACTTAATAAAAGACACAAGTCGTGCTGCTGCCGACACCTCCAGTGGATAGCTGCAGATAGATGTCGAATCCTAAGAGTATCGCTGATTAAGAAAATAAAATATGAGAACAAAGTAAGTACTGAGCATGAAAATGGTAGTTGATTGGCAAATTGCATCTTGAAAATAAGTGATTAAAAATTGCTCAGACATACACGAATCACTCCAGATTTACACTTTAGAAGTAAGCTTATATCTCATTACTATATAAACCATGATGGATTAATTTTTGTAGGATCAACATTGTGTGCATTTTCTATGGGGCATTTTATGAAGGCAAGTTGGATGGTGGTACTAGTCAAATGATTACAAACTGCAGCCAGAAAGCCATGTACATAAACTTAGAGCTAAATTTAACTTCTGAAATCAGTTACTATGAATAAAGGATGAATTACTCAATCATACATGAAAGAAAACAACTCCAGGTAACTTTCTTCATGATGATCAATGTTCTAACATGGCTAAAAGCACAAAGAAGAGGTGTGTTTTATTCTGTGCACTTTCATTTTACCTATTGCAAAATGCACAAAAGTAACTTCATGAAGCAATGAGAAGCAGGGTCTCCTGAGAATGTGTCCCGAACTATTGTGTTCAAGGGTTCTCTGAGGGCAGCAAATGCAGCAGAATGCACAGAATAACATCAACAACGTAAGCTGAATTTACAGAAATAACAAATATATGCACATTATAGCCTACAAAGGAAACTGCAACTGCAAAAAAATAGTTCTTATTGGCCGAAGTCGAAGCCAATAACACCTAGAGATGCAGCAGCCTCTGGAGAGTAGAATTGGAGTAGATGGGATTTGGCCAAAAAATGACTGAGGTAGTTATGCTGTGAGGCCAGGGATATGATGCAATACTCAGGATTTCACACACTCTGGATTTGCTGAAAGCCAACAAAATGTGAAGTAAATTTTCATGAAATAAATTTAGAAATAACAGTTGTGTGAACACTTTCCCTGGGGAGATTTAGTTTATTTAGTTGTAGCATAACCCCTGACAACCACACATGGAACACTGGCTCCATATTTCACTGCATTTTGATCAATTTGTCTTGTTGGCTTGCTATGATAACATTAATGTGAGGGTATTTAATCAAAGTCGCTTAAAGAAGACATATTGTGCTTGTGTCTGCTATATATTTATAATCTATGACACCCACGATTCATCATGTTATAGTTTGGACATTTTAAACCACTTAATGAAAGAAACGAGGCTGCTCACTTCTGTGCTAGAAACCTGCAGTGCCCAATGAAAAAGACAAAAAGACTATGTTCCCACAGCTGTATGTCTCCATGGCACTATGTTTCCACAGCTCTATTTCTCACATTTAAAATATATTTTTGAAAGTAAATAGCCTCTACCATCACCCTGGAGCATGCGGCTGGTCATCATGTCTCAGGTGACATCTGAATAAAAAGTCATATTTTACTCTCTTAATCTTTTCAGAGAGGAGTGATATAGTGTTTGTGCATGGGCTGAAACTTTTCATTCAAGCGTTTCTTAAGGCGTTTTTGGAGACAAAGCTAAAATAATTTTGACAGTTAGTCTAGTCCCACAGATCCATAAGAAGAACTGCATAAGACGCTCCCCCACTGTCCTGGTTTGAATAGTAGTACATTTCAAGTATTGCACAGCTATACTTGAAATTTTGGTATCGATTGTATTATTAAAAACTGTTGTGTCTGAAGTTATCTGTCTGGACTTTTGCATCTCTCACTTGATTCAAGAAATGTCCCTCCTGTCCCTCGTCTCACTACACACTGGGCATTACAGCATCATGATCTTATTGAGTTGAGTCATGCGCCTTTGTGTTATGGTCTTTAAAAGTGTCTTTACGTTATTCCTTCTAAGCTCATAGTCCCTTTATGAGACACTGGACAACCACACCACACAACTCTGAGGCTGTGAGCGAGTTAAGTGCACTGCTGAGAGACACGAGCGGCTGGTTGATCAAATGAGCCAAAACACTCGCTAAGTGTAAGGAATTATGTGGGGACAAACAAAGTATGAATGTGAAAACTTGAGTATTGATACAATACCAATACACATTCCTAGCCACTATCACGCTGACTGGTCAGAACTGATCATGCGATGCACGTTTCTTGGGGAAGTAATGTGGGAAAATTGGCATTGCGTGCCAATGAGCACAGGGCGTAGAAAACAATACGACGTCATCTTTAGTTCATGTTCCATATCTTATTGTACTTCCATGCCTGGTCCCGACCAGGTTTATACCTGTGTGCTTGTTACTACGGCAACTCAGCACCGTTGGTGGAATGAAATTGAAGATTTGATCAGCCTGGATTGCCGAAATTAAACAGGCTTTGGCTTAATCTTCACAACATACAAATAGATAGCTGCATATGTTACATTTCATAAAAGAATCACATTATATTTTTTTTCAGTCTCAGAAGTGAAGATCTTGAGTCGAGATATCCATAAATTGTCCACTTCAGTGACATGGCCCTGAAATAGCCCATGCTTTTGTGATCCATCAATCACTTTATCAATCTGTCTAATTGATCGTATTGATTTATCCAGAAGGGCAGAGAAGGAGAGGCCGTGATGGATGATTGAAACCAGTGGAGCTTGCTGATTGAAATTCAGGAACCGCTCTGTAAAAGAGGTCAGGGGTCACACATGATACATTTATGGTTTTCTCGCAGCTTCCCCGTGCTAGCTTTTTGTTGCCATTTTAGTCTGGACCTATCAGAGGTGCAGAGATGTGTATGGGTGTCTTGTGAGGATGTGTAGCCTTGGGATTGAATGGGTTAAGTGATGCCAAAGCCCAGTAATAAATCTCTTATTGGAGCAGCACATATGACCTGAAGGTCGCTGTTTCATTAAGTGTCTTCCACTTTGATTTTGGCATCGCTCATGTGACGTCTGCTGCCTGTCTCCTGTATGAGGAACAGATCTTATTTATCAGAAAAAAATACATGTAGCAAATAGAAGTCAAGGTGTTTCAAGGTTACTCCTCCATGACTGTTCTATGTAGGCTTTTCTCAGTGTTTTTACTGACTGACTGAAATTCAACTTCAGTACTGGAATTTGACAATAAAAATAAAAAAAAATCATAATAGTTTTGATTCTGAAATTCATGCATTCCATCTATGTACATACTAAATAGAAAAATCACGATACTACCAAAATTGTTCACAGCTAAGCATGTGTAACTGAATTAAATTAAATAAGCTGATGTTTTCTTTTCTTTTTGTATATGTTTGTAGTTGCCCATCGCAGCACTACTTGTAGTTACTACAATTCCCCCATGCTGAGACAAATTATGTTTTAAAAAATACTTTAAAGTCTAAGGGGCTTAGTGCTTCTTAGAGGCTGAACTACGAGTTTGACGACTAAAGATCTTCCTCCTGCTGGACTTTGAATACCACTTCCTGGATGAGACAGCCACATTTCTCCAGAAAGTCCTGGCTACCAAAAAAAATACAGTGGACACTGGAGTGAAGAGAGGAAGTGGTGCTGTCATCCTCCTCACCAGTGTCATTCACCACCTCCTCTGGACTGTTCCAGGGGGGTGACACATCCTCCTCTTGGCTCTCGGCATCTTCAGGACCCTCAGGGAGATTAGACTGTGCATCCTGTTGCCATTGTCAATCTAAAATCTCCAAGAAACATCTGTGGGAATACACGTCCCTTGTCTGGCTCTCAAGGTCAGTATTCTCAGGAAAATTGCCATCAATCCGCTAGTCTATTTCTATCCAGCAGTTCTCTGGGTGGTCCTTCTCCTCCTGGACCTCCTCTTGATGGTCCTTCTTGTCCTTGGGCTGTGCCATTTGTTTGGTGATTGGTGGTGGCTCATTGAAGAGCTCACCATCTTCCTCAACTTCCATACACTCGTACTCTCTGGATATATACCCTGTGTACAGTGAGCTGCATTGCTTTGGTGTTGGAGGTATCTCCTTGACCTCCTGGTTGACGTTATTGGATGTCTCCAGTGGGATCTTTTCAGTGGTGGGATTCTGAGGGTCTCTGGAGGTGTTTCTGTGAACCAGGCGCATAAGGTCTCTGGCCTATTTTACATATTCAGCATGGTTCTCCTCAAACTACTCCAGGGTTATAAACTCATGTTGTAGAGCTTCATTTGGAGTTATCGTCTTTTAGAAGTCCACGTGAAGGAGTTTTCTGACCAGGTTCAGAAACCCCATCCTGTCCCTGAATTCAGAGAACATTCTGGCAGCATATGAACGAATAGCCTCGTCCAGATCAAACCCTTCTAGTGGGTCTATAGCGTCATATGGAACGTGTTTAAATGTTCACCCATTCTTTATCTTGGAATAGTACTTCCTGTTGTGTATTCCTCTGTCCAAAAGCTATTCTGATGGCGCTCCCAGCTCCCAAATGATGGTCCTCAGGTTGTTGTACCTCAAAGTTGTTTGGAGTGTGGAGCTGAAAGACCCCAGCCTGTTGCTCAAGAGTTGGCTGCTTTATTGTCTCTACTGCACTGTAATTACACATCAGTTCCGCCGTCTTTTTCCAGGTACCACTCCAGACTCACACACGTCGCTTCTTTGCTCAACCACACGCCACACGCTCCACATGCACGCGCACGTCACCTCTCACTCACGCTCACGCTCCACACTGAACTAAAGCACAGAGGAGCTTTCAAAAGATTCAGATACGCCACAAATACTTATAATATTTATAAAGTGTTATTTTCATGAACATTTCAGAATATGGAGTCAATGTCAAGAAACCTTAATATTTCACATAGAGCTGTTTTTCCTTTAGCTTCTGCATGTTTGTGCTAAGACTCACAAGGTCTCCTCCTCTCCTCTCTCCTCTCCCCTTTGCCCTAACGCGCTCTGACTGTTGTGCGGCGGACACACATCTAGCACAGATATAATAAACCCGTCGTTATATCAAATGGATTTATGTGGCGATTTTCTATCAGGATTTTCATTATATATTTACGGACGAGCTTGTTAGTGTCATGAGGAGCGGGCAAAAGTCACTTCGGAGAAAAAGCGGTCGCTTATAAATTATTTACTTTTTTGTGCGGCCTGGTAGCAAATGCATCACGGACCGGTGCTTGGGGACCACTGATCTACAGGATAAAATAATGACTGGACTGTACTGGCTCTGAGGATTTGTTTAGGAACAAAATAAGTTAGATGAGCCACTGCACTGAAGATACAGAACACCAAATATTGTTCAATGCTCAAAACAACATTATGTTTTTCAGTGAAAGTCTCTGTAGTTACCTCTGTAGCTATTCAAGGCCAAAGCTGTTTGTATTTCTAAATGAGTCAATCCTCCCCACACACCACTTTACAGATTGGGTTGTTGGAGCCTGAGTTGAAAGCAGCAGTTAATCAGTAGTGAATCTTAAGGGGATCTGTGCGGTGCTCTGTAAGCACCTCCTCGGATACTTAGTCTTCACTTTCACTTTGTTCTTCTGAGTTTTTCTCACCCACATTCATCAAGCAATAAACAACCTCCTCTTTTACACAGTGTCAGTGTCAGGGGTGATTTATTTTGTTCTAGAAAGAACCTGGAACCTGACCAGCTGGAAAACGGCAAAATTGTATTGCCACGTTTAGGCAAAGTTTATCAACTATATCAACATACTTCATTTTCTTTCTTTCAGTCTTATATTTAAAATTCTGTTTATGAATTTGGTCTATGTTTGTTCGAGTGCAGGTTTAGGACGAGACCTAAATCAGCCCTGGCCTACCATGAACCTGGAACATAGAAGTGCTGATGGATTCCAGATTTACATTATCAGTAAGCATATGTGAAAAAAACAGCCTTGTCCAGTTCATTTTGGCGTTGTGTACTTCTATCTGAGGAATACCTACTGGTATTGCTGTTGTTTTATTTAAGTATTTTGTTGTCCCAGTTGTTATGTGCTTTATTCTAAGTACAGGACAAGTCTAGTCTTCAAAATGGGGCGTCTGCAGACAGAAAAGTGTGACATTTAGAAGTGCTCCTCCTGTGCAATCTGACCTGTTTTTTCTTACTGAGCTCAGTCAGATCTGCGGCTTCATTCAACAATCCACACTCACACTAATGTGGGACCCTTTCCTCTGCAAGATGTCTCCTCAAAAAACAGGAGCGCACAACTCAAAGTGGGTTTCATACTGCGCCATAGGAAACAAATGGAACCAGCTTTGTCGTACTTAGGGCCATAATGTTACCAATTTGGAATGTAATTTCACTCAGATGGTTTGCTGCATTTAAGAGCATTGCTGAATTGCACTGCTGCATTGCAAAATAACATATTCTTACCAAGCTCTTTTTTTTAAAGAAGCCCTATTGTGTTTGTGTCTGCTCTATAGTTATAATCTACGACCTCCGTGGATCATTAGGTTATAATTTGCGCATTTTAAATCAAAATATTCATCTAAAATAAATCAATAAAATAAACAAGTCTGCTGAATTCTGTGTTAGAAAACTTCAGTGCCCAAAGGAGCTGACGTCGCCATGAACATCATCACAACGAAGACCCGTGTAGCTATCGGCCCTTCCTCTGAATAGCTGCAGATCACATTAGCGAGGAGGAGATTTTTTTTTTATTTGTACCAAAATTACTTGCCGAATCCTACTTTTATCATTGATTAAGAAAATAAAGCTGAAGAAAAAGGTTGGTTGGTAAAATGGCGTCTTAAAACTATTATAGATTGCTCAAATATGCACAAATCACTCTAAATACAACTTCGAGAGGGTAAATGAGAAGGAGAAACAACTATAACGTGGTTAAAAGCACTGGAAAGTCCATTTTGCATAATAGGGCTGCTTTACAGATTTGCTTATTACTTACGTGTCAGTGGGTCCTGTTCATGTATTTGATGAGCAGCTATGTCTTAAAAATGTCGTGCTTGCAGCTGAAGACACAGATCTGTCCTCATTGTATTACTGCAGAACTTTTGTGTCACTCAGCAGTTGCAATAAGAGACACAGAAGAAACAGCATACTGCCTTTATGCCTGAAATAAAGCTGCTCTTTGTAACTTTTCTGTTTGGGGGTCCACCATTTCTCTTTGCTTTGTCTGAAAATATATAGATGCTTTTCATTACAAATAAATGCTTTGAAAAACATGCATTCCTTCAAGGCCACCTCTACCATTCTTATTGACTTCATGAAGATACATTTAATGCCATACTGAGGGACATTCCAGATAAATAACATCTGAAGACATGACAAGCAGGTGGTGTAGTCTCCACGAAAAGTTACACAGTGCACCTTTAAAGTCCCAGTATTCAACATTTAGACAAAAAAGGTTTGGAAGTATGGTTTTAACTCCAATTCCATGGAATCATACAGGTCTCCATCTCCAGAAAGTTACTGTGCTACTCTACTCTTAAATATCAATACTGTAGTAGATGGACAACAGTTGGAATACTCTTCTACTGTCTAGTATTTATAGTATTTTGTTGTGTCTTGCTTATCCATTTACCATCAACCGCAATTGATTTATGTCAGAATGAAGTCGGAGAAACTATTGTGTTTCTGTGCAGCTATCTTTAATGGCGTCGCTCTAGAACGTCGCCTTGTATCTCAAATCTGCTCTGTTATTTTGACCTGCCTACACAATCACACAAACAAACTGATTATGATTTTGAAGTCATCGAGCCGTTGAATCCACGGGGACACAAAAAGTCTTATAATGACTCATAAGCAAGAGAGCGGTAACACGCCTCACAGAGACTGGGTCTGTTGACGTAATTTGCAGCAACTTTTAAACAAAAAACATGTTTAAACCTTTGAGCAAACTTTTCAAAGTTCAGAGAAAAACACTACTGAATGCACTGCTTTTGGCATGTGACAGTACTTACGTATAAGTGTAGAAATACTCATACGTTTTCAGTGTGTTATTATGAAATACCACCAGCATTATCACATATGACAAGTACTGTTATGTTACAAAAAACAAAATGGACGATTTACCAGAAAACGCGATTTAAATTATCCTAAAATGCTTCTATATACTAAAAAAGAGATCGCGCGAATTCTGTGTGATTTGTTGGTTAAAAATAAATGTTTTTTTTGTGTGTTTCAGATCCAGACTTCTCCGACCTGGGCGTCCCACCACCTCTGCCCTGTAGGTATAATTCTCTATCTATCATTCTGTCTCTCCTCCTCTCTTTCTCTCTCTTCCTGTGTGGGGATTTGAACACATGTTTTGTGTTTTTGGTCGGTTGTGTGTGTGTTATGTGTGTGTGTGTGTGTGTTGCAGCGTGTCAGTATGATATGGTGGGACCAGAGGGGATAGTGGAGTCACATCAGATCACCAGAGATGGAAAGGCTGGGGCCACTGAGGCTGTGGACTGTAAATGGTACATCCGAGCGCCGCCCAGGTCCAAGGTAAGACATGGACCATACTTATTATTCACTAATAATACTAATCATGATAATGTAGCCATCATTTTGTCTAATCATAGTGTGTAACAACATTTACTCTTTTTGATTCCTTCGTGAGAGTGATGTAACGAGGAGAATGCATACTTTTTTAATGTTAAATTTACATCAGGGTTCAGTCAAACTTATCTTATGGATCTATATGTGATACTATATGCCAGGGTGTCCAAACTATGGCTTCGGGGCCAAATATGGCCCTTAGACCAGTTTTTATTGGCCCTCAGGCCTCCTGCTGAACCAGATTAATTGATCATAAGCAGTACTTTTAACAGGAAATTAACCTATTTCTACCACTATAACCTCAAACATCACATTGCAGTGTGATATCGACCTAAAATGAATGTGTTCCAAGTCTTATTATTATACAGCGGTTCTGTCAAAGCTGTGTTTTAAGCACCGCACTGCATTGATCACCGATCAAGGCCTTCCGCTTCGAATATGTTTGGAGATGTGGCCCTTGAGAAAAAAAAAAAAAAACCTCTGCTATATGCAATCAAAGCTAGTGATTCTCAAACTGAGAAACAAAGCAAAGATTTGACTTTCCAAGTAGAGGTAAGATCGGGCCTAAAAAATCCAGCCCAACCCGACCCGGCCCGTGGGTATTAAAGCCCGACCCGGCCCGAGCCCGACCAATTAACTTGATTTGCCCGAGCTCGAAGCAAACCCGAAATTTCATATTTTATTTGTGAGGACTCGGGAGGAGGAGGGGTGATTTATGATAACAAATTAAAGCCTGTGTTTTGTAACGAAATCTAAGTTAAACAAGACTGTATAAACATTTACATCTTTTATATTTCTGTTTCTGCAGAGGGTACATTACCCGACAATTTTCCATCATTGACGGATTTTTTTAAGAGTTGACGGGAAAAATTAAGGCCGTCCGTCATTTTGATGGTCTGAAAATTGGGCCATAAACCACAGCAGCAGTACGTCCTTAAGAATCTAGCGCGGCGCTTTAAGAGAGAGAAGCAGAGAGACAAAGAAGAACAATGACGGGTGGATAATAGACAGAGACAGGAAGGAGTTCTTTGAACTCTTCTTCAATGTGAAGCTTTTCCACATCTCACTCTTACCGGTGCATGTTTGTCTTTTCAGTTCTCCTGTATTTAGTTTATCCTTAACTTCTTGCTCCTCCATATTGGGGATACCAGGTCAAAATAGATGCGGACTTGCGGAGGGGAAGATTATTAAGAGGGCAGCGTTCACGTGCGCAGAGCAGCTCTGGCTCTGCAGCTCCTGTTTAGTAGTTAAAAAGCAATTACATTACAGCGCCTTCTCTGTTTTATCCAAATTATTTATTTTAAAACAAGTATTCCTTAGTTTAGTATCCACACATCGTTTTAGAATACATTTTTATAAACATATATTTATTTTTAAAAAGTCAGCGAGAGAGAAGCCCAGCCCAACCTGAAGCAATGAGTGACATTGTAGTCCCAACCCGACCCGAATTTGGGTAGGGTCGGGTTGGGCTCGGGCTTGGGCTTAAGATCTTACCTCTGTTTCCAAGTACCCTCAGATCTAAACCAGGTCTTTATCAGGACTACTCTAGGTCTAAGGTCTAAGATAGTTCTAAACACAGACAGTGGTAGAAGTACCCAATTTTGTTACTTAACCCTGTAGCGTCGGATGCTATCTCCACCAATTGACTTGCCGTTGTAGACTTTCCATTACCGTAACTCCACAACCAATTGTACTATCATGTAAATTCAAACGGCGTCTCAAAGCAGAGGCATGGAGCTCTTTAATATGTTGCTGTCATTACGGTAATGTGCTTATGTTGTCCCTCAAAGAGAGCGCAGGTGCCGCCAGGATTCTCCCAGTCAGTTATTTTTAATGCGTCAAAGGAAAAATAAGGATGGATATAGATATATAAATAGAGATAGTTGTGCAAAAGTACATGCTGATACTAAAAAAGAAAAAAAGTCCTTTTCATGATGTGCTCAGTCCTTAAAGGGTTAAGTAAAAGTACAGCAGATAATAGTGCAAAATATGAGTATGGATGAAAAAATCTAAAATTACTAGAATGTATTATAAAAAGTAAAAGCCTTTAAGAATGTTGACTTTCAAAGACGAATTTCAAGAGTTCTAGAAGCTTTCAGTCAGTTTCTCTTTTAGTATATCTTTGTTTTGCTCAAACTACGAACATGTCTTTCAGTAGGTCTCAAACGATAATAAAAAATGCTTTTACTTTTCAGTCCAGTTAAAAAATGTAAAGGAATGGAAAGTAAAAAGCATCCACTTAAAAATGTACTTAAGTGAAATACAAATACCTACAGTTTTTACTTAAGAACAGTACTTTACTACTTTTACTTTGTTATGTTCCACCAATGAGCGCAGACTAACCCAAAGAGATAGGAAATGTGATCAAATTGAGTCCAGATTAAGCAAAAACAAGAAGTCCACGTGCCACAGTTTGAGAACCGTAGATTATTGTAAGAGTAATACATCTGTAACTCCCATTAATCATCTATTGGCAGCGCTGGGCTATTGAAAATACTGTCGTTCTGGAGTGAGATTAAACCCATGCATGCATTTGACTTTTTATAGTGATACTAAAAGCACTTTAGTAATACCATTTGGTCGTTAAACTTGTTGTATTTATGAGTACTTCTTCCACATCTGACCTAACTTGAATATTTACTTCATAATTTATTTCATAATGTGTGTTCTTTGGCTGCAAACAATTCAAAGCAATAATATGACCCAGGCTGTTGTGTCTGCAGTCATTTCCAGGGGGAGACTCGTTCCCTGTTTGGGTCCGATGGATCGCACCGGGGTTTACACAGGGTCAACCACATTTTTTTAATCAGTGAGCTGTTGCCAAGAGGAATAGAGAGATATCACAGTGAGGAGTAGAGAGAGAAAGAGCGAGAGAGCGAGGGTGAGGAGAAGGAAAGAGGGAGGGAAGGAGGGAGGAGTGGTGGACGGGGAGAGTTAGTCCTGATGAAATAGTGTTGCTATTCAGTCTGACCCTAAGGCCGACCCCAGAATGCATTTGTTTTCTGCACAAGTGTTCCCCATATATCCTGGGTTAGAGCTGCAAGATAATATACAACTGTAAGGTGAAAATGGCAATGTGTAAACGTTTATTTAAATATTTACAACTTATGAATTATAGTACAGTATAGAACTTTAAAGAATAGAATTTTAAAACATAACAATGAGCAAACCAAACCATAACTTATTCATAGGTTTCTGCGTCCCATTTAAAAGATGTACGATTTTGTTTGAGTTGTTAACTACGATAGAACCGGTGCTAGATTTTGATCAAACTGCACCCAGCAACTCAACTGGGAGAGGAATAATTACATTTTTTCCTAAATAATTTCACATTTTTGATAATAGATATGCATACATGAAGAAGATTATCTTGTGAGATTTTGGCCTGTGTTTTTATACTTCGATAGGATTAAAAAAAAGAGTTAAATTTGTTGAGTTACACCTCTTGACAAGCTTTAGTTTCAAAAAGCAATTCTAAAATACATTTTAAAAAAACATGAGGCCAAAATTGTGAATAATTTATATTCTGACTAATTAAAGTGCCTATTACAGGTTAGATTGAACTACAACATAGTTAAGAACATTATATTTCAGATTTTACAAAAGATAATAACATTTTTATCCCAGTTTTGCAATTTTTTAGGTTTCAAATTTTACTTCCTGGTTTGAAATCTTGACATCACACTAGATAACTCCATAACTGTTACCTAGCAACCATGTTATACACTGCACCAAAACTCCTTTATTATTTAAAAACCCCTTTATTTTGTTAAAATAATGTGTATCTTATGTGTAAATTGTGTCAAACGTTTGGGTAAAATTCTCGCTAGCATAATGTCATCAATAAGGAACTCTCAAAACAGAACTCTTTACTTTCTGTAATTTTCAACCTTTCTTTTCTTCTATTTTTCTTCATAAATTGCTTTTTGATTGGTATGAAACAAGAAACTACATTTACCACAAGTATTGCCTCAGCAAATAAATTAAACATTAGAGCATCATCAAAAGCTGTCATGCGCACTTTAATAGGCTTTTTAGTGGAACATTTTTCCTTTAAGCTGATGTGAAAATTGCTAGAAGAAATGTATACAGTCGGTAGTCATAATGTTTTGCCTGATCCTTGTATTACTCAGATAGACCAGTATATACAGACTGCCTCCTGCTCCTCTGCTGCACCCACACAAGCATGTCTCCTTATCTGCTCTACCTGTGCTGCATTAATGTAGAGGATTAAAAGTTTCCTGAGGGATGAGCAGCAGGGTGAGGAAGGTCCAGGTTTTACAAACGCTATAACTTTTGCCTCTATAGTCCATATGCCTCCATCACCAACTGCACAGTCTGTCTGCTCCATCAGCGTGCTAACTCCACCTATGTGCCCTGCTCCACTAGCACATCTGCTGATTTAAGGGAGGAACACCACACTTTTACTGTGACTTTTATGAGTGGGCGATTCATTGAAGGACAGAGGATATTGCTAGGCTTGCATTTTAAACTAGCGAGCATGAACGTAGATGGGAATGACCTTAGCTTTATGGCTGTGCTGTTTTTATATACTATAACCTGTTATAACGTCTTATCGCCCTAACCTGGTTTTTCCATCTGTTAAAACGTCTTAAAAAACCTAAATTCTGTGAGAGATTAAGATTTCCTAGTATTAATATTTTGGCTTTCAGTACAGACCGAGTACATCAGACCTGTGCTGTGCAACCTACTCATATATACATGTATACATATATACATATATACATATATACATATATACCAAATCAGTCGATAAAGTTCATGTCAGAGGTGTTCACAGCAGAGTTGTAACGGCATGAGCTCACTTGAGATTTTGTCAGTCATTATAATGGCATTTTCAGACACCTCCAGTAGCTACATTAATGTGTATGTTAAATGTCTAAGCGGTGCCTCACAGGTGTGGATGCCAGTGCCCACAAACAGCTGACTGGCACTGTGCCATCTGGGCACCCCCAGCAGAATCCTAAAGGCATCATTCTAGCCATAGTCAGCCTGCGGAAAGTCCCACGTCCATAATTCCACCACAGAGAGGCTGTGTGCAGTGGAGTATAGTGAACTCTGAACAGAGAGCACCTAACATCATGAGAACACATACTAAATGTTCATGTTTGCGTGGGCATACAGTTTACAATACTGCCTCTTGATGTCTCTGTCATCCTGCCAATCATCTGTCACAAAGTTACCAAGGTAAAATACATGATCTCTTTAGTGGGTTCAAAAGGCTGTTCACATCATTTAAAGACAGAAAAAGTTCACATTTTTATCTTCTTTACTCCTCACAGTCATGATCTTTGAGGGATTAAACTTTATGTTTTACTTGTGTTTATTTTCTTCCATATTCTGAACATACTTTTAAGGGCTGCATTGGCATACATGAGGTGATTGATGACCTTAGTTCCAACAGCACAGCCTGTTTTACAACTGTTTAGACCTCTGGTCTTGAGCCTGGCTTTAGGCACAGCCAGCAGGAGCTGGTCAGCTGACCTCAGAGCTCTGGGTGGAGTATAGGGCGGCAGAACTCCCCCAATAGACTCGCTCATAGAGTGCACACATTTAAAGCACTATCAATAACATTCTGAATTTTACCCGATATGAAATAGGAGCCAGTGCAGGCTGCACAGCACATGCGATGTGCTCTCATCTCTTAATTGTTGTGAGCAGACGAGCTGCAGCTTAACCACATGTTTACAGAGAAGGACAGTGTGCAGACATGCTAGTACCAGATTCTAGCTAGATTTCCATCTACAATCCTTTACTGAATGAAAGGCAATTTAAACTGTCCAGTCAAAACTCAACCTAACTCTATGTATTCTGCTTCCTGCTATATCCATGAAAACCTTATAAACCTGGCTAATAATTACCTGACTAGTAAAACTTTTGGTCAACTAATATTCCATCAACTAACATTAAACAACTTCACAGCTAAAGAACTGCAGCACTAGTAACAAATACAGCACTAGTAAACAACTGACCAGAGTCACATTTCAGGGACATTTTAATTGGTTGAGTCGAAGACCTGTTTTGTACACATGGGAGTCCTTTTGCACAAGTCAGAATCAATATTACATGTACAGGTACATTCAAAAATCCAATCATGACGCCCTGACTGACTCTCTGATTATCTCATAATGAACCCAATATAATAGGCCTGTTTGAAGGGAGTGAAAGTAATGCCCGCTCAACTGCAGCACAATCTGTTTGGCGGAGTAATTCTGCACCTGCTAATGTTAAGATATTATCCTGATCCTTTGTCACTAGCTGTGCGCCCGCGTTTAGTCATAGATCACACATTAGGGAAGCTATTAAGCCTCACTCTCTCAATGATAAAAACTGTGATAAGTCTGATGGGGCGCTTTCAGCCATTTTTTACCCGGCGACACACACACACATGCACACTGATTGGCCGATAATAACTGAGACCATGATTCATGGCCTGTGCAGTAGCTTAGCTCTTATCTTATATTTCTCTATGTGCAGTTAATGCCCATATTTTCCACGACAAATGCCCTTCAAAATCTCCATTTGTGCCCCAAGCTGGTTATCTTCCACCTTTAGTGCCTATAGAATAATAATATTATATATTTTTTAAAAGTACTTTAAGAACTTTGTGAAGGGCATTCTTTGGTTATACACTTATATCATATTCGTCTCTAAAATGGGGCTCTAAAAAGCCGCCCAGTAGTCATTGACCTTAAAATTATGGTTACTTTACCTGCTGTTTAAGTTTGAAATGTATATTATCTGATTATAACGAGGAGAACAGTGTCATTTAAATGTGGTATGTTCTATTTTATTTTTATAGCACATTTAAACATTTAAAAACAACTTCAACTGCCAAAAGTGCTTCACATAAAAGTCAACAAAAATAAAAACAGCAAATATACAGCTAATACGATATAGGAAAAGTACAATAAAACACCAACATATCCTGTCTAGCTAGTATTAATTGCCAGGGAGAAGAAGTGGGTCTTCCGTCAAGTCTTAAACTGCTTTAAAGACTGAGAGGATCTGACAGACAGAGGGCACTGTTCCATAGTCTGGGCGCTGCCACAGAAAAGGTTTCTGTCACTTTTGGTCTTGAGTCTGGCTCTGGGCACAGTCAGCAGGAGGTGCTCTGGAGGTGGTCAGCCGACCTCAGGGCCCTGGGTGGAGTATAGAGCTGCAGTAGCTCCCTCAAATAAAGAGGACCCATAGAGTGCACATATTTAAACACAATAACATTTTGAATTGTACCTGATATAAAGTAGGGAGCCAGTGCAGGCAGCACAACACAGGCGTGATGTCCTCTCATCTCTTAGTTTTTGGTCCTTGCAACGCGACGTTACAAATGTGTGGATCGCTCTTTCAAATTCTCCCTATGGAAGGTGGGACTTAACTATAGTAAGGAGCCTCAGCTGAAGGAAGCTGAACTTTATGACAGAGCTAAATAAACCAAGTAGGCTACATGAGCTAAAGAACTTTAGCACACTCTTTTAGCAGACTTTTTATGTGCCCTGTGACTGTAATGACCTTTTTCATAGCTTTGATAGTGAACAGAGTCATTGACAAATCACACCATTATTATATTGTAGTTATATGTAATCTGAACTTTAAAAACATCAGTTGTGTGTTGTTTTATCTACTGTATGAGATTAAAATAACATAAATTTGACTTATTTGAGTTAGCATCTTCAGTAGCTGTGTATTTCCTTTCAGTACAAACAGGGGGCCTCGCTGGCACTTTGATCTATGTGTCTATGGTTGGAGTCTGTGTCGTATTGTGCCCTCCGGCCATGCCTCCTTATGCAGTCTGACACCAGCTCTGATCGACAACCCCCAAATACAAGTTTTAACACAAATTTATTCTCAGTCGCTCCACTGCTGCTCATGAAACACCCCATCTGAAAACTGTGTGTGTTTGGCTCCCATAAGGTTGTACAATATGTTACAAATTCTGTGCCACAGAGATGGTTATTACGGCGCATGTATCATAAAAACAGTTGACGCCTGCAGACACACTTAGGTCCACATATTCACCAAATGTGACTGCAAATCGCTGCCTAAAAAAGCACTCGGTGAGTCAGGCAGACAAATGGGGAGCTAGAACTCAAAACATTCAATTGTAAATTCTGTTGTGTGTGTGTGTGTATATAAAACTGCACCATATAACTTTTCTAGTGGGTGCCTGCTCTTTGCTTGTCTCCATGGAGATAGTTTGCTTTGCCTTGAATGTTCCACAGCATCATTACGTTTATCTATGTTATGCATTCAATTACAGGCTTTTTGTAGCAAAAAATACCTTGAAAAAAATTCGCCTGGTGGTGGCGGTGCCACATGCTTGCCTCCTTTGAAATAGCTCGCAATCTAATTACTGTATGTGTGTACGCATTTTGGATACATTAGGCAACATATACCAACCGTAGACTGTATAAAGAAGTGGACTAAGGGAGTGTAATGTCACCCATAACATTCAGCTTCAGTCAAAAAAAAACTTTTCGAGGCAACTGGTTACAGGTCCAAATTTCGGAGTGAAGTTCCATATTTGGAATTTCGACCGCAAGTATCATAGCAACCAAAGACCCAATCTGAAGCGAAGCTGTTGAAACTAGCACTGCTGGTTTAACTGGAAGCGGGCACTGTGTAACACTGTCAATCAAACCTGCTGCTAACGGTAACAGGAGCAAACTCAGGATACTGTTATGTTATGTTATCAGTGTTCATATCTTAATTTATGGACACAATAGCGAAGCAAAAATACCAGGCAGCTGTAACCTGACAGCAGCAGTTACAGAGAGTGGGGCCACAGAATTTCAATGTAAAGTGAATTGGAGCCAGAGCTGATGGAATCGGAAGCGCGCCTATGCTCACTTCCTATTTGGAATACGGTGGCTAGCAGGTTAGCTATGTCCATTTATGTACACAGTCTGTGATATCAACACTGCTACTTCATGTTGCAAAATGTATGGAGAGAATGAAGCCGAGTCATGAAAATACCTTTCTCCAATGTCCTGTTTTGCTTGTTTCTTTGGATCTTTTATATCTATTACCTTTAGAGAAAAAAACATTGCATAAAGTGGATTAGTCATGGATCAATAATTCCTTCCGTACATTACAGTCTTGTCTCTACACAGCCATAATGCAGACTCATGTTATCTGAGTGAAGGAGATGCAGAGGATACCGTCCCTCTCTAACTGTACACAATGTACACACCTGAGGTTAGGGCCAGCACTTTTATTTCCCCTCTGCTGATACACACTGCGCTAAAGCCACTGTGCCAAAAACTCACAGAATCACATCCTATACTGGAGGCTCTAATTAGACAGGACCCAATGCTCCACAGAGACACAAGGAGAATACAGGGAGATACTTAATAATGCATTTTAGGAAACATATGGAGGAGCTTTAGGCGGAGATGGCAGAGACAGGGGCAGCCCTCGCAGCAGCACAAGAGAAGCAGAAAGAAACTATATTGTTGGAGTAAGCAATAATGCCCCAGTGTTGTTGCCAGAAGTGACAGCACTGCAGCAGGCTTTGCTCTGTTTAAACTGTTATTTTAACCTTGGTTCAGCCACAAAATCAACTTTCAAATTACATTACTGGGCTCACCATCCTTCCTTGGCATATTGTAGGAAGATTATATAGATTATGATCACAGTGGTCAGGCAAAACATAATGATTACTTGACAAATTTGCACAATGTGATGCAATGTCATCCATCATTTATTTAGCATCATTTATAGAAAAGACGCAGAGAGCAGCAGACTAATATTACAAACATAGACATAAAGAAGTGGACTAAGTGAGTGTGATGTCACCCATAGCGTTCAGCTCCAGTCAACTGAAGCTCATCGAGTCTAGAGCAGTTGTAGGGGCGAATTTGGAGCCTGTTGTTAACGCTTCCCACCCGAACCGCTGGTTTAGCAGAAAACAGACACTTAACAACACTTTCAATCAAGCCTGTAGCTAACACTAATGCAGAGGTGCCCAAACTTTTTTTTATCAAGGGCCACATCTCAAAATATATTCAAAGCAGAGGGCCACAGACCAGTGATCAGTGCAGTGTGGTGTTTTATACACAGCTTTGACAGAGCCGCTGTGTATTAATAAGTCTTGAAACACATTCATTTTAGGTCTGTATCACACAGCAATGTGATGCTTGAAGTGGTAGAAGTAGTTTAATTTGCTGTTAAAAGTACTGCTTATGATCAATCGGGCTGATTCAGCAAGAGACCTGAGGGCCGATACAAACTGGTCTCAGGGCCACATTTGGCCCCGGGGCCATAGCTTGGACACCCCTGAGCTAATGGGAATGACTTAAAGGAATGATGGCATCTGATTGGTCTATTATTATATCTTGATTTACAGACAAAATAGCAAAATACAAAGACGAGAATTGTGTAAAGTGGGAGTTGATGAAGCCGAAAGCGCGCCCATATCCACTTCCTATTTGGAACGAGGCGGCTACCGGGTTAGCTATGTCCATTTATATATATAGGCAATGATTACAAAACAAAATGTAACATAAATAATGCCAGTCATTAAAACGACTAATGAAACCCGATTACCCTCCTATTAGTTCTTTTCTTGTTTTTGTTTTTTTTCCCTCCATACTTAAGAGTGTTTTGGAAATGCTTTTTGGCCCCCATCAAGCTCATATTACACCAACATGGAGTCCAAAATAGCTACTTCCCCCTAACATTAGCTTTGATAAAGTGCTATACTATGTCCTTTTGTCTCTTCTCACTGGTCATAATTTGCCTAAAAAGTGCCTTAGTATAATTCATAGGAGGACAGTAACACCCTAAAGGACTCTGATTTTGATTAGCCTGTCCCATTCTGCCCACAGCTGTTTTTGTGCAAGTCTTATCTTGCTGGAGGAAATCATTTGTATTTTTGAGTGCACCTGGCCCTGATAGCCTTACCCCATGCAGTGTCTGTCTGCAAACATAATGACCAAAATATGGACATTCATTCAGGCAATAATGAGCCCAACCAAGAGCGTATCGGGAACCTTTTAGGCAACAAGGAGGAGCTATTCTTCAGAGCAGTGATGGATTCTACATCATTATACAAATCGATAGAGAGGCAGCCCATTTTCCACCACAGCCGATCTGTTTCATTACAAATTGGTGATTGTATCTATCTGATCTATTGCCATCATTCTGTTTTAAGATGGAGGACTGACCACCAGTTCTCCTTTTAATCTGTTACCAACAGAGACATCTTGGCTTGGTGTAAAATGAAGTTGTGCCATATGCAGCCTATGTGTGAATGGTGTTTTTTTCACATTAAAAGCTCCGTACCACATTTTTATTTATGTCTTTACGCAAAATGTTTCCTGCTCCAGTACAGATATATTATATAAGCAGCTCTTGGGGTCAAAATATGTCAGGGATCAGGAAGTTTGTGGTTAGTATGCTAATTGTTTTTTCATGTTTTTAAGGCAGAAAAATCATGTACAGTGCCTTTTAAGAACAAGAACCTTTTTTTTTTTTTTGTCCTCTCACGGTTATTATAGGTTGTGTATGTTTAATGTTGTTCAATTTTTTTATTTTTTTATTTTTTTTTTAATGACCCTCAAGTGGTTTTAATCCACTTGAGACACATTACAATTACATCCATGTCTTTAATAAATAAAGGTAAATGTCTCTCTCAAAATAAAAAGACTAAACTAGTCCAGACAAAAACACACTTCTCATAATAAAATCAATGCTGTTTTCCCACAATGCCTTGCACTTACTCAGGGTTACCTCAAAACTGAAGCTTTTACCATCTTAAAACTACAACCCTGCGTTATACAGTGGCGCCCATTAGTACACCACTTTGACTGTTAGGAAAAGAGGGGAGCGAGCTGGCACAAAAACATCAAATTATGACAAAAAGTGTTTTTCAATTGTGAAAATTAATTTCAGAGGCCTGGAATGTTCAAAGCAAGGTGCAAATGATTTTCTTTACAAACTTAATCCAAAACGAACCAAATCTGCTGATACGAACTTAGCACTTTGAATCATCTGGGAACAAGCAATGAATATGTGTCTCCTAGATTGTGTTTCTGCCGACTCTGTACTGTACACTATTCATATACCCTACAGATTACGCTGAGACGGCACTATTTAATTTATCTGCGGGATACAAAATGTCCTGTTTTCTGTGATGAAGCCGCAGCAGTCAGCGAAGTGGCACAATATGACACTGTTTTATTAGACTCACTATTACTGACACCAGAATGGGAGCTTGGGGGGAAATTGGCTAGCTTGTTTTGTCCCAGCGGATGTATTGCTCTTGTCATGTTGGTGAAGCTGAGTTGACATTGCAGGGTCCATTATCCCGTCCCATCTGCGGCTTTTGTCTTGGTGCATTTATAAAGTATCACATTACCCAGCCACAGTCCAGGGGCGTTCCACTCATTAACTGTAATGATGAGAGAGCCGCAGCCACTGGACCAGAACGCAGGCTCTGATTGGTCCATCTCAGGCCTGATGGATGATTGACAGGTGACTGTGTGAAAACGCGTGTACAAGAAGTGCCCCTTTGACCTTTACTCATGTAGGGGAGACTAGGGCGATGGTTTCTGCTGTGTGGGGTATAGAGGCACGACGAGATACGCCTATTAACCTTTGAAATCTTGATTTGGTGAAAACTTTCATTTAGTCGTGGCAGTGAAAAAAGGAGCAGCATAAAACGAAGAATATAAACGTCAGCATGGTGGCTCACACTTTGCAGCAGCAAGGTCCTGAGTTCAATCCCCAGGTTGTCCAGGCTTGTCTGTGTGGAGTTTGGAGGTTTCTCTCTGTGTCTGGGTGGTTCACTCCAGTTTCTCCATCAACCTAAAACGTGCACAATAGGTACAATCGTCCAGCTAGCATAGTCCTGACTAAGACTAGCAATAAGATCACGGAGATGGTCCTCAAGCACTGCACTGTGGCACCCACTGCACAAATTTTCCTACAGGACAATAAAATAAACCTTAACCTTAAATTATGATAAAATAGCAAAGAAGGACATGCATTAAAATATGTAAATGTATGTAAATGCAAATAGATAAAGCCTTTGGAAACACTTAAAGCTTGCCACAGTCTTCAATACTGACAAATGCTTTATTGCGCTATGTTTTTTTGGGTTTTTTTTCTCAAATATTTTCATGGTCTATTCTTTGAAAATACCAACTTATTTGCATTATTTATTTATTTAACCTATCCAATTTTACATCGGGTTGCTATGTCCAAACAGTTTTTCTCTTCAGTTACAAAGAAGTAGTTCCCCCAAATACTTTTTTCTTTCTTTCTTTCTTTCTTTTACATATTGCAAAAGAAAAATAAAATTCTGTAAACTGGACAAAAGTTTGAGAGTGAAGATGTTTCGCCGCTCATCAAAGTCGCTTCAGTTCTGGTCAGATTGCTGCTGGACACTGCTGTATATCTATCTGAAAAGAGGAGCTAACTACACTGAAACTAACACATTTGTTTGTTTGTTTCTTGTATCATACCTGGACGACTGAAGGATTACCCAGGCATTACACATCTTTTTTTCCTTATTGAATATATTCTGCTTTACTCCATCTGACTTCCCAGTGTATTCTGTATAAAGGAGGTATTCGTAGTACAGCAGAACATTAGTGAAGAGTTCAGTAAATGGTCACATTTTTATAGCGCTTTACAACAAGGAACCAGTCACCCATTCACACACACATTCATACACCAGTGTACGCAGACACATGGGGTGAGGTGGGTAAAGTGTCTTGCCCAAGGACACAACGACAGCATTCATCTGTGAGGGTTGGAATTGCACGGCAGAGGGTCTGGGAAAGGCAAAATAAAAGACATTCATTTTTTTACTTAAGATGGAAAATGGCTTTTGTATAGTTTGAGGTGTTACGTTAGGTCTATAATAGATGCTGCTGTATTCTAGCCCTCATTTCACACACATTTATAGACTTGCCATTTGCAGACTTTCCATGTTATTTCATTAAAACACACCTCTATACTCTGTAGTGGTAATGGGTAAGTCAGGAGAAGAGGTATTTTAAAACCACTCGCTTTGCTTGATTTGTATTAATGTACTGTATGCATATAGGTGTTCTTTCATGCTTCATTCATGCTTTGTTATATTTTTTCAGATCTACCTACGTTTCCTGGACTATGAGATGGCTAACTCAAACGAATGCAAGCGTAACTTTGTGGCGGTGTATGATGGAGGCAGGTGGGTCTTTTGTTTCTTGCTTACTGAACTAGAAGAACTATTATGCAAAATCAACGTATCAGAGCTTTTAACCATGCTATAGTGGTTTCTCCTGGTCATGTACCCTATTGAAGTTGTATCTGGAGTGTTTCGTGAATGTTTAATTGCTTATTTTATCATATTATATTTTATTTTCTTATTCAATGATATGCAGAGAATTCGCAGAGAGTCATTTTGGTACAAATTAATAAAAATCTATTCATAGGGACTGACAGCGACACAGTGTTTTGTTGTGATGACGTTTACAGCTGACTTGTTTCTTTTATTAATTAAGTCATTTTAAATGAATATTACAATTTAAATGTGCAAATCATAACATAATGATCCACGGTGGTGATAGATTATAACTGTACAGCAGACACAAGCACAAACAAATCAAACAAATCCCAAGATTATACAGGAGAATAAAGATTACTCAAACATGTGTCAATCAGTTTAAATACACCTGAGTGAGTTACTGATGTGAGGAAACCATTATAACATGGTTAAAGTTCTTAAAAGTCAATTTTGCATTATATGTCAGTAAATTGAATGCCAAATCTGTATTTTGCATTTCCAAATTCCTATAAAACTTGATTCTAACTCAGTCTTTCCTGTCTCAGCTCAGTGGAAGACCTCAAGAGTAAGTTCTGCTCCACTGTTGCCAACGACATCATGCTGGTGTCCACTCTGGGGGTCATCCGCATGTGGGCGGACGAGGCCAGTCGAAAGAGCCGCTTCCGCATCCTCTTCACCACCTACCAAGAGCGTAAGCCCGTCCCCTGTAGCCCCGCCCCAGCACTGAATATCCCATAATACTACACTGTAAACGTGGTCCTTATTGTGGCCCATAAATGCAGGATGCAAGAACATGGGTCAGGTTTATAGGGGCTTGTATCAGATGCCATTCACTTACAATGTACTGCCAGAGGTTTCCATTTAGTTTTATGGGGATTTTAATAGCTAACACAGTGAATGCGAGCAGCGTCATGCCTCTTGTGGAGTACCGTAATACAGGCAGTGCAGAATGGGAGAGGAGGTATAACATCAATAAGGTCTTTATATTGGTTTGGGGCAAATTGTTCAAGGCTTTACTGGAGATTTTGTAAGACATGTGATGCCACTTACCATAAGCTTTTTGTGTTTGATTTGTAGTTGGAACTTTTTAACCGAATTTGTACTATTAGACCTTAAGATCATGTTGAAACTGGTGAATGAAAGGTATACAAAAAGAATTATATTGAGTAAGACGGTTATGTCTAAAGCTGAAAACTTGAATTAATGAGAATTGGTTAAAGGGAATTGAATTTAGTTAATTAACGAGAATAGATTCAAGTTTTTCTTCCTCCCAAACCGTTTTTCTGTCATCTAATATTTTGTCAGTTTGGTGAATAAAGCTTTAAATGAGCAGAAGCTTGAAATAAAACACAAACAAAACAAATCCATTCTCTGCAAAGGTAGCTAATTAAAAATAAAGACACAGCAATTTTCCAAGCATGTATAGTGCAATTCCACAAAAATTATAAGGGAAAAATGTATTCCTCTTCCTAACTTTAACAGTGTCAGCGCATTAAGGCTTAAACATTTGCAAAAGTTCACAGTGTACAGACAAAACTGCAGCCGAAGCTATTTTAAATGAAAACAGATCACCCTGAACAGGCACAATGTCCTACACAGATCAATTGTATCACATTCTATTCTCAATCAAGCCTCATTCAATGCAGCTCACTGTGCACACTATATTTAGCATCACAGCGTAATTTAGACCACATTCAAACAGACCTTCAATTAGACCAGAACTAATGCTCGTGGACAGGAACAGACCAAACACTACGACACTGCTGATCGTAAAAGGCTCTGTTTCCTTTAGTCGTAATGTTTGAGGAAGTAGGCTGAATGAAAACTAGGATTATCCACTACAATGTTGAACTTGTATTTATATAAAAGGGACTGGGACTTTTAAAAATGCCCAACTTTTGCCAGAACGTACTCTATGGAATTGAAATTTCATGATAATAAGATCATTTAGATTATTTAGACATAATTTCAAGTGTTTGTTTGGCAGTTTGTCTTACTAACTTATAGGTCCAAACTTTTTTTCACCGAGGGCCGCATACTGAAACATATTTGAAGCGGAGGGCCACAAACCAGTGTCGATACAGGGAGTCAAATGGTGCATTTAACACAGGTTTCACAGAGACATTCTACCGTTTATAAGACTTGGAAGATTATTTTTAGGTTAGTCACAATGCAATGTGATGTTATTCAGGTGATTAAGGTAGAATCTCTTCAGTTTTGAGCAAAAAATACTTCCTGATCAATTGGGCCAGTTTAGGAGGAGGCATGAGGGCCAACAAAAATTGGTCTGAGGGCCGCATTTGGCCCCTGGGCCGTAGGTTGGACAGCGTCACTACTTCCTATTCCTTCCTTCCAATTGTATCTGTTTTTGCAAAGTTATGCTAAAATTAACAAATATTTAAAGATAAGACAGTGGACAGTGACATGTTGAAAATACTTAAATTATTCTTCCAAGACAGTGGACAGTGAGGCATGTTGAAAATAATTGACAAAAATAAAATCGTTAATCTCTTTAATCAATTTGTATTTTTATGGTTGTCACTTTTTTAATAACGTTAGTTAGCTTTGAGAAAGGGAGGTAAAGTGTCTGCACAGAGCCTAATGACAGATGTATTATCCATGCTACATTTTGACGCTAATGGGTCAAACGCTAAGCTCACGAGCTCTTCAATAAGGTACGACGACACAATCCTGTTAATATTGCAATTCCCACTACTATATCTAACACATTAAATCCACTCCCCTAGCCTTTAAGTCTAAACCGACAGACGTGCTTGAATGTTTGTGGAGTCCAGTCTGTTTGGCGGGTCCGTTTTACCGTCAGAGCCCGCGGTGTGCTGTTGCCGGGGTAACGGTGCTGCCTAAGTCACTGAGGCGATCCGTGCCAGGCCGTTGTCATAGAGCGCCGGCCCGGCTCTGCTCCGGTCGCAGCCTGTCAATGCTCCACGCTCAGGTGCTCCATAGACTGAATATACAACAGGCCACGACCACATCAGGCTGGTGTGCTATTTCAACTGTCAAAGAAATCACAAAACCACCCACTTTTTTGACCCCAGCAATTGTGTTTGTATTCTAGGTCATAAGGTACATTTGTGCAAAACAGCTTAACAAAAATTTTTTTTTAAATCACTTGAAAATAACCAAAATGTGTCATACTGTGGTCTAGAGGTTTGACCACTGCCTCGTTATTGTTAGGTTATCTACTTTTTTAAATACTGTATGTCTCTCCCCGCTCTTCACCCCATTTCATGCTGTTTACTGTCTTTTCTAAAACAATACAGCTCAAGTATCGTCTTAAAGGTTCTTGCGTTATCTTGTGAGCTTTACACCATGCTGTGTTTTGTTTCATTCGCACATGTTTGAGTAACACTTTATTATCTGTCTGTCTCCATCTCCAAAGCTCAAAACGCTCCGTCCCACCTTGTGATGTCACGAAGCAGTTTTTGTTTTAATATTAACAGCAACCTTTTACCATTTGTTCAGTGGAGATTGACAATTCCAGAGCTGAAATGATCCAAATGATTCTAGTGAAGGTGTATGGAGTTTGGAAACACATCGGAGCACTTCCTGTATTACTACATGACATCACAAGGTGGAGTGTTTTCTGTTTGAGAGAAGAAGTAAGTCTAGCCTAAATATGCAGGGTTTGTGTTTTAAACAGGTGTGAGTGAAAGAAAAACACAACTCCGGGTGTGTTTATGATGAGGAAACAGCATTATAACATAGATCTGAAAATAGTGTAATATGGGCCCTTTAAAAAACAACTCCAGGTGCATAGATGAGTAAAATAAATGCATATTCCTGTACCTTTATGCCAGTGTACCATTAGTTATCCTGCGTTTGTATTCATACCAGTACACACAGACACTGGAGGTAATGTGGGTGAAGACTGTGGAGCTGGGACTCTACCCTCCAACCACCCGCCCGTGCGCTACGCCACTACTGCATCTGCCTTGTATTAGCAGCTCGTTTTTATCCAAATTATGCAGAGATTAAGTTGAGCGCAGTTTATGGGCAGAGCAAATCCTCCTGGTATCACTTGTATTTGATGATGCGTGACAACTATGACAACCAGATCACACAGCGTCTTTCAAGGTGCTTCTTTTGATTTCCTTTCGTTTTTCCTCACTTCCTGTTCCTCTTCAGCTTGTGTGTATGTGACCACATGAACAGCACATAAGGCAAAGCCTCTCAAACTGCTCTAAAGATGTCTGGGAACACTCTCTACCTCAGTGAAACCTCCGCAGCTGTGCACACATCTCTAAAAGCCACCGAGCCCAATGGGTACTCACAGCTGTTGAGGACATGAAAAGACTTAAAGGGTCTGCAGAAGCACTCATTGTGAAAAATGTCCCATAAAAGACACAGGTGTAGTTTGCACCTGTAGCTCTGTGAACCTGTAGAATTCAGGATGTGTCTCAAAAGTAAATATTGTGCCTGTAATTTAAGGCACTGGAATAAATTGACTTAAAATGGGGGGATTCGGCGCACTCACATCTTCGTTAAAGTGTTGAAAAAGTGTATATTCTGGATCTCAGGCAACATTTTGAACACTTTTCAGCATTTTGCTTTGTTAATTACCATGGCAACAGTCCTAATTTTTCACCATTCTGAAACCCATAAATAATTTTGTATGCGTAACTGTATTTGGACTAGTTTTGTGGTTAAACCTGTTATGTAAATGAGTTGGACTTCCGGATTATTATGTCGATATGTCCATGTAGCACTTGCATAATATTTGGCATACTGTGTGCCTCCCTCTCCATCTAATCCTTTCCGATCCTATAGCGCAAATTGTGGGGGGCGCCCTCCCAAGACCAATTTTGGGAGTGCAGTCTCAGTCCATTTAGAGTTATTTCTATTCTCGTGATACTTGTTTTCACCCAGCCACAAAAGCCACTTCTGTAGTCTCTCTGTTCATTTAAAAATTCATGAACCTCCTGTTGCTGCTGGCATTTTACAGCCAAATCCCCCTTGTACCCATCAACCGCTCATTTAAGAGTTAATTACGTCTCTACTGGCTGCTGGAGGCGGCTCTGTTTGACCAAAAGGACACATCTCACCACAAAATGTCTTTAAATGAATTTGAAAGCAGATTACTGGGAATCACATTCTTAAAATGGTCTTACCCTGTGGTGTGCAGTGTGGAACTAATGGAAGGAGCCCCCCTGTGGCTCCTGCTGTGTAAGGAGAATGATTATTACAAGTAAATGGACACACATGGAGAAGTGTTATCTGTGAATTATTGCCAACAGCACAGACGTTTGTGGTGCAGAGAGAGAAAAAATAATTTTATCATTAGGCAATTCCAGGGAATAAAAGTCATTACTCACAAACTGAAGGTATTAAATATACATAATTGCAAAATGTTTATTTGCAAATAACTGGTGTTGGGGGGCGGGATAAAGGTGGACTGGCAAAAGGTTTTCATAGAACTAAAATCAAAACGGTGCTATCCATGAAATCAGCTTCATGTAATAGAATTTTTATACATTTTTGCAAATGTTTTTGCAGTAGTAGCAGTAGTGGCAGTAGTAGCAGTAGTGGCAGTAGTAGCAGTAGTGGTAGCAGTAGTAGCAGGACTAGTAGCAATAGTAGTAGCAGTAGTAACAGTAGCAGTAGTAGCAGGACTAGTAGTAGTAGCAGTAGTAGTAGCAGTAGCAGTAGTAGTAGCAGTAGTGGCAGTAGTAGCAGTATCAGTAGTAGCAGTAGTGGTAGGAGTAGTAGCAGGACTAGTAGCAGTAGTAGTAGCAGTAGTAGCAGTAGTAGTAGTAGTAGTAGCAGTAGCAGCAGCAGCAGCAGCAGCAGCAGCAGCAGCAGCAGCAGCAGTAGTAGTAGTAGTAGTAGTAGTAGTAGTAGTAGTAGTAGTAGTAGTAGTAGAGGTAGTAGTAGTACAACAGTTCCTCTGTCATACTGCCCCTGGTTGTGTGGTTGTGCGTGACATTGTGTTTTAACACACACTATAATGTTATGCAGAGAACATGTGCTGACAGCTCATTCATCACACGCACAGTCACTGTCTATAACGAGTAATGTGTTATAATCCGAGTGTGTAACATAGATTTTATATGCCAATATCCAATGACTACATGCTGTAAAGAGAACGCCTGTAATGAATAACTTTTATCACACCCACTTGCACTAAAATCGATAAAACAGTCACATTGATTTGCAACAGTTTCCTGCTTTAGATACTCTGTCGACAAAGTATATCAAAACTAAGTAAATTAATTTTTACAATGCAGAAATATTATTGTGTGATTGGCTCTCGAGGAAAATGAATTGGCCAATCAGATGACATGTGCATTAGGGCTATTGGTAGTTAAAGGGAAGGGCACCTTGCATTTAAATGATGGGGCCATAACACTGGGAGCATATAGCATTACGAAGCTGACTTTACAGCAACTCCACATACTGTAAAGGAGAAACCATTATTATATCTTAGAGGACAAAAGCCACCTTTAATCTACTTATTTAATCTGTTTTAGTTTGTTGGGTTATAAATAAATACTACTGTAATGTGTAAATGAACTGGATTTTGCCACACAGAAATATTCAAATCCACAAGTTGTCTTTGCAAATTTGGAGAGAGAAAGATGAGGATGAAAATTCATGAAGAACAGATGGGTTCAGGGGGATCAGGGCAGATCTGAGAAACATCCAGACAGATTTACTTCTGGCAAAATTGGCACAAAGCAACTCGTGGTCATCTCATCTGTGACCGCCATGCTAATTCTGAGCATAATCTCACTATGGGGGATAAGTGCATGGGGAGACATTTGTTCTTAATATTCCATATAAGTGAGACGCATTTCAGTAACTCGCTAACTGATTTTTGTTATCTTTTATTTTGCAGCTCCTTGTGACGCCGATGCCTTCTTCTGTCACAGTAACATGTGCATAAACAACACTCTGGTGTGTAATGGGATGCAGAACTGCGTCTACCCCTGGGACGAGAACCAATGTAAAGGTAAGACACTGCAATCTTTGTCATTTCTGTCGGTCAAATGTAAGTTATAGCCCAAATATAAGCATCCTAATTGTAGAGGGTGGCCCAAAAGTCACTGACACTTTTAAATCTTCAATAGCTCCTGGAATTTTTAAGTTATACTCACCAAATTTTAGCAGTGGATAAACTGAACCTTCGGATATTTTTGGCAATATATACGGTTATAATTGTTCACTTACATTTGAACTTATCACTACTTAAACTAGTAAAAATGACCTAATGTTTTACAATAATGTTTTTTAAGTGTCCACCATTTTCGATTTCGCACTGAATAGCCCGATTCAACACACTTTGCATAGCATTTGAAAGCATTTCCGGGCTTATGGATCTTATTTGATCCTTCATATTACATTTTAAGTTGTTTATTGTCTGAGGTTTATTCACAAACACCTTTTCTTTAAGATAGACCTACAGGAAGAAATCGGGACTAGTCAGGTCTGTGGAGATCACATACTGCCCCCTGTCTTTGAAAAACACTTATTATGTGGTTTAATTAATGGCATTTACACTTGGGGCATCTCTGGTATTAAAATGTCGACGGTAACAAGGCTTGGTTTCTAAATTTGACTCATGTGACTCAAAGTACCACTGTACAACGAGGGTTCGTTCCTCGGTGCTATATTTGCTCATATTAATGTCGGAAGGGTAGTTTTAAATGCTCTGAAAAAACAAAAGAAAAATATGTAGAAACAAAAGAGTTATGATTTTTTTTCAACTGTGTGACTTTTGGGCCACCCTGTACTAAACCGTTTCAGCACCACGGACAGCGATCATGAGTTTTTCGCTATCCACAAGTCTTGGATCTTTTCTCTTTACTATGAAAAAATAAAACAATAATATATTTCTACTTTCTGACTGGGCTAGTCAAATATTATATCAAAATTAGCTGGATAATAGCACTTTTGTATGTTTATTTTATAATTTGCGTCTAGATAAACAATATTATTACAGCATATCAACTTAATTCCCTTGGGTTTTATTAAATTATGTGGAAAAATAATGATGTTGTTAGTCAAATGCAAACTAGGATATTGTTTAAAAAGAGGCTATTTCCATTCTCAGTGGGTTGTTTAATAACATTCATTTAAGTAAGATTTAATTAACATAACATCATAACAGATTTCACAGCTGAACACCGCTCTTCATATGTCAAGGAAAACTGCAACTATAAACACTAAGCCATGAGCTGGTGTTCTACTTTGCAGCACTCGTGTGTATTCTTTGCCTCTGGAGAAGTGGAATATTCTCCTGCTTTGTGTTGCTGCCAGTCTCTTGTGCACAGCTCCTAAAGCCCCTGGATCCATACATCGATCCCCTTGTGTTTGCTGGGCATCTTCATAATTTATCTGCTCGTCTCACTTCAGATTTCAGTGACGTGTGCTTCTGTCCAATACTCCCTGAGATTCGTGTGGACTCAGGGGGGATCAGGCGGCCCTATATCGCTCATTAATTACTTTGCTGCAGCCTGACCTTTCGCCATCCATCACTATATTTCAACTACATAACTTAAGATCCATTCTGCGGCTCCGCTGGGGCTGTTGGATTAGACCTCAAACGTCAATACATGCAGTGGGGTTTTAATGATGTTGTCCTGCGTAGCAAGCATTCAGGACGTGTCACTCATTTAAGGTGGCAGTGAGGATACTTGTTTTTTCAAGATATATATGAAAGTGTTTGCTGGGACTTGTAATGTGGAAAGTGAGCCTAGCCTTCCCAGTCTTTTGGCTACTATACTAATAACATTAAGACTACAGTATCTGGGGCTTACTTTTAAAATTAGAATACAACTAGTACTAGTAAAATCTGCTTTCTGTCTTGTTGTTTTAGTATTTAACCCTGGAGAACACACGGGGTCAAATTTGGCCGCAGTTAATTGCTGCTACCCAAAATGGAAGAAAAAAAAAAAAAAAGTTAAATTTAACTTCAAAAGCCCAGAGTGCCACTTATGACCCCTGCATGGAGACTTTGAATTGAGAATTTGGCCCTGATCCTAAATTAGGGAATAAAGGGTTAAAATTGAAAAAGTGGATATTTCAGTGTTGAGTGAACTTATAGCAGTAATTTAATGCATTGTTCATAAATTTCCAAAGAAGAAAAGGGTTCTTGGGTTCTCCGGGGTTTGTATTGATATTTGTTTTATTTTTTATAACTGCAGTTGTATAAAAATGTAATATTTTCTTGTGATCCTAAAAACATTCCCTAAGCTATAGTTATTTATGTATTTTATCTTTTTGCTATCTGATTGTTCAGAACATTGAATCTATTTCTGAACTTGATCCGACTTAATAATGATTATGATTTCTGTTCTTAGTAGCGTAGAGAGTTAGCCATACAACTAACTGGGGCTTCAACACTTGAAAGTTGCAAGTATCTACAGCAGGGGTGTCCAGACTTTTCTCATTAAGGGCCACAAATAAAAACACAGACAAAGCCGAGGGTCAATTGAAGGCCATAGACTGGTCATGAATACGGTGAATACTTCAAATCTGCGTTATTATTACAAGTTAGACTGAACCACTAGACCTTTATTCATGCTTATATCCTCAGTGGGACACATTAAATATTTGATAAAGGCTTGTTAAAGTAGATTTTCAGAAATGTACAGTAAAAGGTACTGTTTAAGGTAATATTTGCCAATTCACCTGGAAGCTTGAGGGCCAAGAAAAATTGGTCTGAGGGCTGCACTTTGGGCACGCCTGATCTAGAGTGACGTAACAGTACACATTTGAAGCTTCAAACTAAGAATACGATATTGTGTTTAAGTGGTTGGTTTCTCAACACGTTACTCTCCTCTCATGTAAAGCGCGCAGACAAATGAATCCTCATTAGTGACAAATGTCAGGTTTGATCCCCCTCTTTCTGTGTTCTTGAATGTAATCTGTGTGTGACAAAGGCTCTGTTCATCTGTGCAGAGCTCACTCAGAGCTCACTCATGCAATATTCAAATGCCACACCATGTCACGTCTAATGGATATTAAACAGAACAAATGTAACAGCTGCGAGTCCTACATGAAGAGGTCCATCTGTCAAAACGATTCAACATAAGAACAATAAATCCTTAGACGACAGGGTTTTAATAGGCTCCACACTTCAGAGCATATAGTTTAAAAAAAAAAGGTGTAGAGCAGGTATGGCAGAGTGTGTGGAAAAGGCTGTCAAATATGTGATGAAATGAAAAAGGACATTTGAGCGTGAAGTGAAAGGAACAGAACAGATATGAGACAGTGGCACAGCAGAAAAATAAGTTGGAGAGGCCAGACTGAACATATGCAGAGCAGGGGGATGGGGGATGTGTGAGCACCTGCAGACCCATCTTCAGATCTCAAACCAGGATCTTGCCCAGGAGAATAAAATGGAGGATTAGCCTATCACGCTTGTTTCAGGTTGTAAGGTAGAACTGTTGTAGAATTGAACAGAAACCCAAACACTGCTGCGTGGTGAGTACTAGCCACAGAAGAGGTCTAAGGTGTCATAAAGCAAATAAAAACACACTTTTAACTGTTGTAACTGTGTTTTAACAGAGAAAAGAAAAGCCAACATCCTGGACAACCTGAACAACACAAATGGCACCATCATCGGGGTGACCTGCTGCATCGTGCTCCTCCTTCTCATCGTGTCCGTCATCGTGCAGATCAAACAGCCTCGTAAGAAGTACATTTTGCGCCGCGAGGACTTCGACCCCACCCTTTTTCAGGAGGTCTTTGAGCCGCCCCACTACGAGCTGTGCACTTTACGCTCCACCACCTCGGCCGCAGCAGCCTCCGCAGACCTGGTGGACCTGGCCGAGGACTTTGAGAATTACCACGCCCTGAGAAGAGCCTCCTCCAGGTGTGTCCACGATCACCACTGTGGCTCCTCCTCCAACCCGGGATCAGCGCACTTCTCCCAGCTGTCCCTGAGCGGCAGAGGCAGCAGAGGGAACCTAAGTACCCGAGAGGCAACCACTCTGCTAACGGACCTCCCGCAGGCCCCCATGTCAGTGCGCCCCCTGTTGCCCAGTACGGGGAACCGCAGAAGCATCCTAGTCATGAAGCACAGCTACTCGCAGGAGGCAGCGGACAATGGCTGCGACCTGGATGACGACATGGAGGAAGTGCCCACCACCAGCCACCGGCTCTCACGCCACGAGAAGGCCGTGCAGCGGTCAGTATCTTTAGATTTCTGATCAAACAAGAGCAAACATAGGCTTTACTTTCTGGATTATATTTTATGTTTTTCCCCCATTTTAGCTTTTATTCATAATTTAAAATTATAACAAGCTTCTTTTTGCTTTACTTACCATTAATTACTAAATAATTAAAGGGCTAAAATATACTTATTTTGCCCCTCTGTCATGCACTTTGTTGAACACGTCCAGCACTTCATCTGCTGCAGTTTTATAGAAAATTGATATTACATGTAGCCTACATATGCACTAAGGTTTTAAATAAAATATGTCATGTTCAGTGCATTACTGAGTATAAAGGGCTTGAGTCAGGGCTTTTCAAAAAATTAAAACTGCAGTATTTTGGCATGGTATTTTGATAAAAGAAAGTATTTTAAGCTGCACCTTGATTTTTCAAATTTGATAGTTGTTGACTTAAAGTTATGGCAAGTTCTTTGGAGATACTTGCATGTAGTTTGTATCACTGTTCTTGATGATGTCTGCATGCAAGACTCATCACTGTTTTTAGAATTGCATTTATGAGATTTTTGCTGTTAGGAAGCACATTATCTATGCAAAACAAGAGTTTGATATTAAACAAAAGAGCCGTGACATTGCAGGTTCTGCCTCATTGGCTCTTTGAGCAAACATGAATCAGAGTACAACACAACTAGGGTCTAGGAGACAATCTCAAGGTAAGCCCCCTTACCCAACAGTCCACATGTCTATCTGTCGTTGTATATAGTCATTATTTGCCCAGTTTATTTATGTTTCTTTCTTTTTCTTTTCTTTTTTATTGATTTATTTTTTTAAACCAAGATGGGTCTCTTGCTTGCAGCCATCTTGTTTTAGCAGGTTTTGTTATTAGAAGTGTATGCTCTAGTTTGCCCTATGTCTTCATAGTTCTGGGGACATACTGCATACTGTCTATGTATATTCATGTATTTGTGAGCATGGACCTTTTCATTTGACCGTCTGGTTTTGTAAACTCTAACAAAACAGTGAGATACTGTAAACGATTCCAGAATATAGTGCATTATGAAAATGTGCAATGTTCTTGTGAGTTGCAGATCTTGACTCTTATCTCAAGTATTGCATGACTGTGTGTCATATAGGTTTGTGTTATAAACAGTAGTGTTCATGTAGTTCATGTTGTGTAACATTTTATGTGTTTGCCCCAACTTTTTAAAAAAGAACATTAGGTGAAAATGTATGACATGTCATTCAAATGTGAACCCGCCGTGCTGGTGTGTGCTGGGGCCGTCACATGAAGTGCTACTATGTGTTCTTAATGTTCTAATGCTGTGTTGTGTCTGTCTGCTTATGCTCTGCGTTGTGTTGCATTGTCTCCATCATGTAGACTTCTTGAGAATAGTGCTATCCTGGATCAGTACGAACGGGCTTCACTGAAATATGAGAAAGCGGAGCGTGGATTCACACCAGCATGATGCTGATGAGGGAGACACTGAGCACTGGATATCAGTATGAACTAAAATGAAGGGACTATGGCCACTGCTGCTACTCTGCTCTGGGGAACAATTTAAAAGCAGCAGATTTAGATGAAGAAATGGACCTTTGAACTGTTTTAAATTCATTCAAATTAATGTTATCACCATTCATTTTGTAGCATGCAATTTGGAAATACATCAGTATTATTTCATCTGTTGTCATGATTTTATTTATACTTTTATACTTTTTTTTTTTTTTTTTTTAACAAAGTTAAAGTTATGGATTATGCATGTTTCATTTAGCCCTCATCACTACATTTGTTGACATGTTCCTCAAAGTCATTTGGTTGCACTGCATGTTGTTTCATGGCACAGTCCTTAGGTTAGACCAGTCTCCATCTCAAAATCATTTTTTTCCCTAAAGCTTCTTCATTCTATTTACTGACAAACATGATCATGTAAAGCTATCGTTCTTCCCTTCTCCCTTTGTTGAAGCTTGAGATCTTTGTAACAGATTTTCATAGGGCTAAACTTTGAAATTATTCTGGTGAAATTTCAGGGCTGATTTTATTAATGCTTTGTAAAATGAATTATACAATAAAGCTTCACTTTACTTTGTTTTATGTTTTTGTTTCATTTATGTCCCATGTTGTTCTCTTTTATTTTTATGTATATGTTCTGTAAGGTCCAGAAATGTCATATTATACAGTAGGCTATTTGAAGTTTAACGGAGCAATATGTCTAAATATCATACCATTTTAGTAATTATACATTGTTTTTCCCCTGGATGAGTACAAATCCATATTAACATAGGCTATTTCGCTGTATTGTTTTGCCTCTTGTCTTTAGTTTGGGTTCAGCCTACCTTTTGGGACAGTGGTATATGCAAAAACATAACACATTCTCAAGTTGAAAATTGTAAAATTGTACAAATGAATGTGGATCCATTCAGAACTGTAAAGAGTGACGACTGTGTATCATTATAAAAATAATAGTATTTTTATTTTTCTGCAGATACTTCAGACAGGTGCAACATTCCTCTGCTTCTTGCCAAGTCTGACTGCACTCGGAGCTAAACCTTTTCTCTCTTTGTGCATCTTGAATGAACTTTTCCTCTGTAGAGAATGTGTGCAATGACTTGTTTCAGTGGGACAGCAGAGATGCATAACTGTGAATGGCTTCAGGAGTGATGAGCCATGGGACAATGATTATTTAGATGTGGGACAAAGAAATTTACAATACCTTTAATGTAGATGATAAGAAATTATCAGGTTTTTGAAATACATTTTACTATCATGAATAGCATAACTGATCACATTTCTATTATTATTTTTATTATAACATAAAATATTAACACAACACTGTTGAGGAGATTGATGGTACTGTTACTGATTAAGGGTTTTTATTCTGTTTCAGCTACTAACCTTTTGTTAGCCATTTGTTTATCAGTTACTTTTTCTGGTCCCTATCTCTTTGCATTGTGGTGCTTCTAGTTCTTGCATAATGATTTGATATCACATTAAGAAATGCTGGACCGAATGTTTTTTTTTAATAAAAAAGAATGTTTATGGATGAGTGTGTTTTTTGTTCTTTTAAACCATATGGTACGACATAGTTTTAGTATGGGAAGGCATAAAAAATATTGCTTCAAAATTCATACTACATTTCCCATAATGCCTTTCTCTACAACGTAATTGCGTCGTTGACGTACGTACTCCACGTGACTTCACCAAAAAAACATGCTACTGCTTCTGTGTAAGGGTCAACTGACTTTTTCATTTATTTAGCAGATCTTTTCTATATGTTGATGCTTTTTATTACCAATAATTACAGTATGATACGTCAAATAATTTCTAAAACATCGTGAGACTTATTTGCTTGGCGGTTGTTGCTGCAAAGTTAGCAACAGAAGCTAGCAAGGACCAAGCTCTATGACAAAAGCTGCCATGGCTTATGCACACATATTTAAAGCACTTTCTCATAATTTACCACAAACAGCGTCTCGGTACATGATAAAGTCCTGTAAACTTGCACACGTTCGCTTCCTCGCTCACACGGACAGAGCTGTCTTTGCAACTTCAAGATCTCCCTTTGAAAGAACAACACACTCGGACCTCTGCACCGTAAGGTTCATTCACAGCGTCAAATGGAGAGGGATTTCTGTCGACTGCACCAAGACAAACAAAAGTAATCCTGAGGAGAGCAGAGGGAAGTCTGTCTCCAGATTTCAAGGTGGAAGTCCCCAGGCTTCAGCTGCACAGAAAGGTAAACCTGCTCAATGAGCCTGATGCTTTTGGACGCACTGATTTGGTCTAAACACGTCTCTGTTACAGTCAAAGACGCAGGCAGAGATTTCACCTATTTGATTGTTGTTGTGATTGGGCTTGGAGTTACAGGTAACTACACACAACTCATATATTGTCTTGTTATACATCTGACCATATTTCTGTTTAAAACTATGACATGTCGAAATCAGATGTGCATTGTAAATTTGCCATTTATGCAGCTTGTTCACTGTGATGCACATAACCACAGTCCCAGTCACTTATTGTACATTTAGAGCTTTGTAGCCTTTGAGCTTTGGACTCTAATTGGGCTGTGTTTTATCTGATTTTATTCTTTATATACCCCATTACATACACTGCCTGGCCAAAAAAAAAAGTCACCACCTGGATTAAATTAAGCTAATGATCTTGGGTTGCTGCAGTTGGTCAGGTCTAGGTTCAGCAACAGTCTGAGCTCAAAGAATGAGGTCAGCTGACTACCTGAATATACTGAATGACCAGGTTATTCCATCAATGGATTTTTTCTTCCCTGATGGCACGGGCATAATCCAAGATGACAATTCCAGGCTTCATCAGGCTTAAATTGTGAAAGAGTGGTTCAGGGAGCACTCATTTTCACACATGGATTGGCCTCCACAGAGTCCAGACCTTAACCCCATTGAGAATCTTTAGGATGTGCTGGAGAAGCTTTGTGCAGCGTCAGACTCGACCATCATCAGTGCAAGATCTTGGTGAAAAATTATTGCAACACTGGATGGAAATAAATCTTGTGACATTGCAGAAGTTTATTAAAGCAATGCCACAGAGAATGTGTGCTGTAATCAAGGCTAAAGGCACTCCAAAGAAATATTGGAGTGTGTGACCTTTTTTTATTTATTTATTTTTTTTTTTGGCGACTTTTTTTTGGCCGGGCAGTGTAGTATACAATTGTATTCAAAGTGGATCTTAATATTGACAATTCCTCACTGTGGGCTAATAAAGTTTATCTTCTCTTTTATGTCTGTAGTTAATATACAACATTAAATAGATTCACCTTACTCACCGATGTGACCTATTATTACTGTCATCATATGTATTTTTTGTTTTTTAACATCTTTATTACTTTTATCTTTTCAGGTGGACTTCTGTATGTGCTTTTCCAGGAGCTTTTCTCTTCCTCTAGTCCAAATAAGGTTTATGGTAAAGCTTTCAACTTAGTCAAGTCAAACCCAGAGGTGAGTGTAGCTTTTAGTGTAACTTCTGAATGGACCAAACAAAACTGTTATAATTTGGAATAGAGTTTTTATTTTTTTATTTTTCAATGTAGGTAATTGGTGCATTTGGAGAACCAATCAAGTGCTATGGTGAAACTACTCGTCGTGGTAGAAGACAGCATGTCAGGTGAGAAATATATTGTCCCTCTGCTGTATCACATCATTGCCACATGCAAAATTATTTGCTTTAAACAGCTTCTTCTTTTTGGTTTTTTTTTTCTAATTTAGTCATTTGGAGTTTCTCAAGGATGGACTCAAGCATTTGAGACTCAAGTTTTACATCGAAGGTTCAGAGCCAGGACTTAAAGGAACAGTCCATTCAGAATCCAAAGAGGTAGCTTACTGATATTTGTAGAAAAAGTAAAACTTAAAGCGTGTTATGTATGGAGAAATTTACCATCACATGCTTTTTTGACAGAATCCTGAGACTGGAAGGTACGAGTTTCGGTACATTTTCGTGGAAGTAGACACTTATCCACGAAGAACCATCATTGTGGAAGATAATCGGTAGAAACCTTACGCTATAATGCAGCTGTCAAAAGGAGAGTGAATTTTTAAATCCAGTTTATGTATGTAATGCAAACACAAATACAAGTGCATTGTTAAATTAATAAAAGTCATTTGCTTGCAATTTGCCTTTTATTTCACAATATTCTTTGTAGTTTAAGATTTATTATTATATACAATTGAAAAACTGAAATTAGCTTTTATAATGTTTGTGTATGTGTGTGTTTTTACAGTATAGTCGCCACTAGAGGGAGCCAGAGTAGTACTAGTAACAGCTCTCCTTTACAATAAAGAAAAAAAAAAGGCATAAAGAGATGTTTAGCCTGTACATTATACTTTTTTTGCTTATACCAAAATTACATGAGAGTTTCATAGCTTTGACCATTTCATAATCCCAAAGGGGGCGTTACCGGGTACGTCGTTACGTAGCACGTTGAAGGCAGCACTTGAGAGCCCCGCCCCCTGGGCCAAAGAAAAGGCACGGGTCTGCTACAAATGAGCTAGTGCTAAATCTGTGGGACTGTTTGTTTTTTTGCGATGATTTTTTTAATTTATTAACGAGCAATACCCTAATGTGCTGCACTTGTTTGTTATCGTTCTGAAGAACATTTAAACGGCGCTGTGGCTCGTGTTTAGCCGGAGCTAGCTAACTCCAGCTAAAGCGGCATCTGTTTTTGTTGTGGCCTGTGTCCGCGAGGCTGCTCTCAAAAACTACTCTCAAAACTCACAGAGATGGCACTTTACGAGCTGAACGGACAAAGTAAGTGGCATCACAAGTTTGTCTTTTGTGACTGTTGCGTAAAAGTTTATTCTGTCGATTTACAATGGCAACATACTATGATTGGATACAGCTAGAGTATCATTATACCAGGACAATGCAACTAGTAAAATGGAACTTTGCTTTAAAAATGAAAAAGGCAAAAAGAAAGTGAGAACATGTTCCTCATTTTCACTTTGTGACACCCACCTAGTGTTATGTCTCTGTCTGTCTCTGTATATTTTCATTTTCTATAGATCACAACTTTGGGCTTTAATAATTACTTTGGACCATAATGTTTATCTGATCTTATTGTTTTGTAACAGATGATTAATTAAGGCCTAGTGAACTGTTCAGCTGAGAGGTTTCTGAACTCACTATGGAGCTGTACTGGTACATGTAAGTACCCAATTGGGTATGAACCATTTTCATCTTTAGAATCTATATTGACTTTGTTCTCCTGTCTCTTTTTCAGAGTTGTGGTCGTATTCATCATCATCAAGATCTTTTTCTATGTTTGCTGGTACCGGTCCACCCAGAGGCAGCTGGCAGCCTACCTGAGAACTCCTCACAATGCTCAGATTGTTATTGTGGGAGGAAGAGCATACCTAAATCAGATGTGTGAAAGACAGAGTGTAAGTGTCAACCCACATCTAGGGAAGAAGTACTTCTAAGTACTGACAAAAATGTATGTCTCAGTATTTCTAACCACAAAAGTGGTTTCAAATCATTCAGATAAGGATGCATGTACATTACAATTTATGCACATGATGGGAAAATGTAGAAGAGGAAATGCATAACTAGAGAGAGCCATTAGATGAAGCCTGCAGTGTGTTTTATCAAAGGAGTTGTTTGCTCAGTCAAAAGGTCATGTGGTTAGAATCTCCTCAGAGCAGAGGAGACAGGCCTGCCTTACTGCTACGTTTATGTGTGTGGGTGTGTGTATCCTTTTGTAGACTGCACTTCTAAGTACGTTAGTCATTTTATTACTAAATCCTAAGAGGAAGTGGTGAAAGCAGCTTCCAAATTAAAAGATCAAGGAATGAGGTTTTATTTTTGCCCTGTTATCAGTACAAACAAGAGCACCACGTAAGATTCCCGCATGACTCCATAGAGATACAAAGTTAAAATCAAACTTGGAAAACATTTTTAGAACAGATCAGTTTTATGTCATTCTGTGGAATGTTTGAATGTTAAGAGCATCTTCTTGGAGACAAGCAGGTGGCAGAGCCTTCACCAGAAATGTTAAGTTAGACTGTGCACAGACAAGCCAGTAAAGGATTTTAATGCCATATAAATGATTTATATTTCATGTTCCCTCATATTTTACTTGCCTGATGGAGTTGTAAAAAAAAAAAATGCAGATATAAATTGATGCCAGTATCCATTTTGTTTTACTTACAAAAACATTTGAGGTTTGATTCTTGGTATCAAGAATCAAACCTTTTCCCTAGTATTGAAATTCCATGTGTATTGTGACTCTAGTGCCTGACTGATTGCGTCATTTATAAACACTCCTGAATGAAAAATGGAAATGGCTTTAGATTCTTATAAAAACTAGTAGCACTATTTTGTTTTCTTGTATTTTTTGTGCCCATGCACATTCTGCCCTATCCTAGGTGCTGTACAACTGCTGTCTCTAGTGTATTTCATTCCCAGTTAAGGTTTTAATGGAATGTGCAGCAGGGAGGCCCAGCGGGCATGTATAACCTTCCTGAAAGTGATTTGGAGAGACGCCAGGACGAGTCGAGCCTCGAGTTTGGAGAAATCAAACAAACTGGAAAAATACCTGATGTATTATCTCTGTAGTAGAGTGCAGTTTGCGAGTTCCACTCTGCCACACACGTTTCTTTAGGAGCTGTAATATTTGTCAGAGAAATTTCTTCTCTAGTATTAGGCTTGTAATAAGGATTTGAATGCTGACCAAATCTTTGATAATGCACATTTAAGTACTTACAGTACAAGTACTTAAGTACTTAGACAGTACAAGTCTAATGCTTTGTGTGTCTGTTTCAGGATGACTTGTCTGTAGAAGAGGCCTCTTCAGCTCTGGCCACTGTTCCCTCCTTCTCGCACCTGGACATGCCACCTCCATATGATGCTGTTTCTAACGGTAACACCTTAGTTCTGTGTCGTGCAAATATCACTGTAGACCAGACCTGGGCCAGTGGTTTTAAGCCAGCCCCCTGCATGTTTTTGGTAATAAATATGGTTTTGTGATGGATTACAGTAGGCTATAATTTATAGGTATCCATTTTGAGTACTGATTTTGATAGTGTAGTTTTAAGTATCTGCTGATACGTGATATCAACCGACCTACCAGTGCGGAGACTGAAAACAGCATTTATTTACTTTAAGCAAAAAACAAAAGCCAAATGTGTTAGGTAGCCGTTATTTACTCCTACAAGTAACTACAGTATAAATAAAAAATTCAAACATTACTTTCTGGGCTGTGTACAACCAGCAAATAGTCTTATTGCATTGATGTACATGTCCAACCAGGATATCAACGGAACCGATATTTGGAAACCAATATCCGATCCAGCAAATATTTCGGAATTGCTGCCGATACCTGATACCAATATTGGATTGGTTCATCCTTAATAATTTACAGACATTTTCTCATGAGCAGTTGTTAGATTAGATGACCTTAATTCATTTGAAACGAGATACAATTTCACAAAACACAAACATGAGTAAAAATTTCTCGTCTCTGAACTTGTGACACTATTGATCATGTTGGTCCGACCCTCTACCCCATGCCTGGGTTTGTATGTGGCCCTCAGGGAAAAAATAATTGCCCACCCCTGCTGTAGACAAAAAGCATTCAAATGTACAGTTGGTATCTGAACTGTAGCTTCTTTCAACAGTTTGCATATCGCTGCGTAACACTTGCTTACACACAACACACTTCTGTTTGAATGTCAAGGATACACTTAAAAAGTTTCCAATGACTAGTGAGATAACGGCCCCCTACAGCCAAAACAGCTTCATCTGACCTTTAAGTCAGTGACAGAATCACAAGCTCACTTTGATACAGATTTAGGGTTGTGGCCAAAACAAGGAGGTTTGCTTTCAGAATTTCATGCCACTGCACCAAAAGTGTTTCCTTTGTTGTAAATAATGTGTATGGTGTACTGGTTCTTTCAGAGGATGAGCTGAAGCCCCCTCCATACAGTGAGTGCACCCGCAGTGACGGTGCAGCACCAAGCAGAGAAGGAGCCAGCTCTATAAGCATCACAGAAGCCCCACCTCCTTATACCCCATCTCCACCTAGACATGCCCCCACAGCCCCTGCACAGCCCGAGAACCAGGGCTAGTCCTATACCTCTCTGATATGTCCTAATACCAATTTGCCTTTCCGCAGACTACTTTTTGCTTCATTGTTACAGACGCACAAATCTGTAGTTTAGTGAGTGTGTTTTTTTTTTAATACTTCTTCATAAGGTGCAATGAGGACAATATGTGATGTCGTCTTTGTGCCCGGCTCATGCCATAAAGCTGAGGCCATCGAAGCTGCCCTCAAGCTGTGGCTCTAAAACCCCTTAACTCCACGGTCAATCAGTCATCAAAATATTCTATCCATAAGCATTTCTACTTGTTACAATGCAGTCTGTAAATATGCAGTACATGGCATTCATTTGACATAAAGATTATTTCTATTGTCAACCTGTTTTCTAAAGGCAAAGCAAGGTATTTCAATCAAATGGGGTTGACTTTTTTTAAGAGACTCAAGTGCCTTTTTATCACTAGCTGAAAGTGGGTCACAATGACACTGATGATAAAGGGAACGCAGCTTCTTTCAGCTTCGTAGTAGTACAAATGCACTGTTTTCTCCTAGTCCATGCAAACTGAGATTTTTCATGTTTGGTGTTTGTTGTAGATGTTCTAGTTTTGCTTTAACATGTGTGTTTTACATGTGACTGTATTTTATGTAGCAACAGTGATGCGAAACTATCACACAGTTCATTTCACAATACATTTCACAAATCAAAGTCCAGTCCACAATTTTTCCATTTAAAAAGATGCAAGTTTCATCGTCCACCCAAACCAAAAAGAGGCCTCTGCTTTAAACACTCTCATTTCATATCATAATTCCTAATTCTCTGACAGACATTCCTGACTGATTTTGTATGAAAAAAAAATGTATAAAAGTTTGTTACTGTTCCTGTTGTTGTGTTACATGCAAAATATACTTTTCTAAATTACCGAGTTGTCATTACTTTATTCACCACTAGAGGGAAGTGTTGTACAATGTATAACTTTAATCTCGCGTTAACCCAGAGTCACCTGTTTTTAGTAAGAGTTGTGAGGGGATCTGTCAAGTAAGATTGATGCTGTTCTCTCTCTATCCAGATGGAGACTAATGAAAACACCACTGACTTTTTTTGTAAGGGTTTTTTATTTTTTATTTTTTTAAGCTTTAGATAGAAAACTGTATTGGGCCTGATCAAGATCAATTGAACAGCCTCTTGTGGATTACACAGGGAAGATGAGAGTTTGAAAATGTTTCTCATCTTTCATCGGGTCTTCTTCTGACGCATACAAATACAGAGATCAGACTTAGATCATTTTTAAAAATGAAATGAAGCCGAAAAAAACTGCAAAAAATCAAACCACTTCCTGAAAACCAAGGATTATGATGCATATTTTGATCTTTTTTGTGCAGATTTTACACAGTATCAGTTGTATGTTTTAGATTTTATACAATATAAAACTAAACTAAATGAGAGACATAATATCTTTATTTAATACAGCTGTCCTCTCGTTACGCATTTTACCATTTACCTGATTTATAATAGTTGTTTATTCAACTTGTAGTCTACTGATGTATTTAGAAGGATCAGAAATTGTTTGTTTTGAACCTAACTTCAGTTACACCATGAGCAACAAAGTCACTGGTGGAAGGTAACAAAGTATAAGTAGGAAAGTACTGAACTTAGGCACATTTTCTGTATCTGTAGTTTAGTGCCTTTCACAGTGGATACTTTTTACTTTTACTTCACTACAGTTCACTACACTACTTCATTTGACAGCAGGCATGGGTACTTTCTACTTCACTACATTGTTTTGCTGAAAAGTCTTAAGGACTTGTCATATAATTTGAGGGATTGTTTTTATTTTTGTGGTAACATCGTGATTAAAGTTTTTGAATCCAAGCTTCGGCTTTGACCAAACAAAAATACACGAAATTCATGAGAAAAATTAAGAAATGCATTTGTTTTGCTGCTGTTGACCAAAATCTGTATATATTTTTATTAAATCAATATCACTAGATTTAACAATTAAATTAACACGTTTAGTTTAGTTTTTAGTCTTAAACTACATTTTGAAACACTTTTTTTATGTGATATTTTTACTTGAGTAACTTTTTACCTTTGTACCTGCACTTTTACTTTTACTACTTCATCCACCACTTAACAAAATACAGCTGCAATTAGGAAATCGTGTTGTTAATTCAAGATAGGAGCTACTTAAGTTGTTTTTGTTAATTAAATGTAATTAATTAGTGTTTTTTCAGCTCTGTGTTGTCTTAGTCCCAACTTTTTGAGAGGTGCTGCTGCTGACTCCACTGACCTCTTCAAACTGCAGTGTCTTCTGTGGACGTGATACACCTTATACCATTTCTCTTATTAAAAACAAAAGATATGGCTTTTACTAGGACCTATGAATGTCACAGAACTTTAATCAGAGCCACTTAACACAAACCCTACTCCTCCAAAATCCGATAATCTCTCCAAACCACACGCTTTTAAACCCCTGTGACTGTAGACGTCTTGATTAAAAAGACCCAAACGACTGGATCTAGATTTGATTAGGTCTAAACCCCAAGAAAAGACTACGCCTTTCCTCAGTGCCAAATAAAATAAAACAAATCCATAAGTATCATGTCAGGATGCTGCTCATTGATTGATTCACAAATGTCAGGGCGCACAACACGGTCAGAAAAGCTCCTTGTTTGTCACCCCTGCGTTTCCCAGAGCCTTGAGCAATTGATGTTTCGGACGAGAACATTTGCATTTCAGAAAAGCACCACAGCGATCCATCTTGCAAAACGTTTTAATCATTACATCTCGACATAAACAGCTGGATAATGGATACTGAGCAGACTTCAAGGATAATACAAGCCCGCCCCCTATTACCCAGGTCCTCAAGGCCGCGGGGAAATGGGATATACAGGACTAAATTAGCAGCAGTGTCTGGATGTAAAACACACTGCTGTTTCAAAGGCGGCCACAATGCGCACGTACACTGTAGGTGCTCAAAGTATCAAGTTCCATGTGTTTTAAAGGGGAGGTATATGTCAGCAGAGGGGGAACACCACACCTTTAAATTCAGCCACAAAGCACATTCCTGTCAGGGGTGAGGATGGATAAGGTGTCGCCAAACGCCTCAGATTGATTTTCTACCTCAGAGCATTTCATACGATCATATATTCAGTTATGACAAAGTTTAAGAGGGGCTGAAGTCTCTCAAGACTTTTGTGTTCCGTACGGGGATGTCAAAAAAATATATATAGATCTGCTCAGATATCAAACCTGCAGCTGTTTGATTAGGTCAGAATTTAAAGGGCCCATACTGTGCCATTTTCTGATCTATGTGAAAATGTTTAACATGTAAATGCCGCATATTCAGGCTGGGGTCTTCTCTCTAACAGAAAACACTTTGTTCCACCTCGTGATGTCGTATGGTCATACAGGGAGTGCTCCACTGTGTTTTTAAACTCCATACACCTTCAGTAGAACCATTTAGATCAGGGGTCCCCAAACTTTTTCCTGTGAGGGCCACATAACTTTTCGCTTCTCTGATGGGGGCCGGGCTCAGTTTGTAACAGAAAAAGTGTGACGATTGCAGGAGTGCCTAAACGTAAAAATGTATTGTTTTCCAGAAAGCCACACATAATCAAATAACCCTTTCTGGATTCTTCACAGAACAAAAGTCAGGAAATAAATAATAACACAATTAAAGAAATAAATAACCAAATTGGGTTCTAATCATCAATCAATAATCGTTTGGCCACTTTAGGTTAAATGTCCTGCATTCTGAATCAATTTTTCTCTTTCCTAACCTTTTCTCCATGATTCCGTTCTCTTTGAGAGGGCCGGGTTTAGGATTTTTTTTCTGGGGGTTGCCAGATGGGGGCACAGACCACAGAAGGGGGGAACAGAATGTCACATTATATGTGTTTATGAAATAGTTACTAACTAATAGTTAATAATGAAAATAGTTCATAACTAAGGAACATTTTATTGCAAAAGTCAAACTTTATTATCAAGTACAAATACACATATATGAAAAAAAAATCTAAATGCTCTCTGGTATTGTTCAGGGGGCCAGACCAAATGTGGAGGCGGGCCGTATCCGGCCCACGGGCCGTAGTTTGGGGACCACTGATTTAGATAATTTCAGCTCCAATCTACTGAACAAAGTTAAAAGGTAGCTGTTAACTCGCTGACATCACAGGGTGGAACTGAGCGTTTTGAGCTTTGGACATGGAGACAAACTATAAAGGGACAATATAGCAACTGCAGGTCAGGGCTGGGCAAAAATGTATTAAATTGCTTAATCGAATTTTAAGTTCAAATTGATTTGTTTGGAAGAAATTTAGATATTTTTTTCCCCTTCTTGCATTGGAAATACAGAGCGTCTGGCCCTCGCTCACACCTGCACACCTGACCCGAGCCACGCCCCGGTGACATCATCACGCCGCTGTTTGTTTAATTGTGGTGCTGTCGCTTTATGGAGAAAATCCAGCAGCATGAAATATCTCTTAAATAGTGTGATATGAGTCCTGCTGTGATACTCCTCTGTGAGTTTATGGATTAAACAACAGTGTGGATCAGAAGGACAACAGAAGACGAGGCTTCAAACGTTCTGTCTGTTCTCAGACCTTATTGAAGGTTCGCTGTGAGTTTTGGAGCGTTCACTTGTTCCTCTTATCCTGTCCTCTCCACGCTCAAGACAGAGCTCGTAAACATAAATCGTGTTTATGTTTATGTGTGAGGGTGCACAGGGGCTGTCCGTGCCCACAGTTGGATTGGGCCGGTGTGAGCGCACCTTTAGAAGTGATGTTCTGTGTGTTTTTAACTCAGAGAAAAGCAGAGGAGTTGAGCATAAGGTCAGACTCGAATCAGTGACGTCAAGTTAATGTTGTGAAAGTGTAAGTCACGTCTTTTTCCTCCACATCAGCTATGAATTTAATGTAAAAACACTGTTATGGTTGGTTTCATTTCATTCATAAAATGGAGATGAAATAAATATCATCACTTCTCAATACAATGTCGAAGTAAATAATGTTCATTACCTGCTTTTAGTTAAAAAGAGCTCGCTATTTACTGCACTACAGCCTGAATTTAAACAATTATTCCTTTTTTAGTTTTGACAATTTTCCAATTTTCTGTAGTTTGCAAAACATTTTTAGTAGAAATCTGTTTTGTGGGGGGCGGGGGGTTTGGAAAAAAATGTCAATTTTATTTTCAGGAGCATGGTCCAGCTCTACTCCAGGTGTGTTTTTGACGAGGGAACAACATTCTGCCATGGATTAAAGCTCACAAAGAGGCAGTTCTGGGACAAAATTGAACTTTGAATGTGGTTTTGATCAGTAAAAGACAACATGCTAATATTAACAAAACAAATATTATAATGTCTAAAGAAAGTGTTTTTTGTCATTGTTCTGGTTTAAAGTTTGAAATGTCAGTATCATGACAATGCTAGAGCTTTTGTGTTTTAAATTGACCAGGAAAGATCAGCTAAAACATTTCTCCATTTGAGTTTATCTTGATGCCTGGAGTGTAGGAGATAAGATGAAGAGCCCGTGAGAACTGCCTGGTCTGCCTGAGGATTGAACCCACAACCTCCCCATATATTTAGGGAGTTATACAGTTGACTTTTGACCTTGTGTGAGTGGAATCTCAACATTTACATATTTTCACAAGAGAAACGACTCCTTGGATATTTTGATGACAGAATTAGCTCTGAGTAATGAAGTAACGACATGTTAAGTAAAACCTGACATCAGCGCTTCATCCATACATCCCAGAATTACATAGAGGATAAATAGTTCCAGGAGAAACATGTAATTTAAGATTTGGTGGTGATTTTCAGCCAGTGTTTTTACTCCTAAGTGCAGCTCAGGGGTAGTTTTCATCAGTTCTAGCACATGTTGAAGGACTGATAAGGGGGTTCATCCTTTCTCCTTGGCCTCACTCTTTCTTTCATTCCGAGGGCAGAGGAGGAGACGGTGTTGACAGGAGAGAAGAGAGGTGTCAAAGTCCACAAGGATGGATACCGCTGTAACTGTGTGGAGACAGACAGGTGAAAGGTTGTCAGGGGCAACACTTGTATTTCAACTTTTCTAATTAACTTCAAAGGTCCTATCTTGCTCAAAACTGACTCTCCGCGATTTTAGTCATGCTAGAACAGGGGTGGGCAAACTACGGCCCGGGGGCCACATACGGCCCGTTGGGTTTATTAATCTGGCCCGCCGAGTGTGACCAAATTATGACGCACTTCAGCTACCTTGTATTATTCTCTTATTCTCTTATCAGCCCTTCTGCAAAAACAAGCTTATCAAAGAAAAGAAAAGTGGATAGTGAGCGCTGAGTGTTTATTACAGAGTGGACAACCATTGTGGCCTGTGTGTCAAAAAGTTTGCCCACCCCTGTGCTAGAACGTTGCTACCTTCTCACAAACTCACCTGAAGTTGTGTTTTGTTTCATTCACACATATCTGACTAACCCTTTTTACATCAGCAATGCTCAAAATGCTCCGTTCCACCTTGTGATGTCATGAAGCAGTAGTTTGAAATTAACAGCTACGGTTTACCTTTTGTTCAGTTGAGATTGGCGATTCCAGGGCTGAAATTATCCAGATGATGTGAAGGTGTGTGGACTTTAAAAACACACTGGAACACTTCCTGCATTACAGCATGACATCACAAGGTGGGACAGAGTGTTTTCCATTTGAGAGAAGATCTAGACATGAAGTGATATGTGCAGCAAAATGCGAAATGTAGAAAAAAAGGATATATAGAAGATAATAATCCAGAGGCTGTCAAATCATCCAGGTTGGATAGGTGTGAAGTCTACTGTGGAACATTCAGGTAAAGCTTCATCTTGAATCTCTTTTACAAAGTCCGTATCGGGTCATGTCTATTATTTACTAGTTTTGTTGCATTGTGAACAGGAATATTCTGTAGCCTGATAAGTTATTTATACTCTGTTGTGAATAAAACTGAGATTTACTGGAACTTTTTCAACCATTTTTGAGACTTCACTAACCTGGAGGCAGATAAAACTATATGATGCAAACCATTCATCTGCTCCTGTCATATTAAATCAGTTGCGAGTTTTCTTGACTAGCTGCGTATGCCCTTCAGCGCACAGGCGTGAAACAGCCGTCAGCCTGGAGAAGTGTGTTGACTCAATACAACTTTGTCTCCATTGTTTGACGGTGTAAAGACGAACTTCAAAGTTTATAGGTGCCAGGAAGATAAAGAGAGTCTGGAAGCTGTCGATATTGTAGATAAGGTTTGAAGTGCACTGCAGATATGGGTTTGAAAGAAGTTGTGTTTGTTATTATAGCTTCCACACTCCCAAATCTTTCTCCGCTTAGACTTAATGGCCCAGAATGTGTTGTTCTGCAGTTTTCGGTGTGTACTTTTCCCTTAAATGACCTCCTGCATCTTCACCTTGGATTTGATTTTTTAATATTTGGACCCAATTTGTGTTAATCTTTGGAATAGTCGTGCAAATTTTTGTAATTCTTGGAAACACCAAAATGTTAGCTTCTTCCTTTTACATTTTCATGCCAATTTCCAACTTTTGTGGACATGTTTTGGTACTAAAATGCATTGGGTTCACCATGTCAGTGGATTATTAGAAGCATGTATTAATAACTAGCCTCTGGGAGTAATAAATTCTTCCTCTTGTGCATTCCCAACCCTGCCTCTTCATCGCCTCCTGTCCGCTGCAGTAGTAATTTGCACGACAACTTGTTCTTGTTTATCATCTTAGTTTGAATTTACATTTGAATTGAGTCCCGGAGTCGGAGCCAGGGCGTTCTTGCTGAGTAACTGGAGGAGGTACAGAAAGGTAGAAGTGTGAGTCCACAGAAGATGACAGCAGTCAGGGCCGCTCACATCCACTATGCAGAATCCAGGCTCCATGTGCCAAAGCTGCCACACAGAGGAGCAGAGCGAGGTGTGTGTGGATTCACCAGAACCAGGCCAAACCACATGTAAGATTTAAACATGTTTTAACAGAACTAAACCAGCTGTAAGCCACATGGTCACTGCTACTTTCCAGCTGCAGTCCCTGGGCAGGTGAACACATATTAGCTGTATATAAGCTTAAAAATACAATAAAATGTCCCCATGACCAATACAGTATGTTTCCTATAGTCCAAACAAATATAGAAATCATTATGTGCAGGTTTTTATGTTTCATACAACAAATTTTTTTTGTGAACAAATATTACAGTATACTGTCATTTAAAACAACAAATGCATAGACACCTTTTTCAATTTTATATAACAAGAACAAAATGAATAAATAATATATATTTTTTAATCCCCAAAAAATAAATAAATAAAATCCAAAATATATATATAAAAAATATATAAAATAAAATAATAATAATAATAAAATACATATAAAAATAGGGGAGTTTACAGTGAAAACAGAACAGTACAATTTAACTAGACTGATGTTGACACATTTGTGCTTTTTTCAAATTTCTAGTAAAACTATTCAAATCTACAGACAGTCTGGAAGCTGATCCCACTGTCTGATGCTTTGAAAAGAAAAGGCCGCCTGAGCAAAGGGTCTGACGTGTAACTCGGCTTGACCTACATGTCTCCATGGAGATCCAAAAGTTTTATGTCATACTGTGGACGTTGCCAGGCAAAGCATCTCCATGGAGACAAGCAGCTGGTGAGCCCTCCACCGGATAAGTTGCATAATGCAACTTTAACTCAGCCATCTCGTAACAATGACTAAAACAGGTCTACATAAGAATGAAGTCAGAACAAAATGAGGGTGTACCAAATCTAGATTAGATCGACAAGGTTCAAACCACAGACTGTATAAAGAAGTGGACTAAATGAGTATGATGTCACCCACAGCGTTCAGCTCCAGTCAAATTAAGCTCATTGAGGCCAGTGATTATAGAGGCCAAATTTGGAGTCGAAATCCATTTTTGGAGATTTGACCACAAGTATCATAGCAACTAATGAGCCAATCTGGAGCAAGGCTGTTGAAGGTAATGCCCCTTCCCTTCTGGTTTAGCATGGAGTGGGCGCTTAGCAAAGCTGTCAGTCAAACCTGTTGTTAACGCTAGAGTCACTGGAGTCAGACTCAATGGAGCTGGAAGCGCGCCGATGCTCACTTCCTATTTGGAAAGCGGCAGAAAGCAGGTTAGCTATGTCAATTTATATACACAGTGGTATGCATGGTTCAAACCCAGGTCTAAAATGAAAAAAAGGAGAAACGGAGCCAAACTAGGGCTACAGTTAAGTTCTCATGTATTCTCACTGTTACATGTAAACTTCAGTGCATTGTCTCTGTGTGTTACCAATCCACAGCTTGCCTCCACCCACATCAGTAGAACTGGCTCCAGGTGCGCCGTTTGTTCTCAGCGTAATTAAAATGGACGTGTTTCTCCTACATTGTCTTTGATGCTGCGTCGGCCCACTCTCCTGAAGTGAGGCGTTGTGTCTAATCAGAGACGGGAGATAAAACAATATGTCTGCTCAGCACCTGTCTGCATCTGGTCCACCTCTAATGCGCGCTTAGGATATCCCATCAGACAAAATGAGGGCGTGAGGAGTTGGCCCCGTGGTGTTTCCAAGCTGTATTTACAACTAATTTAGTGAACATACTCAGGAGTGATGACGAGTTCAGCTCTAAACTGTTACGCTCTCTCTTCCAGGCAAGTTTTATTTTCTTACCGCTTTTTCTCACTCACAAAACAAAAGTGGAAAAAAAACATGAATTCCACAGATTTAAATATGCGAAAAACAGAACTACTTATTTTTCAAAGGTTTGCGCAGTCCAAAGATATTCCATCCTAATTATAAATGAGTTTATAAGAGCTTTTCGCAACTTTCAGAGACCACAGCAGAGTTATGCCGTAGTGGTAATAATATTTAGCAAGCACAAATCCCAGTTCACAGACAATAAAACAGTTTATAGTTCAATAGAGACAGGACACAGCTGACTTACTTTGACCCTAAAAACAGCAAAACAGCGAAACAAATTTTACTTTATTACAAGAAAAGAAATACAGTGCCTTTACCTGGGTTTATTTCAGTGCCAAACTAGATTTTGACCAAGACTAAGCTGTGAAGAAACATTTTCATTTCATCTTATGTCTAAGTGTAGTTATCACCCATTACCTTTTATCTGTAAACGGAAGCAAAATAGTCCAATATGCCGTTTCAATCCCCTTATCTCATTTGATATTACCGTTGTCACTGGCAACACTTCAAGTTTTATCCTTCCAATGGTGCACTTTAAACTCCGTAACACATGTACTGTAAAACCGTAACTGCAGCAGAGGGGCCATAAAGCTCTTAATTCATTTGCTAATTGATTCAAATCCCCGCGTCTTCGCTGATGACCTGCTACTTTCGGGGAAATCTGGGACTTGTGTCAAAATTTCCAGGAACCATCTCGTACGCTCCCTCAGCCGTCCGCACGCCTCCTCTGCACACACTGTGAAGCATGAGATTGGATTTACACTGTAATGGAATAAAGCGCATTGTTCCTCGACTGCCAGAGAGGAGATAAAACCACCTTGTCGTGCCCGGATGGAAAGATGATCAGAAGGCGTGCATACAGGCATACAAGAGCGTTGTTTCAACAGCAAGAGGAGTATCTACTGTCACCACCTGCTGTCATTATTGTGTTATAGCAACTCATTTATAAGCAGCAAACTATAAATCACTATGTTTTTCGTTGATACAACCGGTAACGGCAATACCAGTGATTTTGGTTTTGATCCAATACCTACTAATACTATAACAAGTATTGTGATATTGATCCAATGAGTTTGTATTGAAATGCACTGAAACACATCTACTCTGGGGTGACTGTAGCTCAGTTGATTAAGTGTTTGTGCTCTGATCCAAAGGTTGCCATGGCTGAGCGGTCAGATCCACGGACCCATAGGCTGGCAGTACAATTCCAGCTCTCACAGATGAATACTGTTGTTGTGTCCTTGGGCAATACACTTAATCCACCTCGCCCCCAATGTCTGCGTACACTGGTTTGTGACTGTGTCTGTGAATGGGGGAGTGCTTCCTTGATGTAAAGTGCTTTAAGTGCCCTGGTTACAACTAAAAATGTGGAAAAAATATATATAAAGCATGGATTAAAAACATTATTATTATTTAATTTTTTTTTTTTTTTTTTAGAAATTGTAAACATTGATATTTCTGCCACACTATTCCACACTGCTAACCAAACCGTTTTGTTTGTGGAGTTTGTATATTCTTCCCATGTCTGGTTGGGTTTCTTCCTAAGGATTTTCTTTTTGCCATCAATATAAAATAATCACAATAGTCTAATCCTCCAGCGTGGTACTCCTGGCCAAGATCCTGGCTCAGTCTCCACAGAAAGATCACCTGCCACCATGTAACCATCGCCAGCAGCCTCTGATCTGCCAGTGGAGCTTCAAGGATGGGTAAAATGCAACACATTTCTCTCCAATGTCTGTATTACCTAACCAACCTAAAATGGATGATTGGTGAGGCATATTTGGATCAGATTGGTCAGGTTTGATGCAACTGTTCTCCACACCTGCTATCTAAGATTCTGCATTTAAGCTTTTCCTTCCTTCTATATCGACTATCCAGTATCCTACTCACTAAGAGGCTTTGAATGATGGAGATGCTGTATACACTCCGCATCTATCTATAGCTTTCACATGTGTTATCTCCCTGAGTTCAGATGGATGTGATTGACAGGTGGAACGGTCAATCGGGGACACTCATGGCCAGTTTGTATGAAACCAAACACGGCTGCTGCTGCTACTGCTAAGTAAAAGAAGAAAGATAACACATAAGACAGAGAAACACCAACATATTTCTGCCCAATCAATGAGCAAAGTACTCAGTGACTAATGAGGTCCTCTGTTTCACATGCATCACTGAAATAAATAAACCTGATTGGATGATGAACCTGATTGCAAGACTCATCGAGGTTTGGCCCGAGACAGAAAGGAGGAGGTGATGATCAGACTGAGGGATTTAGAATATACAGAGATACAGAGAGAATCAGTCTGGACTCTAGAGTAAAAATCCAGTATTTGGTCTTTGCATGTCTCTTTGTTACTAAGGGTAGGTGAATAAAACAGGCCATCGACTCTGATCAAAGACTGTCCTTGTGTTTCCCCCATAGTCCTGGCATTACATCTGTTTAAATATGACTCCAGTGGGACTGATTCCTCACAGTTAAGGTCATTGTTGTGGCGGCTGCACTAACAGTCACTCTGCATTGTCAGCATTCACCCCAACATGAAACGTAATCAGGACCAGGATCAATTCTGTGCCTTTTTTTTTTGCTGGAGATCAGTACGTTGTCCATTTCGTCCTCCTTGTCCGAGTCTTTAATTCCTATTCACCCCCTTTCATCTCATTGAATAGAATGGGATTATCAGTTAATTAACTCCTATCTGCCCCACCATTACAATAACACTTTGATTTTTGCCAGGGAAATTGGGCCAGTGCTTACATCTATTAAACATCAATTTGTGTGGCTCGTAAGGGGAAGGTCATTCCCGACAAAATTATTCAGATTTGGGTAATGAAAGTCAATGTCGTTCGATTTAGACTCCTGACTTTTGTTTCTTGTTATGCAGATCACCTAGGCATTATCATATCATTAGCTGCAGTTTTACAATTCAAAATAACCCAATAAGTAAATAAACGATGCTCTTAACTCCTTAACTTTATGAATAAGTGTATTCCCCATGCTACATTTCCAACGCCTTGCCTTGAAAACTAATAGGAGTCCAGTAGTAATTAATTTCAATTGGAGACTACAAATGACCTTTAGATGAGAGGGTCTTGGTTGGTTTATTCAAATGATAAAAGGTCAACAAACCCATTATCGAGTTTGCAAAGAAGGAAACATGATTTTTATTAAATGCAGGGAATGCTAATTACATTTTTTGTGAGTTCATCATAAGAAATGTAATTAATAACTAGTTCTATTGGTGGATGTGCATAATCAGGCGAGATAGGGGCAAAGGTTGGTTTCTAAATAATATAATAAATGTCAGACAATACTTTCCAAACAGCGCTCGCCTTTATAATGTTTCTAACTGATAAAGTTGGATTTGAAAGCTATGGACCCAATGGAGCACAACAGTGATCGCCCACCCCCTGGTTACAGAAGCAAATTTCACATTCATTTTCCCAAAGACTTCCTGAAAAAAATGAATATTAAAAGTTTGAAAGCCCAGAGGTAGTCAGCGATGTGGTAACTAATGACTACAAGACCTATAATTTCATGTAAAATCTGTTTCTGAAACTTTATTCATCACCAGATCCATCAAATCTTGCTTTAAACATGCTTTTTGGACTACTGAGTTATGGATACTAGTTTCCACAGAGCTGATTAACTTCCATCGTGCCTTCAAACTCATGATATTTTATGTTTTTTTTAAAGTCTATGTGAAAAATGTATAGAAAACGTACTTCTGGTTCTGAATCCAGAGCAGACTTTGAAGTGGGCAGGATTATTGAGCTCCATAACAGTTATGAAATCATTTATTTTAGCAGATTCTTTTTTTAGACCAAGGTTTAGTTTTTCATACCAGACAGTTTTGACTGCTTACTCAGAGTGGTCATACGATGTTGTTGTGACGTTTCCAGTTAGATTTTAACAGGTTTTGGCGTGGTCTTCCTACCGGTGGAAGCAGAACAACAGCGCCATCTGTAGTCTGACTTCTTCAGGACAGTATCCCAGGTGTCCATCCACCATCCATCCATTTTTTTCTGCGTGTTCAGTGTCGCGGGGGCAGCAGTCTAAGCAGGGACACCCAGACTTCCCTCACCCCAGACATGTCCTCCAGCTCCTCCGGTGAGACCCCAAGGCGTTCCCAGGCCAGCCGAGAGACACAGTCCCTCCAGTGTGTCCTGGGTCTTCCCCTCCTCTTCCCGGTGGGACATGCCCAGAACACCTCCCTAGGGGTGTGAGAGCAAAAAGGCCCCTTCGTCCCAGTTTAAAGTACCTCCATAATGCCAAACCCTGTTTAAATCAGCTGACTGGACACATCACAGCAACATCAGTGAGCAGTTGAAACTGTCAGGTATGAAAACAAACTAAACCTTGAAGTGTATTAAAATAAATTAACGGAAGAGCAGAACCTCATTGGAGTAGTTATTTCTGTCTTCAAAAATTATGGCCTAACTGGTGCTTATGATCCCTCCAAAACCCACACGTTTTGAACAGATTGACCCTTTGTATCTCAGAGGAGTTATGATAAACTCAAACATAGTGTCGCTTTCACTTTTTTTGTTTTTTGTTTCTTTTGCTTTGCTGACAAGTCCACTTCTATCTAACGAAAACGTCTCCTTGCCGCACTGATTTTGTTGACTCTCCCTACTTTCTATTTAACGCCGGAATTAATAATACATTGAAAGCGAAATAAATAATTAATATTTAAAATCTGTCGCAAACAGCTTGTAATATTCAACGATCCCTCTCCTGCATGATTCATAGGCCGTTATAATAAAACCTTTGCCGGATGTGTGCCTGCAAGAATAGGTGAGCGGGGAGCCGAACGACATTTGTCTTGTGGCTATCAGCAAACACAATATCTCCCATCTGGGTTTGGGATGTTGAAAACTGCTGACCGCTGAGAAGGTTGACGGATGACTAATTGCTGAAGAGGCCACTATTGCAACAAAAAGTGGCTTGTACTTAGCTCCAAATGTTGCAGTAGAAAAGTATTCACTGGGATTGCATGTAATTCTTGTGCTAATTTACCATCTGCCTATAGCCTTGTGAGCATTCTGGAATAGGCCAAATGCATTTCCTCCATTTTAATTAGCTTTATATACAAACTTTATAGTGTTGAGGGCTTAAAAAGTTGAAGCGTCCAATTAAAAGTGGTAATAAATGGGCGAATGTTTTACTAAGCAGAGAATATCACACCCTTTTCCAAGTCCCATGCTGTCCTCCCATGACTTGAGCAGTTTTATAATCTTTCTGCTTTAAATGCAGCGCAAATGCAGGCCAACACCATTTTACAAGTATTAGAGATCACATGGTTTCATTTTGACTTCCAAATTTTCTGCTGGCGTGTTAGCTATGTGTATGCTAATGTTCCTTAAGTTATCATTTCTCATCCTCGTATTGGGCCATGCAGCGCTTCAGCCTAATAGCAGGAAGGTCCCAGGTTTGGCATGGCTCAGTGACCCAAAGGTTGGTGGTGCAATCCCAGTTCTGACAGAATGAAATGCATACTGTAGCTATGTCCTTGGGCAAGACGCTTCACCCACCTTGCCTAAATACGAATAGGGTATGTTTAGCTATTGGTGATTGTCGGAAACATTGGCAGCCATGTTTGCGTTGTTTTGCTTCTACACCATAATAGCTTATAACCTCATAGCGTGAGTGGAGAATGGACAATGTGATTATGTCTGTTTTTCTCTGAATTCTTATGCTTGTTTACTTTAGCTTGCGAAAGTCTAAATCCATTGAGTGCACTATACTGTAGTCTGTCTGAATACATCTGTAGAGTTCAGTGAGCTGACTCCAACAAACGCTTTTATCTTGCCCAAAAGATTTTCAGAAAGGTGAAGAGGCCTATGGAAAAATCTTCAAAGCTAACACAGGTTATGTTTTTCTTGATTCTTTCAGTTTTTCGCTCAGTTTCGTACATTTGCTGAAAACAAGCAGGTGCTATTACTCCGTGAAGCCATTTTTGACGATTCTGCTCTTGGCGTGTGAAGGCAGCAGACTGCACACTCACTCTATCAGCAGGCAGAGCAGCTGCTGACACCACTTCAGAGAGAGGCAGGACTGACAGCCGGCTCACAGGTAAGTCATCACCTCAATGTTAAGTCTCGTCTGCCTGGATAAATGGGAAAAATAAGTGCCGGAGCCTCCCATGTTTCCACAAAGATTGGAACAGCGTGACCCATGACCTCCACTGCAAGGTACTGGGTAATTGAAAAGAATTAGCTTGTTCTTCATCACATCCAACCAACTGTTCAGCGGAGAGTGAGAGGTTTGTTCTTCCATTTATTCGTTTCTTTCTCTTTCTCTTCTTCCACTGCATTCTAGGATTAGCATATTAAGTTGTGTATGTTTTTTGGCTCAAAGCCTTATTAGACAGGACAGATGTAAGTGTTGCAGTAAAGAAGGAGCTGAGTCAAAAGGCAAAGCTCTCGATTTAGCGGTCAATCTACGTTCCTACCCTCACCTATGGTCATGAGCTCTGGGTAATGACCGAAAGGACAACGTCGCAGATACAAGCGGCCGAAATGGGTTTCCTCTGCAGGGTGGTTGGGCGCTCCCTCTCTGCTAGCCTGGGAACGCCTTGGGGTCCCACCGGAGGAGCTGGAGGACATATCGGGGGTGAGGAAAGTCTGGGAGTCCCTGCTTAAACGGCTGCCCCCGCGACATGGCACCGGATAAGAGGAAGAAAATGGATGGATGGAGATGTAAGTGTGAAATGGGGTAAAGTGTAGGGAGAGATATTCAGTAAATTGTTGCACCCAAGAATTAATTTCTCATCAGTGCAGCTACCACAGACACATTGTACAGCACTAGATGTTGTTTCCAGTGCTTTACATTTTGAATACATTTAGGGACTAGCGTAACGGCACTGTAGGCCATGTTTGATTCATCTAGTACGCTCAGATAATCCAGACTGTGTTCCATCTCTACAATAGAGTCAAATCCATTTTCCCCTTTGGCTCTGCTTCTGCTTTTACTGGAATAAGTTCAGCCATGGCTAGCCGAATTACCTTGCTAATAGACTAGTAAAATAATCAACTATGTTCTTGGAGCACACCACAAATTGCGTGCCCATTTCTGGTCAGGTCTAAATGAAAATCTTCATCCCTAATTTTTCATTCTTGTTTCAACCTGTTTCCCTCAAATTTCTCAAATTTAATTTCAAATCAGCAACACAACCAGCTAACAAATGCTTCCTATCGCACCAATTTACTTATGTAACCGCACATATTGTTGTAGATGTATTATCTAACTAAGGCAGCGGTAGATTGTGGTAGAGTGCTCGCCCTCTGATTACTGATTCAAAAGTCGCCGGTTTGAATCCTGTTCCTGGCATGAACATTGTTTGTGGAGTGGTCATATCCCTTGGACCAGTTCCAGCTCCCACAGATGAACTGTTGTTGTGGCCTTGGGCAAGACACTTATCCCTACTGTCTGCATACACCGTCGTATGTCTGTTCCAAAAGAGCCTTGAGTTGACTGAACGTAGAAAAGCATGATATAAATGTGACCACTGACCTTTTTCATAGTTTCTTGAGGTTTTTTTTGTTGTTTTTTTTAACCAATAATGTAAAAAAAAAAAATTTCAAGCCATTTTCGGCCTTTCTTCGAATTCGTCCAAATCCAAGCACCCTTTGAGCTAACTTTCTCATAGACTTACATTGGAAACGGCAAACAAACCAAACATAGCAAAGGTACTGATAATTTCATTTCACTTAGCAACAACAAAAAGAGCAGCACTTCCACATGGCTGGTCATCACAGTGCTACGCTTTTCCTGTCTGAATAAACCAAGAAATAAAATCCCCCCATTCTCTCTTGCTCCCTACAGAGACCAGCTCAGCGTGACCCCTGACCTCCACTGGATCGCCGCCAGTATTGAAATTAATTAACTTGTCCTACACTGAGCAAAACAATTACCCATAAGCCTTCTCCCCTGTCAGCATGGCTCGTTTGGTGCGAGAAGAATAGTTTGCCTGTTACAGTTGCATTTTGGCCCTAAAGGAGATGCGCTGTGATGGATGCTACTATATCCAGTGGTGTCTTGCTCCTAATGACTTCCTCCGCCATATTGCACGCTCATTATAAGAGAGGAGCTACGTTATGGATAATCATAAAAAACGATAATATCTCGCTAATGGCTGTGATTACTATCTGTTAATGTAACTTTTGGTGTTGCTGGCTATTTCAGAACCCTAATGAGACTCATCATGAAAGTCAATGTTATCTATGGGAGACAAAGGACCAAAAAACAGTGAAGGAAGTTTTTTTTTTTTTTTTTTTATTTATTCAGGAGATGCATAGTTTTAAACCTGCCCAATTTTATGAATAGATTATTTAAAATGACTCATGTTTCTATACTCTACTAGGCGGAAGTTTTAGTGAGATGTGAAACTAGAATATAAAGGTGTTCACTAAAGATGGAGTCACACTTTTACAACGGAATTGGGACTAAACTGGACCAAACCAAGACTCGACCAGGACTAAACCAAGACTAGACCAGGACTAAACCAAGTCTAGACCAGGACTAAACCAAGACTAAACCAGGACTAAACCAAGACCAGACCAGGACTAAACCAAGTCTAGACCAGGGCTAAATCAAGACTAGACCAGGACTAGACCAGGACCAGGAACAAGACTAGACCAGGACTAAACCAAGATTAGACCAGGACTAAACCAAGTCTAGACCAGGACTAAATCAAGACTAGACCAGGACTAAACCAAAACTAGACCAGGACCAAACCAAGACTAGACCAGGACTAAACCAAGACTACACCAGGACTAAATCAAGACTAAACCAGGACTAAATCAAGACTAGACCAGGACTAAATAAAGACTAGACCAGGACTAAACCAAGACTAGACCAGGACTAAACCAACACTAGACCAGGACTAAATCAAGACCAGACCAGGACTAAACCAAGACTAGACCAGGAGTAAATCAAGACTAAACTAGGACTAAATCAAGACTAAACCAGGACTAAATCAAGACTAAACCAGGACTAAATCAAGACTAAACCAGGACTAAATCAAGACTAGACTAGGACTAAATAAAGACTAGACCAGGACTAAACCAAGACCAGACCAGGACTAAACCAAGACTAGACCAGGACTAAACCAAGTCTAGACCAGGACTAAACCAAGACTAAACCAGGACTAAACCAAGACCAGACCAGGACTAAACCAAGTCTAGACCAGGGCTAAATCAAGACTAGACCAGGACTAAACCAAGACTAGACCAGGACTAAACCAAGATTAGACCAGGACTAAACCAAGTCTAGACCAGGACTAAATCAAGACTAGACCAGGACTAAACCAAAACTAGACCAGGACCAAACCAAGACTAGACCAGGACTAAACCAAGACTACACCAGGACTAAATCAAGACTAAACCAGGACTAAATCAAGACTAGACCAGGACTAAATAAAGACTAGACCAGGACTAAACCAAGACCAGACCAGGACTAAACCAACACTAGACCAGGACTAAATCAAGACCAGACCAGGACTAAACCAAGACTAGACCAGGAGTAAATCAAGACTAAACTAGGACTAAATCAAGACTAAACCAGGACTAAATCAAGACTAAACCAGGACTAAATCAAGACTAAACCAGGACTAAATCAAGACTAGACTAGGACTAAATAAAGACTAGACCAGGACTAAACCAAGACCAGACCAGGACTAAACCAAGACTAGACCAGGACTAAATCAAGACCAGACCAGGACTAAACCAAGACTAGACCAGGAGTAAATCAAGACTAAACTAGGACTAAATCAAGACTAGACCAGGACTAAATCAAGACTAGACCAGGACTAAATCAAGACTAAACTAGGACTAAATCAAGACTAGACCAGGACTAAACCAAGACTAGTCCAGGACTAAACCAAGACTAGACCAGGACTAAATCAAGACCAGACCAGGACTAAACCAAGACTAGACCAGGACTAAATCAAGACTAAACTAGGACTAAATCAAGACTAGACCAGGACTAAATCAAGACTAGACCAGGACTAAACCAAGACTATATCAGGACCAAGTCCGCATCAGGACTATAGGCTCAAACCAGGACCAGACTAGGATAAGTATGACTGCACAAGATTGGCATAAATATTTTTGACAGAAATATTTTTTAGATCCTTAAAGGCGCTAAACCAAATTTTTTATGTGATAAATAGAAATCATTCATTTTAAATGTTTGCAGTGGTTCAAAGTTATTCCTCACTCACATTATGCATTCTGAGCATCTTAATAATTCACCGTAATGAGTTTATAACCACTTTTCAAAACCCTCAGAGACCAGGGTCCATCAATGCCGTTAGTGCTGACAACAACTAACATATTAATGCGCACTTCCTGATTATCAGACTGCATGTTGCGGACTTATTTTGACCTTAAGTGCTGCTTGTACCATGGATCTGCACTGGAGCAAGACAAATTTACGTTAAATACATGGCAAAAAATTAGGTATGGGATCTCTTAAGTTCAATTTTAAGATACTAACTGCAATAAAAGGAAAGATTATCACTGTATGTAGATTTTTTACGATCATTTTTGATAATAACATACAATATGTGTCATGTTTTGAAGAGCTATGCATTGTAATCTGCAATTTGGCAAAGGTGTATCCTTTTAGAGAGATTCTTCTTTTTGTTCAACTTTTTTCCTTTTTTTTTTTTTTTTTGTAATTTTGTTAAATTGATTCACGTTTCTTGGCAAATAGCCTCTACACTAGTACAAAACCACTCCAAACCATTCATAGTCCAAATAACTGCTGAATCATTCCTGCAAAACTTCTTCAATTTTCTTTCCAAACTTTGACAACCCCCAATGTTTTTTTCTTTTCTTTTCCTTTTTTCTTTTTCATATTTCTATGTCCTCAGAATTCTTCAGAAGTGAATCAAAAATGCACAGATCGAAATTCAACCTAGCGGGAGGACTTGGCTACATCTGCACCATAGTTCACACAAATACAATTCTTCTTTCTACTTTATATGGTGTGCGGGCGACATAGTGGGCATTGTGAGCGATAGGCGTAGAATCACAGCATGTTGTGGATGAAATCGTATCTATGGCAATCCGTCTATAAAGCCCGTGCCCTCACTTTTACTGACTTCAGCATATTCACTCTATGTAATAAGACTCTCCACATTGTTTGAATAGGGAGCAGTGAAGTCACCATGAAACACAAGACGGTGCCAGAAGAAAATCTAAATTCCTCTTGCCAACTTTAAGACATGGCAATTTATCCTTGTTTTTTGACTTTGATTCTGCAATGTGTTGACGGATTATGTTGGTCTCTCTAATGTACTAGCCCAAACAGCAGCGGTAATGGTGTAAACATTTAGAATATGGATTAACTAAGCGTGAATGTGACAGTTACGCCTATGGCCACAAGGGTAATGCATTGGATATAATATGACCTTTATGATAAACGACAGGAGTCTATGTCATGATGTACTGGGTTGCAGGGGAATGTCTTGTCTTTGAAACAGATATGTGTGTAGCATAAAAATGATTGATTGTGGGTGTCAGACGTCATCTACATATCACTCTTGATCATTGTTTTTTGTATCAGGAATGCAATGTTACATATTCTGTACATGTTTAAAGATCCATTGTGTAACTTTTCTGGTGGTGATGCTGAATGTTTGCAACGTTCCATAGTAAGACATCTATTTTACATTTATTGGATTGCAGGTGTTTTTCTAGCAAAAAATCTTTCTTACTGCTAGTGACCTGTAACTTGGCCTCGCGGCATCGTCTGCTTGACTCCATGGAGGTAGATACATTTAATGCCATACTGTGGAACATTCAGGCCAAGCAATAACATCTTAATGAAGACAAACTAGACCAGGACTAAACCAAGACTAGACCAGGACTAAACCAAGACTAGACCAGGACTAAACCAAGACTAGACCAGGACTAAACCAAGACTAGACCAGGACTAAACCAAGACTAGACCAGGACTAAACCAAGACTAGACCAGGACTAAATCAAGACTAGACCAGGACTAAACCAAGACTAGACCAAGATCAAGACTAGACCAGGACTAAATCAAGACTAGACCAGGACCAAACCAAGACTAGACCAGAACTACTAAACCAAGACTAGACCAGACCAAGACTAGACCAGACTAGACCAGGACTAAACCAAGACTAGACCAGGTCCAAACCAAGACCAGACCAGGACTAACCCAAGACCAGACCAGGACTAAACCAAGACTAGACCAGGACTAAACCAAGACTAGACCAGGACTAACCCAAGACCAGACCAGGACTAAAGCAAGCCTAGACCAGGACTAAATCAAGACTAGACCAGGACCAAACCAAGACTAAACCAGGACTAAACCAAGACTAAACCAGGACCAAACCAAGACTAGACCAGGACCAAACCAAGACTAGACCAGGGGTAAATCAAGACTAGACCAGGACCAAGTCTGGACTAGGCTCAAACGAGGACCAGACTAGAACAAGTATGACTGCACAAGATGGTATAAATGTTTTTGACAGAAATATTTCTTAGATCCTTAAAGGCGATGAACCAAGTTTTTAATGTGAAAACAGGTGTCTTAATGGTCAATGGTCATTTTTATAGAGCAGTTTTCCACCTTCAAGACACTCAAAGCACTTTACATCAAGGAACTCATCCATTTACACATCCATACACCACTGTACACAGACAAATCACTGGGCAAACACTCAAAAAAAGTTGTGCTCATATTATGCACTCTCACAGTTTTAACTCCCTTTTAAACTTATTTTTGGTCACATTGGGATTAGTATTTCACTTAAATAATATAAATAACATTTAGAAAACACATTTTATAAACTTCACCTCAGTTTCCACTGAGTCATTTAGACTTTGGGAATGAGAAAATAAACAAATGAAGCCTTTAGGCAATGTGACTGCTATGCTAATAGAGCCATGCATTTGTTGTGAGCACAATTTGGCCTTCAGAGTGATGGCTTATAGGCTTAAAAACGGTGGAGGAAATGCCTGAATTTTTATGTGTGACTCAACAATTTGGGCAAAATGCAAACTGAGCCTTTTTGAGTGTTCAAGAAAGACAACTTTGGATTGATGCATTGATGAAACAAGTGTGAACGAAGCAAAATGCAACTCAAGTTATAGTTTAAAGGGCCCATATTAGGCTATTTCATGATCTATGTTATAATGTTAAATAATGTTTCCTCATCACAAACAGACTTGGAGTTGTTTTTTTTTTGTTTGTTTTTTTTCCTTTACACATGTTTAAATCTTGGAGAACACACTCTGTTCCACCTTGTGATGTCATGAGGTAATACAGGCAGTGCTCTAGTGTGTTTTTAAACTCCATAGAATTTCACTAGAGTCATTTGGAAGATTTCAGCCCTGAAATTGCCAATCTCTACTGAACAAAAGGTAAAAAGTAGATGTTAAAAGGTAAAACGTAGGTGGAACAGAGCATTTTAAGCTTTGGAGATGTAGACCGATAATCAGGGCCGGCCCTAGCCTTCAGGGGGCCCTAAGCAAAATTGTCCCCCGGGGGCCCTCTCCACTTCAGTGCCACATATTCATATTTGACAACATTAAAACATAATCACAACCAGTTGTTAAAAGACTGAAAATTCTAGAGGCTCACAACAGCAATAGCCACAGGTCTAACAGTATAAAAACATGTAAGGAAGGGGGGTCTGCCAGAGACATTTTTAAATTCTGGCGCATTTAAATGTGTTCCAGTCGACTAAAATGGGCTTCTCATAAAGTGCAGTACTGGATAGAGTAGCCAAACAAGGGTACACTAACTTCAAAATCGTATCACTCAAGAAGTACAAAGTAGTGCTCCAAGTCAAGAGTTGCATAAGAGAAACTGCCTGGACATAACGTCAGATTTATAATCAGATTTATAATGATCAGATCATTTGGAAGGACTGAACATTAAATAAAAGGGGATTTTAGGATCACATAATTTTAATGTTTGTTGTCAGGCTTTGGATGGGAGATTTCGCCTAAATACACACATTAAATGAGTAGGATGCCGTGCTGTACTCGTACTCATCAATGAGCTGCCGATACCAAAAGCCGATATCACTGTAGCTGTGCTGCTGTTTGAGGCTCACAGCTCGCCTCTCCACAGAGCAGATTTCTGGACATAAAGCTGCACATTAAGCACAGCTGTGATCATATGTGACTGTCACATGACATATACAAATATTTAGGACTCTAAAGGTGTTTATAGTTCACAGAGGACACTAGCGCAGTGCTTGTGTTTACAATAGTAGCATGCTAACGTTGCTAACGTTGTTAAGTGCGCTGGCGTTTATTTGCTTGTGCTGCGATCTAACTGTTATAATGGACAAACACGTTTAGACGAGTTCAGAGCTTTTAAAAGACGAACAGCAGGAATATAAGTGTGAAAAAGTGGCCGTGGTACAAGTAACACAACAGTCACTGTTATGTTAACAGTGGCTCTGTAGCAGTTAGCGCGTTAGCAGTTAGCGCGTTAGCAGTTAGCTCGGAGGAGCGCAGTCTGCAAAGAGGAAGCGGTAAAACCGGGTGCTTTAGACCAGATCTAAATAAATTATATTTGAATTATACCTAACTACAGTGATAAGTATTCTATGATGAAAAAGTGGCTATACTATAAAATGAAATGAATTAGACTCACTACTATAATCAAACACCAGTAAAAATAATGTCTGGTATCGGTATTTTTACTCAGTATCGGCGAGTACTCAAAATGAAGTACTCGTACTCATTTGCAAAACATGGTATCGGTGCATCCGTATTAATGAGTCGTTAATAACACATTCAGGAGTCGTTCACGGGTCGTTCCTTCGTTCAGCAGATATAACAGAGGTTTGTGCCATAACCAACGATGATGTGACACAGGAGCAGAGACTTTAACCAAACTCACATCATCTGAGGTTTAGAGACAAAAGGACGAGACACAACCAAAAACAGCCAGTGGAATAAACGGACTCACCTGTGTCCTCTGTCCCTCTGAGGTGTGTCCTCTGTCCTCTGATACATGTCCTGTCTGCACATTTACACACCTCCATTCTCTCTGTTTTATCTGCAGATCCACTGGTGTAAAATTTCGAGTTCTCTCTGAAAAATCCTGTCCCCAAACGATCTTCCTCTGGGCTCTTCACACATTGTCCCATCGCTAACCTAAGTCTTTTAGTCTGTAAAACATCCACTCAAATGTCCCTCTGCTGCCTCAGCCTTCCCAGAATGCACCTGGAGGGAGGGGTCCTTCACACCGGTGTAAACACGAGGCTGTCCTCACCACTGCCCGACTAGAAAATAAATGTACGAAGCACGTGTCTAGCTAATGGAAATAAAACACATCTAGTCGTGTAAGAAGGATATTTAGACTAGTATACATACCCGGGCACCGTTTAGTTTTCAGAAAAAAAGTTTCAATCATTATTTTCAATATAAATGTATGGGCTCTTGGGGGCCCTCTGGTGGCCTCGGGGCCCTAAGCAGCTGCTTGGTCTGCTTATAGGCTGGGCCGGCCCTGCCGATAATAATAAAGTGTCACTCAAGCATGTGTGAATGAAACAAAACACAACTCCAGGTATGTTTTTGACAAGGTAAGAGCATTATAACATGTCCTAAAGCTCACAAAAGTCAATGTCACATCATATAGGACCTTTAAAACTCAAAGAAGTCAATTTTGCATTGTAGACCTCCTTTAAAAATCCTTTATTTCAATACAAATTATACAAAAATAATAACCATAGGAATGTGCATGTCCATAGTCATTTCATTCTGTAGTTGCTCTTATGGTTGTTTAAAGTGACCAAATGTACATACATACATAATAGAGTAATTGAGTGGTTCTTGGGAGCGACGCACAGGCTTCAGCAGATCACTGTACACTGAAGATGGCCTTGGCTTTTCCCTCTGGGCGCCTTTGGATTAAACATGCCTTCAACACTTACATAAGTGGCTTTATTTTTCGATCCTTTTAGCCGTGGCGCTGTTTTTTCTACCCTTAAATTGCTTTTAAAATTACTCTCCTTGAATAAAAATATCTTCTTAGCATGGAGGATTTTCGCTGTAGCATGGACTTGCATAAAGCGAGCAAAACGGTTTAAAGAAGAGGCAGTGAACAGATGGCGACGAATCTTTTAAACCAAATAAAATACAATTAAAGCCGCCTTTGCTAATAGAGGTGTCATGCCTCAGAAACTTTACCTCAGTGTTGTAGATAATTGTTCTGTCTGGCTCTAACTCTCCAAATGATATAATTAATCTGGATCTCAAATTTTGCGCAGAGGCCAAAACCGCGCTCCCTCCTCAATTTGTTGACTTTTGTGATCGAGTTCCACATCCCTCGGGCTTTTAACTTTCTCTCAATACAAAGAGCATTAAAATAAGTGTGCAGTGAACTCACTCTCACCATTAGCCCTATCCGCGTTACTATCCATCATCGAGCTTAAAGAGGAGGACACAGACAAATACAGCCACAGCATTCTCAGTAAAGAGGAAGAACGATAACCCTTTAAACTCTAGGCATGTGTTTGGTTATCTCACACTCTATCCATTCAAAGTCCATAGTGCAGTGAGGAGTCTCAAGCATTACTGCATTTCATTGAGGCCCTCTGCTTGTAAATGTTGACCCTATTTAAATAAATGATGTGTCCTTTTTCCATTGAGTTATTTGTGTTGATCCAAAGCAAAGACTGTGAGCTCATTTAACTTAAAAACATGGAAAAAAGTAGCATTATATATTTAAAAAGGGTCAATATATATTTATTTTTTGGTGTAGACATGCACCAAACCAGATAAACAACCATGCAATGTCACTTTTCCTGTCACTCCACTGGACATTCAGTACAAATTTGTCATGTTAAAAATTCAAATAAATGATTTAATACATATATAGTGCTAGTTTAATAATTACGTGTCTCTATAGTTCTCATCTCTGACACATGTGGATCATTTTGTTATAATTTACGCATTTTAAATCACAATATTCATCTAAAACAACTTAATAAAAACTAATCCGCTGATGTCCGTGTTAGAAAACTGCGGTGTCTAATGAGAGCTAAATGTAACTGTCCCATCGTAAAGAACATAATTTCAACATTTAGAATGGTATTTTTCTCAGGAAATACAGCTGAAACCCTGCAGGACATCACACTGGCGCGTGTTCAAATTCTTTCAGAAAAGATGGATTTTGCAAAAATAAGAAGATAATAACTCTTCATTTTGGCCTGTATCTTAAACCCTTCACCCCTGAGCTCGTCCTGGTGCACACATGTCAGATGAGCTCCTTCCGGTTTTTGTTGAACTTTCTTTTAAACTTTTAGACACTTTCTTTTAAAGTGTGTGTGTGTGAGTGTTTTCATGACACATAACAGCACACTCTGAATTACAACATGAACCTGTTTATATCTTTTATAGGTTTAAACTAACTGATTTGTACTTATTCGGTGTTATGTTGCATGCCCTTATTTGTATTTGTATTTATTCAGTGTTTTTATGTTGCACTTTATCACCGAAGTAAGTTCCTAGTTTGTGAGCTGTGTTCAATGACAATAAAAGTCTTCTGATTCTGAGATAAATGTGTAGTTTTATTAAATAACGTACTGTCTCTCATTCTAGAATAGTTTTAAGTATTACCGTAACACCGCAGGACGTTTTTTAACAATACCAACAACTGCAAAATTACTTAATTCTAAAACTGTGTGTAACTTATAGAATACATATCATATTTGTGCATTGTTGAAGTTAATTTTTGAGAAAGACAAACATTATTATAACACCAAAAATGGGCTTTACATCAAATGTACTTTGTCATTGTTCCTCAGTGTTTAGGGCATTCACCCACAAACCCAAAAGTTCAATCCTAGCTTCAACCAGTGCCTGCTGTTGTTGTGTCCTAAGGCAAGACACTTCACTCACTTTGTATGAATCATGTAGTGCGGTTTAGGCCACCTGGAAAGCGTTATATTATACTCCTGCATTATTTTTTACACACCCCCTACAGTCTGACAACTTCTTGAGACTGTGACTAATGTGAGATAAAGTGTATTTAGTTAATCCTTTGCATCTTAGTCAGTTTATGTAGGAGAACTGTTGTTATTGTCGTTGTTTTTCTGCACATTGACCTGTTGTTTCTTGCGAGTAGTTACAGTCCCGATTCTCATTCCTCGATGGCGAGCTGTGGAATAATCCTCGTGCCTTAATCTGAAGTTTTGTGTCTACACTGAAAACGGCACCTGCTCTGGTTGGGCTGTGCAGGTGGCTCAATGTAGCCGACCTCTTTTACCTCGACATATTCATGAACTATTAGCATATTTGGACTGTTAAACTGATGGCATCGCATTTACTGAACTGTGGGCGTCGTGGGCTATATGAATTGAACTAGCTGGTGCAATATCATCAAGAAGCACTCTATTCACTTTTTTGTACTCTATGAATTTTATGAATGCCCATTCAGTAGTGTTTGTCTAACTGTCTGTTTTGTTCGTCCACTTAATATTCAATATATGTTACCACTTTAAATCAATATACAGCCTCTGTCCACTCTCTCTATGAGGCGTCCTTAGTCTTCTGGTCCAGTGATCTATGCAGTTCTCATAGTATTTCTTACTACGACTAGTATTTTAACGCCTTGGGGTCCCACCAGAGGAGCTGGAGGACGTGTCTGGGGCGAGGAAAGTCTGGGAGTCCCTGTTTTGACTGCTGCCGTCGCGACCCGGCCCCGGATAAGCAGAAGAAAATGGATGGATGGATATTACTAGTATTTTCCGGAGTATAAGTCGCACCAGCCAAAAAATGCATAATAATGAAGAATAAAACATATATTCCACATATAAATCGCATCTGAGTATAAGTCGCACTGGAGTATAAGTCGCACTGAAGTATAAGCTGCACCAGTCAAAAAATGCATAATAATGAAGAAAAAAAAACACGTATTTCACATATAGATCGCATCTGAGTATAAGTCGTTCTAGAGCAGGGGTCACCAACCCTATGGCCGCGGGCATCAGGTCGCCCGCAAGGCCCACATGAGGCGCCCACAGGCCGCTTCTAAATAGCACAACTCACTAATGAGCTGCATCTAAAATTGTATTTTATTCTGTTGGTATTTTTTTAAATTACCCTTACATTTATATAGATTTCAAAATGACAATATCTAAAAAATATATTCATTATACTTGAAGTTTAGAAAAGTTAAGGTGAACTCTGACCTCCTCAGGTCAAAGGTCAGTGTTGTGCGCCTGACAAAACCAGTGCTCCGCTCGCGAGCGCTGTGAAGATTAGCTCTGAATGTAGTTTCACGACTGTAAAATAAACCTGCGTGTGTCTCATCTGCGGCGCGACTGTGGCGATGGCAAAGCGGCACAATGTGGAGGGACATTTCACTACGTGTCACAAAAGTTACTGCGCTAACTACCACCAGGACGTAAACTACCACCAGGACGTAAACTATGGGCAGGAAAGGCACGTGAGCTAAAGGCAGCTTCAGGTAAACATTTTTTTTTTCACGAGACCAGAGGAAAAAAAAAAATCATAAAAAGCAACCGAGATTTATTTAAAAATATGCAAGTTGATTTTTCTTTAACATTACATAATTGATAACTTTTTGAAACATGGTGCAAAATTGTTTGTTTTGTTAAAAACGTTTGTCAGTGGCCTGTGAAAATGTGACACTGTGAGATGAGATGATCAGCTGAAAATTTAAGTGCTGAGATTTATAAAGTTAAAGTGCTGATACTGATATCTGTTTCCCACCTTGCTGTCATTGTTGATTGTGAGAAATCATGAATGTGATCAGTGTTTTCAGAGATGATTATCATTAATTATTATTAATAATGTATAACAAAGGGCAAACTGAGCATATTTGTCATTTCAGAAGAGCGACTCAAACTGGTAGCCCTTCGTATGACTCAGTACCCATAAAGTAGCTCTCGGTTTCAAAAAGGTTGGTGACCCCTGTTCTAGAGTATAAATCGCACCGGAGAATAAGTCGCACTGGAGATAAGTCACACTGAAGTATAAGCTGCACCAGTCAAAAAATGTATAATAATGAAGACAAAAAACATATATTTCACATATAAATCGAATCTGAGTCGCACCCCCGGCCAAACTATGAAAAAAAGTGCTACTACTACTGCTGTTACTGCTGCTACTACTGCTGCTACTACTACTGCAGTAACTGTGATACCAGTTTCATTTTACACTTTTGTAACATGAATGATACAAATATATTTATATATGGGGCAGTTTGAAAATGATTGCATCTTGACTGAGAGTAAACAGAATCCTAACATTGCACATTGGAATTCATAAGCTACTAATGAAAACTTTGAAATAGGGCTTTGCAATGAAATGAACTTTAATTGAGAATCATATCTAATCGTCAATGATATGGTTGAATCTTTTTAATCAAGAGGTCCACAGCCCTCGTCAGTAAAAGCATGTGTTTTGGAGCAGAATTCAGGCGATGGAGGAAGAAATCTGAGAAATGTTTGTGTATCTTGTTTATGGTCAGGAATTAAATGTGGAAGCCGTTTTATTTGTTAAGTCTAAAAAAAGTAATGTAAAATTGTTATCGATTCATGATTATTATTATTATTTTGTCATATTGCTGCGCTTTACCTTATGATCAGCCCCCTGTAAATATTTGTACTCTCAATACACGGCTATGTTGTAAACAAGAACACTTAGGGCACTTATAATCAGCACTTTACATGATGCCCTTGTGTATAAATTAAAAAGTGCCTGTATAGGGGTCACACCATCCATCAGCGCCTTGCCCTGTATATTCCCCTGATAAATGACAGCCGAGCAGGGCCTCACCTCACATTGTGCTGAGTCTAAGCTCCACAGATTAGTGTCCATGACGCCGAAATACTGCCACTGCCACTCTTAACACTTACGGCGTCATTGTCCAATTTTTCCTCCCGTAGAGCGTGGCAGATAAGCGGAGACTTTTCGGAGTCCAAGGCCTCTGGGATGGGATGGTGGTTCGGGTGCCGGGTAAGGCTGAGTAAGTGTGAGAAATGGTGCGACTCTGGCCCCCGATGCCGAGCAGAACACGCCTCATTGAGCACACAGGTCTGGAGCCCTGGCGGAGCTGAGGGATGGGCTGAGACGGACCATAGACCAGCAGAGGCTTCGCTCTCACACACTCTCTAACCCTGAGAGGCCACTTCTCTTATTACGACTCACATGTCAGGTACTTAGAATGCTTTATTATTGTTGCGACTTGCGTTTGTTGCGTTTTCTTCAGTGATGTAAGTGTTGTGTTCGTCATTATAAGTTAGACAGCAACAATTTGTAGATCTGATTCAAGGTTATGGGCAAGCCTTATCCATGTGTTTTTATACCACATACAAGTAAAACACCCCCCTTTAATAAATCAAATATGGTTATATACAGTTAAGTGTATCATCACGAGTCTAACTGTTCTCAGTTCTGTAGATTCATCCCGGAGAAATATGGACTTTAGACTTCAAATTGAACTAAAAGAAAAGAAAACAGGATATAAAAGGTTCTTTGCTTGAGAAGAGAGAAATACAAATCTCTGGTACCACTTCATAAAAAAGTACACCTTAATTGACCTTAATAAAGCATGAAGAGAAAGTTAGTTCACACTGAATAAATAGCTTAGTTTTAAATAAATGATTTGGGCTTAATAAGGTTATGAGTTAGGGGAAGTAATTAAGTTGTTACTAATTACAAACTACATTTTTACTGCAACTTTGAGCATCTGGAAAAGTGCTTCTTCATCGTCATTGACCATCATTATCATCACCGTCATCATCGTCATCATCACCACCACCACCACAATCATCATCATTATAATCACTATCATCATCATCATCATTATAATCACTATCATCATCATCATTATCACCATCATCATCATCACCATCACCATCATCATCACCACCACCACCACCATCATCATCATCATCATCATTATCATTATTATCATCATCACCACCACTATTATCGTCATCATCACCATCATTATCATCACCACCACCACCACCATCATCATCATCATCACCATCATCATCATTATCATTATTATCATCATTATCATCATCACCACCATTATCGTCATCACACCATCATCATCCTCATCATCACTATTATCATCATCATTATCATTTTCATTATTATCATCATCAACATCATCATCACCATTATCACCACCACCACCATCATCATCATCATCATTATCATCATCATCACCATCATAATCATCATCATCAATATTTTTTTTTTTTTTGAATTATGAGTTAAGTTATGACACTATTAAAGTAGTTACTATAAAGCGCCAGCATCTCTTTTCAACCTTTTTACATGTGAATGTCGATTAGAATAGAACACGACAAGTTGGAGTTTGACAAAGGTGTTATTAGCAAGACGTGTCAAGAAAATAGATGTGCTGCTTTTGCCGTATAAACGTAAAGTTGTCTCAGTTGGAGATCAGGACCCCGTGTGCATTCACCTGGAGAGAAAGAGGTAATTGAGACAGAGATGGCAGAAAATATATTCAGATACATAGGAGCAGCCAGCGTGCTTCTTCCTCACCACATGCCGACAGTGAGACATGCCACTTGGACCAATTCAAGTGTTGCCTCTTTAAAATGCTCTCGTAATTAACCTTCCTTTACCACTCCGTCTGTCGTTTTAAAAAGAACACTCACAGCAAATCCAACAATATGCAAATGATTTTAGTTCAAGTACTGTACTGTGTACAAGTACTGTGTTCAGATGTGGGATGTGGGACATTTTAAAAACCTAGCTGTCCAGTATATGTAGTGATGTGAGAGGCCAATTTATGTTTTTGGATTATCATGAAGTTTATGTTCCTTTTATTTTGACTCTGCTCTTTTTGCTGCCTTTTTAATAGTCTTGTTAAAGTCGATTTGTTATTCTTATTTTGCATATCTCCAAAACTAAAACTAAAGTTGTGATTTTGTCATGTACTACCATATATCTCTCAAACTATTTTAAGTGGTAAAACTGTCGTAAAGTCTTGGCATATGATAATACAGGCAACAGTGCTGAAATGTAACAAAGTAAAAGTAGTGAAGTACTATACTTAAGTACACATTTTAGGCATCTGTATACTGTATACTTTAGTACATTTTACAGTGGGTACTTTTTGCTTTTACTTCATTACATTTGAGAGCATGTATCTGTACTTTCTACTCCACTCCTATTTTTGTTACAGTTTGAGACGTGCTGAAAAGGCTGTGGGTTTATTTTTAACACTTTCATACTGTAATTTGAGCAAACAAAGATATACAAAGAAAAATGGCTTGAAAAAAAAAATCAGTTGCTTCTGTTGAGCAAAATTCAGCACAAATTTGTATGAAAAGGGATACAATTGAAGCTTTATTCAAAATCTGCACAATAAAACTTTCACTTTTCCGGTTTAAGTACATTTTTAAACTTTTGCCTGACTAGATCTTTTCATGTGTATTTGTACATTTACTCAACAAACAAAACTGAGTACTTCTTCCACCACTCACAGCCAATACATCTGCTGTGGATTCTGCTTCTTCCATCACACTGAATTGTTTATGAATATAATAAAGTATTTTTTAAAACTCCAATGAAAATGTCAGTGGTGTGAATTTGCCTGTGTAATTTCCCCATCATAGGGCTGATAAAAGTTGTTATATTTGAACCATGTGAGTCCATCCTGCCCTCCTTTGTTGCTTACGTAAAAAATGACCAGTCAAAAACCAGGGCTGAGCGTTCCCAGGGTTTTTTATGTGTACGGTAATGCACACTTTATGTTTCGGCCTCAGCATCTCACTGAACTGAGGCAATATGTGACAACAGGATCATGTGATACACGGCCTGTTTTACAGAGGGATTTAAAGGCTTTACTTTTCTTGGAAAAGTTTGAGGCCAAATGTATTGAAAACTTGACTTTTTGTGATTTTTATCCATGAGGTGGGCAGCTGTAGCTCATTTTACTAAGAAGGAACTGTAAGAAAGACCAGTAAGAGCCAGATAACAGCTTTAGCCTTGTGTTTTAAAAAAAAATCTTTTTTCACATGTTTCCACACACTTTCGCAGACTCAAAGCAAAATGCTGCTTCTTTAGTATATAGCACAGGCACATAAAAGCCTTGACAAATATGTATGCAGTTAAGATGAAAGAATACCTGGTAATATACAGGATTCAGAGTTTCTTTGGTTGTCATGGTAACATCTGCTCGAAACAATTATGTTCAAACTAAAAAAACAAAAAAAAACAGGAGATGCCGCCAAGCATTAAAAACTGGCTCCTCTAAGTGTCATGAGAGAGATTGTAAGTTGTAGAATTTGGCCAAAATAACAATCTTTTTGAGTTTGAGTCTCTCCAGGAACTCCGATTTCCAACTACCATCACAGCACTGAGAATTAGATGGTCCAAAAATTAAAGTAAATTAACATAATTTAGTCACAGACCTGCAAAAGATTTTCTGCAAAGTAGGGTATCGTCTAAGTCCAAGTTTAAGTTAGTCCTTCTAAGAGATATTCCACTGTCGCCCTCTCCTGTGACCGTGATCAATCAAATCTGTGTCTGATTCAATAGTGTTTGCTTCATGTTGATGTTAATGACTTTGTTATGGCCGCAGGGCTCCAGCTCCTACAGGCCTCATACATCAAGTCCCTGCAGCTGATCCCTGTTTCCCTTTGCAAGCTTAGATCTGTGTGTGATTGGCGCACCTGGGCCTTCACCTGCAGCTGCCACACCTGAAAAGGACCTGCCCCCTGCCACTCATGGCTGCTGAGTTCTGCCACAAACAGCATGTCACTTTTGTTCTTTGTGATTCTTATAACTTGGACTTTGAAATTGTGACACTCCTAGATCTTTGGTTAATTCTGAGACTCATTTGTTTTGTGTAATCGTAATTTTAGTATTTTTTGTTTTGTTAGCTGTATTTAAGTTACACATTGAAAAACTACTCTCTTAAGTTTAGTTTTAGTTTTTACTTTAACATTCCTTTTAAATAAATTATAACTTTAATTGTACAATTTTCCCCTTTCCCTAGCTGAGCTGGGTCGTAACTTGGGGACGTGACTTTTTAAATAAAATTCCTACACAAAAATGGAACACAAAAAGACCCTCAAAAATGTCCTTTTGTCAGTCTCCACATGCAGTGATTTGCATCTTTGTCTTGACATATTTTGACTCTGAATGTGGACGCACTGATATAAGTGAACTAAAACTCCACGTGGCACAGTCACGTTAAACCTAAAAGTCCCATTTTTTTTAAAGCGCCAGAGACAATTTCCCCCATGTGTGACTAATAAAGGGTTTCTCCTTTTATTTTTCGTTGAATGTCATTATTACTAGAAATCCCCATTAATTTGAAAAGTGGGATCACGCCTGTAAAATGTGTTTGGACTGGGACAGTGCAGCCTCCCCTTATGACGCGCGGTCTAACAGGTCTTATAAAACCCCCTCATTGGCTCTGATTGTCCATATACTCTACATAAACTTGTCTATGTTGTAGTTCTGTGCCGTTGTACTCCAAATCCTTAACTTGGCTGCGCTCGGGTCCGTGCGTAAAGCTCGTGCCGTGTGTCCACCTGCAGCTGCCACGTCTCTGCGCTGCTGCTGGGTTCACTCTCGCTCTCCTCAAAACACCGCACACTTCTGCCCAGAGCCCACATCGCGCGTAAACCTCGTGGCTTCTCCCTCCTCGTGACAGCCTTTGGGAAAGTTGCGCTCGCTCCGGTGACGTACAGTGCCTCGCGTACGTGGGGTTGTGGGGGGGCTTCATTGTTTGGTTGCGCAGCGCTTCTTTTGACTCTGCGCGGCGTCGGGTTTCATCACCACCAACACCAACAGCACCACCACCACGCCGTGCGCTGACTGAGGAGCCGCCGGCAGCAGCAGCAGCAGCAGCAGCAGCAGCAGACTCTCTCAGCTCTGGGACACGGACACAATAGAGCCACAGAGGAGAGTGCGCAGAGCAGGAGCATAGCGCACTCCAGTTATAGGACCTTCGCGAGGATATTTCACCTTGTTCTACCTCCAGGTTTGATTCGCAGCGGCTCTTTTGCACTTCTCCCCGGGCAGGACGCACTGGTCTGCACCGTAGATGATCGTTGGACACCTCTCCTGGTAAGAACGCATGCTCTTATCGCAATACCTGTGCGCTTTTTTTAAGTTCCTGCAGAAGCGTTGCGGCTTGGACAATCTTTAATTCCCCAACACATGTGCAAACGTTTATTTATCGTTATATTTCATGAGACTGACAGCACGTGGCAACTGCGGACTGTGCAAAATGCATGGTACTATTATTGAAAAATGGTACAATTCCCCAAGGCACCATCAGTTTTTAGAAGTTTCAAGAGGGCTGTTCCTCGTGTGTCCGCTTGGTGGTGCTAGCACAGTGTCAGCCTGTTATGGTATCTTGTGTGGACATTAGTATTATTCATCTGTATCTGTGTTATGCTGGGATTATGTTTTTAGTTAAGTCCTGTGTATTGGGTGTATTTTTATGTTAAGTCCCCAATAGCTTTGCATAAGGGGTGTGGTGAAGAGATGCGCACTGGAAGATGTATAAAACAGTTCTGTTTATTTATGGAGCGATGAGGAATTATATTTTATTAAGGCAGACTTTGTGTTCAAATGTCAGCTCGAAATGGATTAATTAGAGTTAGTTTTTTTTCTATCACAAGCAGTTGCCTTGAATGTCCAATTGCTTATACCTGGATATCACAGATGCTGACTTGACTTCAAACTTGGAATTGTAATGACCTGCGTGCATAGAGTGTATAAATGTGTTTTATTAATTTGTCATTCTTTCTCCACTTTTTTTCTTTGCAATCACTTTCAGCCAGAGATGCACTCATGGCGTTATCCATCACTGTTCCTGTCTCCTTCTCTCCTTCTCTTCCATACTCTTCTTGCTAATTGCTTTTATTCCTTTCATTTTTTAAGACTTGAGGCCCAAAAGATCCAAGCAAGCATCTATGACCTTACCAAATCGCACTTTTTTATGTATGGCCTGGCAGCTTCCTCTCAGAAATGCATTGTGCCGGTTTCATTTCGTTCCACGCTTTTTTTTTTTGCTCTGGTTCTGCGCACTTTGGCCTCTTCATCTCCAACTATGAAATTCCACATAATTGCAGCAGTACGGGTGTGGATTTGCGAGTTTATTTTAGTGTTTTCTGTAAAAGCAACACATATATAACTTGGTATTTCAATCTATGGTGGTTGCATGAGTTGCGTCCAGGAGGTATAGAGAAAGATGTTTGAGAAAGTACAAATATGTTTCCCCTCACAGTCTGCACATTAGAAGTATAAGCGCTGCTAGCAGTTTGTCAGTTCTTCAGAGCATCCCTGGATGTCTTTATGTGGGATGCCGTTCAGAGCCGCCTGTTCCTCTTTGAAAGGATTCCACACTAACAAAATGGTGTCTTTGAATCGCTGAGCTCATACCTGGAGCTGAGAGTCAAAAAAAAGTTTTCCTTGTGCATCTGGAGATCGGTTGCACTCGGATTCATCGCTGCTGCGTTCCTCGTCCCGGGAGTTTGTGCATGAGAAATGGAAAGAGCGCTGTTTTTTGTCTGAATAATGTTTCCTGAAGACTTTCGGAGATGCTATGAAGTAGAGCGATGTTAAAAAAATAATAATAGTAACTTTCCCTTGTATTGATCAGGTGCAGTCTTAGATTCAGTCTGATTTAGTCTTATTAAAAGCAAATATAAATGTCTTTTGATCCAGACTTTTAATGAGTCCCGCTTAACACAAAAACATTCAAATTTCATCCTCCAAAGTTTGAATTCAGTTCCGAGCCACATACTTTTGCTGACTGATACTGACTGTAGACCTTTTGATTATGGTGTTAAACTTGTTCAACACTGCTGCGAATTATATTATTCCACTAAGCCAAGTTACAGTTACAGATAAAAAGCACTATTGAATAAGCGCTCACTAGATATGTGTAAAGACATATTGCGGGACATTCTGGCTGGGCCTGTCACGATAACATGAATATATTGCTGTAAATATAGACAATAAACGATAATATTGAAACCAAACCATAAAGCAGAATTATCTAAAAAATATATTATAAATGTTGTCTGGGATCCAAAATACACTCTTTCTACTTTACTAAAATGTGAGTCTGGTCACCGCTGAATCTCCCATGAATCTCTGCGTGATTGACAGGTGGATTTACCAGTCGGGGACATGCGTGGTCCGTCCGTATCAGAAAAAAGAAAAGAAAAAAAAGATCACAGGGGGATTTCTGCAGAATCAATGAGCGTAGCACTAACCTCTGTTAATCTGAGGTGAGTTAAATTAGATTTTATTTGTAAATCATAGGTTAGTACATCATAAACCAATGAGCTTCTTCATTTCACATGTGTCGCTGAAAAAAACAACTGGCTGCACGACCACGTTTAACCAGGCTTTAGATGCAATGGAGGAGGTGAGGACCAGACTTGTATGAATCTGTATAAAAAGATAAAGAAATCAGTCTAGATTTGCCAGGCAATTCAAAATGTACAATATAACAGAATAAATAACAGAATGCAATGCTTCAGTAGTCAGCTTGCATCTATAATGAGTCATAGATGTTATTTATTCAACTTTCAACAGTTTGGATTTAATCATAGAACAGAAAAATAACCAAACTCTTCCCACTAGTATGAAGAAAAAGACCCCACGATAAATATTGACCACAAAAAAGTATTGTTCCATCTGTCATCTATTGAACGATGAGTCGATATTGTAATTATGGCGACAGGACTAATTCCGGTAAAAGCAAAAACATCCAGAAAGACAAGCATCTCCGCTAGACATTCAACGTAATCCCTCATTTATCCGAAACGTTGGATAATTTTGATCGTTTTCCTCAAATCTAAAGGCACATCCAGGCGTTTCCAGATTCTGTAGAGCTGTTTCTGTGCTGCTCTGCTTCTCTTCACATCAATCATTTGAACTGATGCTATTATAAATTGTGATCACACCAATTAGTGGACCATTAACTGGATATAAGCGCTAACTGCTAACGAGCTACATTTATGCATTGTTTTTCCTTGCCTGGAGGTGCACAACTTTCCCGAGTCTTCCCCGTTGCTGTTTTGGTATTCATGGCAGTTGTGATTGTTGTTGCTGGAGCTTTTGTGGATTTGAAAGCTACAATTGAGATAAACACAGCTCTGTTTTGGCTTTAGATCCTGAAGAATCCTCTGAGTCTGCTCCTGCCGTACTTTGCTTACCCGTGCCAAAAATGTCCCGGTACAAATGCTTGGGTTATTTTATACTTAAATGGTTTTTAAGCATAGAACTGAGTCTGATGCCTTAGGTTGAAAACATGAAGCAGCGTTGCAGTGTCAAGGTCTGGGAACATGAAGCCTGTGTGTAGGAAGATGTCTATTGATTTTTTGAATTTAGAATGTTTGATGTGATTTGAGTAACTTTGACAAATCTGGCAACGAAATAAGCTGAAGTTGCCTGGGTCGCCTCAAAATACACTACACAATACTTCAGTGCCTTGAAGTATTGCGAGTCTGGTCACAGGAAAATTTGCACAATCACGTTTGACCGAGGACGTGGGGACCAGACTGATGTCAATCTGTACAAAAACGGCAGAGATATGCAGGATTTGTCAAGTCTAAGTTTAAGTTGCAAATGAAAACCCTTTTTATTCTGCAAATTTCTGGTTCTACTGGTTTGAAATAGCATTTTATAAAGTAATCTATCAAGTTCAGCTTTGTGCCTGTCCCAAGCCGCTAAACATTTGGAAACTTTTTATTTCGGCTAATTAGTTTTACATTTTGCAATAAACAATACAATATAATTCACAATTCTAATAAAATGAATCCGAGATATTTAACCACAGCTCGTAAAATGTTTGGGACGGGTGTAAAACAAAGTCTGAAAGCACACAACTCAACAGAAGAAACTAGGCCAGGGGTGTCCAAACTATGGCCCGGGGACCAAATGCGGCCCTCAGACCAGTTTTTATTGGCCCTCAGTCCTCCTGCTGAACCGGCCCAGTTGATCATAAACAGCACTTTTAAAAGCAAATTAAACTATTTCTACTACTACATCCTCAAACATCACATTGCAGTGTGATACAGACCTAAAATAAATGTGTTTCAGGCCTTATTAATACACAGCTGCTCTGTCAAAACTGTGTATAAAGCATCACACTGTATTGATCACCGGTCTGTGGCCCTCTGCTTCAAATATGTTTTTAGATGTGGCCCTTGATTTAAAAAAAAAAAACAAAAACGCGATGAAACGGTAATATTGAAGCTACTTTAATCCACTGATACAATAACAATAATGCAACATAATCCAAGTAAATGTGTTTTTAAATATACAGTTTCATTCAAAAGCATGAGCTGCAACACATACACAGCAGAATGAACCATAGAAGTCATGTAGTCCTCCCTCTACTGCACAAATTTTACCTTTTTACGTAAAAAATGACCACAAGATCTATCACTTTATTTAAAATCTGTTTCTGAATCTCCGGTAAGGTATTAAAACATTTGCACAGAGTCTTGCATTTTAAACGGCCTTTTTGAACTTAAAACAACAGCGTTATAGATGTTGGTTGTACGTAGCTGGTTTGCCTTTTGAAGTTTTAATATTTGAAATTTCTAAAAAGTCTATGGGAAAAATGAATGTAAAATTGACTTGTGGAACCTGAGCGTAGTAATTATCATGACAGGCTGAGAAGAAGCTACGTAACTTATGTGTGCGTGCTCAAGTTTGGATACAATTAGCAGCTGCCTTAAAACCGAGAGTTGAATCGATGCAGTTTACAAATGACAGCCCATTAGGAGCGTGTTATTAGGAGCGTGTTATTAGGAGCATGTTATTAGGAGCGTGCTGTTTGGCTCTGAGGACTTGAGAAGGGGAACGCCGTGAGGAGGAGATGAGTGGTAAGCAGACGAGGCACATTCCAGCCCTGGTTTAAAGCAGCGTATATTTAGTGTGATTGATATTTGTGTTGCGTGGGGAATTCGCCCTCCCCTGGCCGACATGGGACACCGGCGCAAACAGTGCAATTAGTCCAGGATTCATAGTGGAAATGACCCCCTAAACCCCTCCACCCCAGCTGAATGACATCCAGCTCTTGTCGGGGGAGGTCGACCTTTGCGATTCCCAAGTTCACGAGCCGGGTTGCGAGCCCCGCTGAGAGTGATCGCGCTGGGGCTTTTGTCATGTAAACCAAATAAGCCGTTGCCCCCTGGCCCCCCGGTTACCCTCGGGTGCTCTTTGGGTGCTTGTCACTGGAGCGTCCGGGGACCCTGGGGGCAGATTGTGCACATATCAGGACAAAAGAGCGCACTTTAAACACATTGACTTACACAGGCACCTCCTTGTACTAATCTTCTTTCTGGTGTGATTTATGGCTCTTAAAAGATGAATGCTTAAGTGGCTGAGCTCGGGAAAACCATGCCCTTAATTCAAAAATGCCGTAGCAAAATATTCAAAATACCGACAGAAAACATCATGGCGTTGAGGAATATATGCTAATTTAATACTGATAAAATTGAACTTGCGTCAGACAAAATGGCAGCAAAAAGTAAAGAAAACAAAAGGCTGAATATATTTACTATTAAAATTCTAACATGATTGACTGATTTTTTTTTTCGTTTTTCGATAACAAAGGAGTGAATGCTTTTATCATTCCTCTATTGTCACATTCATGTTGAAAGTTTTTTACAAATTGAATAGTTTATGCCGCGCCTGGTCACCACAACAAACCGCCTGCGTACCAAAGCCGTTATTTAGATAGCGAATAGAGCGCTACCGTCGTAAAGTTTACCCCAGATGCCCTTCCGCGTTACAGTCTCCAGCTAGCTGCACACTGCTTCCATTAAGTTCAAGTATGAGCGTTTTCAGTATCTGATCGTATCTGCTGTACATAACTACAGAACAGTGTTTGTTTACAGTGACTTTGGCCCTCTCTGGTCTCTCCTCCTTCTTGGATGATTTATTACAAGTGAAGCTGAGGACTTTTAAACAATGGTCGCAGTAGTTTTCTGTACTTCCCCGCTGTGTTCTGTCCTCTCATTACACCGGCTATTTATACATCCCCACCACTTTAGCGTTATCCCTTTCCTCCCTTTTTTTTCCCTCAGACCTTTTTAAAACTATCCCTGCTATCCCTCCGCGAAAGTACAGCCAGTCTTCCTGAATATATTCACTGACCCGCTTAGTTTCAATTGCAGAAAGTTGTCCGGGCATAAGCACAAGTTGTCTTTTTTTTTTTTTTTTCGTGGTGGAGATGGTGCTAGGAGAAGTTGCCATGACGACCCCAAAGGTTGGCCTGCATTATTTTTAAGCGCATGTCTGTCACAGAAAGTGTTGGCTCAATAAAACTTTATCATTCACAGCAGTTCTTCTGTGTTGTTAAAGGCCAAAGTGTCAAGAAGATGTTGCCATAGAGAACACGGGGAGGAAGCTATAGGGCCGAGTGAATAGTTCTTGTAGAAGCTGCTCATTGTTGGCATTACTGAACGTAGTCAATACAATGTAAAGATTATGTAAAGAAGAGGAAGAAGAAGAAGGAGGTAAGGAGTCGGTGAGTTTCTAGTAAACTGCATTTTGCATTCAGTTTCCGCGGGCGCCGCCATCGTCTTTGAGGTTGTTATTATTTTGCAAGGAGCTGCTGATCTTGACAGCAAATATAGGGATTTATGCAGAGTTTTAAAGCCTCTGGAGAATCGGTGCAGCGTTGACTTGTCGGTCACATGAACACAGAACGTTTTACACAAATCAACCTAGTTTACGTCATATTTTAGCTGCAAAACTTATATCCATTGAAATGAAAAGGAGGATTCCCGCTTAACCGGAAGCACCACCGCAAAGAAAGTGTGGTGTAGTAGTATTAGAGGCAAAAGTGGGCGGGGCAGAATCAGATCGATAAACTGAGCAAACAGGAAAATAACAACACGACATGAAAATATTAGATTTACGACATTTACATAATCAGCTGTTGGACTCATTCTTTACAAAATATAGTTTAAAAGTGCCACCTTTGCTTGGAATGTTACACAGGGCGGCATTATACAGTATATCTATGACTATGGAGACAACCAGGTGGCAGCACCAGGCCACGTTACAGGTCAGATCTGTGGAGAGGCAATACAACTCACAGAAAGGGTTTCACTGCTACTTTGAGCAATACAAACACCTGAATTTGAATAAACACAGCTAAAACATCTCTGTGGGGATAAGCCCTACCAAAAAAGTTAGAAAATGAACTTTTAAATCATAGAGGGTATAAAATAAAAAAGCAGAATCACTTTACCAGATTCTTCAAACACTGAAAAGAGTCTCTGAAGTGAATATAGACGATAAATGATAATACTGAAATTAATTTATGCCACTGATATAATAGCCCAAGAGCAGATTTAAACCACAAAAATTATTCAAAATCTACAATATTGTTAAAAAGCCATGAGCTGCAGTAAATAAACAGCCGAATGAAACACTTTAGCACATGGTTTGCATCTGTAATGAGCCATAGAAGTTTTTTATTCATCTCTCCACAGCTTAAGTCTCATCATAAAGCTAAAAAATAATCAAAAATGTTCCACTAGTTTAAAGAAAATGTACCTCATAAATACTGAACCCCAAAAAAACAGATATTGCATGATAAGTGGATGTAGTAATGATCTCGACAGGCCTAGGTTTTACCAACGGGAGACTTTCTATCATTTTTTCTTTTTTTTTTTCTCTGTTGCCGTGTTTTTCTGCAATGCCGCGATGAGCAATAATTTCTTCACGAATTAATAAGACGTCTCATTCTCATCACCCGTCTTTTTTAGAATTAAATTGGGTTTGATTCGCAAATTATTCTTTTACACAGTGTTCCAACTTTTAACTTTTCGAATTTGTAAATGTAAAATCATCCGAGTGACAGGTGCAGAGGAAATGGTGTGTTCTGTGATTTCAGCGTTTGTGGTCGGACTCAAAGACTCATCTCATGTCCGGATGTCAGGAGGAATTAGCCTCTAAACCAGCGCTCATTTGGCTTCACTGTTCCGCTGCGTTAACTCTGCTCCTCTGTTAAACCCGAGTCAAAAAAGACCTAGATCTTTGAACCAGTAAGAAAAGGGGCTGTTCCTACACCACTATTTGGGTCAGCGCTAAATAATCCCCAAAGCTTCTCTCTTTCTTCCTCCCTGAGCCAAACTCTGAAAGGTTAGATAAATCCCGACTTTTGTGACAACAGGAGCACTTTTAGTTTGTGGGTTTTGGTGGATTTTTGTCGGAAACTTAATTGAGCGAGGAAAGAGGTGTGAGTCAGGAGCTAAAAGAGGATTTTCAGAAGTATAAGTCATTGTTTATCGTCTGATTCAGGACCATTTGGCAAAGGGTGAAATGAGGCAAAACTTATCTCCAGGCCGGTGATGGAAACAAAGTACACAAGGAAAATGATGACTTAAATCCAATGTTTAGGGATCTGTAGTCAGTTTTACACTTTTACTTCAAAACTTTTAATAAGCAGGTATCTGTACTTTCTAGTCCACTACTTTTTCGAACTAGACTGAAAAGCAAAAAGTACTTTTTATATGATTTGAGGGGTGATTTTTAGCGCGTCCATGGTGACATCCAAAGGCTTTTAATTCAACTATTTCACAAACAAAAGATAATTATTAACATTGCTGCCTTTGACCACTGACCAAAAATGCACAATTATTTATCAATCTAACTATAATTTACTCGACAGCGGCTCAGTCGGTACAGCGTCCGCCCCTGAACTTTGGGGGTTCGAATCCTTTACCTTGATTTAAAGCGCTTTGGTTGCCTTGAAGGTGGAAAAGTGTCACCATTGACCATTTTTAAAGTAAAATGTGATATTTGAGCCATTTTTTAAAGTAACAAAATTAAATACTTCTTCCGCTACGGTGCCAAACCCACAGAAATCCCCATCATCATGCGCTGTAATTCTAGACTTAACCACTTGGAGGCATTAATCGGAGCGTCATTTCAGAGTGGCGGTTGGAATGTATTTCTCGTTTCTGTGTCTTCTTCTCCTACAGTGTGTGAGGTTTTGCAGAAAAAAGTGCAGTGGCTCCTGGGAGACTCTGTGTGCTATGTTTAGACCCAGTTAAATTAGCAGCCTGCACCGTTTAAAGTACGACATGGGAGCACACTTTCTAGACTGCGTGTTTATGTTTTGGTTTTTCTCCTGTTTTCCCTCCTCATGTGATCAGCTCTTATCGTTACAGGGCGTATCATTATACTCTATGCTTTGTCTGCACTCTTTAAATGCCCTTTTCATCGCTCTCGCACTTGGCCTGATCTCCTGTAGCTTTGCCTCATGACTACAAGCATTAGATTGTTTCTTCAGAATGAATACAAGTCGATATGTTCAAGGAAAAACGTCTCAAAAGTGTGGTTGGCGGTTTGATTTCGCTCCAACCTCAGCAACTGCAGTGTCCTTGGGCAAGACACCTGACCTGTCCTGCTTTTTGTGACTGTGTGCACTGGTGAATGTTTGAGGAGTTCCCTGATGTGGCGTTTTGAGTGCTTCTTGATGTGGAAAATTGGGTAAAACTTTATTATAACTGGTACTTCTAATTTGTCTTAGTCTTATGAACAATAACTATAGTGAACAATAGTGTATTAAGAATGATTCTGGCTTAGTAACTGCTTAATTAGTATACTACCTCAACCTGGATTACTAAGCCCGACTCATGCTTAAACTATTTCCAAACTTGTTTTCGTTATGCTTGTGTCTCTCTATAGTTATAATTTATGACACTCCTGGATTATTAGGTTATAATTTGTGCATTTTAACCCTGGAGAACCCAAGAACCCTTTTCTTCTTTGGAAAACTATGATGATTGCATTAAATTACTGCTATAAATTCACTGAACACTGAAATATCCACTTTTTCAATTTTAACCCTTCATTCCCTAATTTAAGATCGGGGTCAAATTTGACCCATTGGGCTTGCTAATTTATCCAAAAAGTCTATAAACATGCTTCTAAACATTCTGCAAGCTATTACTAAAAAGATTAATAAAAAAAACAAACAAAAAACACAATTTTACCAACTGCTGGTTTGCTGAGAAGACAATTTTGTTTGGGTAGTTTTCCAGGTCGGCCATCTTGTCACTACCACTCATTTTATTTCAATATTCATCGACCAGGTGTCTCAATGCAGGGGCCAGAAGTGGCACTCTGGGCTTTTGAATTTTTTTTTTTTTGTTTTGTTCATTTTGAGTTGCAGCAAAACTGTGGCCAGATTTGACCCCATGGGTTCTCTGGGGTTTAATCACAATATTCATCTAAAACGACTCAATTAAAAGAAGCAAATCCGCTGACTTCCATGTTAGAAAACTGCGGTGCCCAATGGGAGCTGACGTCGCCATAAACGTCAACACAACAAAGCGCTGTCTCGCTGTTGGCGCCTCCTATGGATAACTGCAGATCACACTAGTAAGTAGCAGATTTTTTTTCATTTGTACGAAAATGATTACGTGGCTCTGATGAATCCTGCTTGTATCACCGATTAAGAAAATAAAATTGAAGAACGAAGTAAGTACAGAACAGTGGGTATGTGCTGGTGGCAGTGGAAACACGGGTTAATCGGCAATATGGCGTCTTGAAAAAAAACAATTAAAGATCGCTCAAACATGCACAAATCATTCCAAAAACAGCTCTGAGAGGGTAAATGAGAAGGAAACAACTAACTCCATTAAGTCTTTCTTCATGGTTTATTAAGGCTAATTAAGGTAGTTGTTATTTAGTGTAACTGAAATTTGCCATTTTACCATTTGAGTTAAACATATTTGATCATTATTTGGAAGTACTGGAGCTTGTTCTGTTTCCTGTTTGATTTCACTTGCAAAACACACATTTTTAAAAAAGTACCATTTATTACTTTTCTCATATTTTTCTACTTTTACTCTACTTTTATGTTTGAAGTTGCATGTATCTGTTTCCCTGTGGTCTTGTAGTCTTTAGACTTTTTCTGTAGCACTTGCCAAATGGAGTATCTTCTTCTTAAACAGAACTTCCCAGACTTTTTTTTGCTGTTTATATATGTTTTCCGATCGGAGTGGTGGATGAGTTTTTTTGAGCCTCACGGGACCGCCGCTCTTATCTTTATAGAGCATATCATTATACGATAAGGAGCGCTTTTGATGTGATCTATGGCACAGCAAGCAAAGCCTTAATTTGATCAGCGTCTGAAAATAAATACAGAAAAACCCTTTTAATCTCCGGCAAGTGAAAACATTTATCGCTACTTTGAAATGATTACCAAGGGCTAATGAGAGCAATATCCTCGAAAAGATGACGTCTACAGATGAGCGCGATTGGTTTTTATTTGGAGTTTATTCCTTTATATGAAATGTTTGCGATAGGATCTGGGAGATAAAGCTGCACTGTGCTGGTAGTTCAGCCACGCAGGACAAAAAAGATGCAACCGGAGATTAGAGACGGAGAGGAAGAGCGAGAAAGAGAGAGAGGGGACGGGGGGATAAGACCCTCCAGACATAGGGAGGAGTCGGCTTTATACAGCGAAATAAAGAAAGAACAAGGCATGGACATGTAAGGATTTTACATAGTGTTTGTGTTTACTGACGCCATTTTAATATTTCATAATAATTCTTTGACTTTAAACCTTTTACGTGCTTTGGCGTCTATAGCTAAATCTTCTGGTATAAAGGCATTAAAAGTGGAGATATAATGGTAATCATACTTTGAATTCATCAATCTTTTTTATCAGTATTAACTTAAAATCTGCACATTATACTATTTTGGATTACTATACTGTATATAGACTGTATTTTGTCTTATTTTTCCTTATTTGTAAAGGGACAGCACATTAAATATATAAGGGTTATAGCCAACGTTGTTAATTTCTATCTTCAGTCCTGGCAGGTTGATGTAAAACGGTCATTATTATATCATTATACATAGAACACACTTACTATATATACAACACATTCACAAAATAAATACATTAAAACTTATTACATTGATTTATATTATAAGTACAGACTATATACTGTACATCTAACAGTAATATCCATAGTTTTCTAAATTATTCAAAATTAGTACCAGTTCCACTGTCATTAACAATGTGAAACACAATATGAAATCTTTTGAATGGGGAAACATCCTCAAAATGTTGCATATAACAAGAAGCATGTTTTCTTAGCAACATTTTCTTATATTTTTAATTTTGTACCAGAGATCGTATTGTTCCCACTAGTGAGTCTTTATTTTGAAGAAACTAGCATCTCCATCTCCATAACGGCAGAGTGGGTTCGTTACATGGATGGATGAGGCAGTTGCGTGTCCAAGAAGCCTCTCCCTCAGGACACGGGATTCTGGTGCTTCCAAGAAGACTTCAGTGAGTGATAGAAACCCTCAGAGAGTTTATGGAAGCAGAGAGGGAGCACAGCAAGAGAGACTGTCCTTGGTGCTTGGCTGCAGTAAACACAATGCAGCCTCAGTCCAGGAGCTTAGACCACACAGACCGACCATGTGTGTGCTGCGGCGGTGGGTCTTTTCTGCAAGCAGGGATGAAGGCACTGTCAGAGGTGCACCAGGTCAGCATTGTTCTGTAGTCACTGGTTATTTGTAGCTCTAAAAATACAGAACCAGGTTTGAAATTAAAGGTCCACTATGAAACTTGTGAGGGTTCAGATGCGTCATTTAACATTTTTCTGCAATTTTTTTCACAATTTTCCACAAGCATTTTGCCAAAAAAACTGGCTGGTAAATTGCAACAATTGATCACTCGCTTGAACACACACTTACTATACATGAACACACTTTCTATATATACAACACATTCAGTATATATGCACAAACACTGACTATACATATACAACACACTCACTATATATACAACACACTTGCTATATATACACAACACACTCACTGTACATACACACAGTCGCTATATATACAGCACACTCACTATATATACAACACACTCACTGTACATACAACACACTCGCTATATATACAACACACTCACTATATATACAACACACTCACTGTACATACAACACACTCACTATATATACAACACACTCACTGTACACACACCACACTCAGTATATACACAGCAGTTGATAACAGTGTGTGAACATGAGTGCCATTTCTGTCAGTGGTTGGCTAATACAGCGGTCAGATTATGCAGTGTATGAAAGTGTGCGTCGAGTGTGTGTCTTTTCTCCTGCTCTTGTTCCATTGTGTTGAGAAATTCCCCGGAGGAGCTGGTGCACAGTGCTGACTCTCCACTGAGCTCCTTCTGTTGGCTCTGTCCTACTGGGAGTCCTGCAGATTTTGTCAGTATTCTCTGCCATGAGATGTGTGTTTTTCCCTCCTCGCTCGGGTTGTAGATGGAAGGAAAGTGCGTTTTAAAAATAAATAAAGCGAGCTGGAGTGCTGCGAGCCATTGTTCGCTCTTAAGAAAACAAGACGCAAAACACAAGCTACAGAAATAACATTGTATGAACATAGACAGACATAAATACTATCTTCATCTGGACCAGTGGTGGTGAAGTAGTCATTTTCTTAAGTAAAAGTACAGATAGAGAGGAAAAAGTCACTCAAGTAAAAGTATCACATGAAAAAAAATAACTTAAGTAAAAGGATTTAAGTACCTGTTTAATAGTAAAAAATATTTCAGACAGGTGATATTAATTTGTTAAAGTGATAAATGTACAGATATCGATTACAAATGATTCATATTTTGGTAGGCAGTTACAATATACAAATCAATATCTTAGCTTTTTTGTGAATTTTTGTTTGCTCAAAGCCGAAGCTTGGACTTCAGGATGTTACCACAAACATGGTAAAAATAACCCCTCAAATCATACGAAAAGTACTTTTTACTTTTCAGTAGTAGAGTAGTAAGTGCAGATACTGCTCTCCAAGTAAAAGTAAAAAGCATCCACTGTAAAAAATTTACTTTAATAAAGATGCCTAAAAATGATACTTAAGTACAGTACTTTTTAACTTTTACTTTGTTACCTTCCACCACTGATCTGGACCTTTTTACTTCGGAAAATGAATAAAGTATGAACCTGGACCAGACGAGAGATGGGTACTAACTTTTTCACCGTACTTTTACTTCTATTGAGCGACTTTTACACTGTATATTTTACAGTTGAAAATTACTCCGATTATGAGCGACTCTCCATAGGGACAGAAGCTTTATGTGTACAATATTAAATGATTAAATGCCATTCTGTTCCGTTCCATTCCTTCAGATATAATTTTTCGATTTTTTTTTTTGTGGTCTGTCCTGTTCATGTTTGTCCTTCACATTTAATTGAGTTCAAATTATAATGATGTTATGTCTAGACTCTTTTACACAATTACTTTTACTTGAGTTGCAGTTTACCAAAATACATTTTACTCTTTCTCAGAATAATTAATTTGAAGAAAGTTTACTCTTGAATACAAATTTTGGCTCAAACTTGGACCAAACCAGTCCAAAAGTGAATGCACCCACAGACTGTCCTGGTTGAGTAAACAAAATCAAACATTACAATGGCATTTTGAGGAGAGGACACGAGGATAAGGTCGCGGTGTTATTGGACATGACATTAATTATGCATTTGCTTTCTACAATACTGACAGCAGAGCCAAATATGCGTGATAGCATTGGCTCAAAATGTGCTCGCCAGGGAAAATACTAATTAGGGCAGAGTCTTGGCGAGAAGGTAGCGTCACAATACACACTATGTATATTGATATTGACATTGAAATGGACTTAAAGCTGAACTATGGAACTTTTTTGATGGAGGGTCCGCTTGCTAACTCGTTTCCGCGAATATGCTATTGCTTTGCCTGGAATATTCCACGGTACAGCGCAGTTTTCAGTCTCGACTTTCCACAAAAAAGTTTAATGACATACTGTGGAACATTCTAAGCATAGACTGTATAAGGAAGTGGGATGTGATGCGTTCAGCTCCAGTCAAATGAAGCTCATCATCGAGGCTAGCAGTTATAGCGGCGAATTTGGAGCCGACTTCTATATTTGGACTTCGACCGCGAGTATCATAGCAACCAAAGAGCCGATCTGGAGCGAAGCTGTTGAAGGTAACGCCCCTTCCTGTCCGTACCGCTGGTTTGGCAGTGGGCGAGCGATTAGCAACACTGTCGGCGGCCGCTAGCAAATTAGCTGTGTCCATTTATATATACAGTTATACAGTTTATGATTCTAAGAAATAATATCTCCATGATGACAAGCAGCTGCTACTGTTAGTTGAAATTTGGCCACTTCTTTACTTCTGTATAGCAGTCAAAGCTAACACCCCGGTGGATGTAGTAGTGAGGTATTTGACTGCTCTTAGCTCAATGGTCTCACGTGCTTGAGACATTTTAAGGTTACGGAGAAGACGGACCCGACGTCTCATGGAACAAGTCCAGTTTCTCTTTCACACGATCCACTCTTCTCTATACTTGACCCCTGCATGACCCCTCCTTGACCTTTACCCTTTACCACTAGAAGGCATTGTGTGACATTTTGCTTCATCAAAACACTCCATTTATTCTATTTTGAAAGGTGAAGAGATTTTCTGCTTTCAGGTTCAAATTCTTTTACACAGATGATAAAAAGAGTTGAGTTTATTGGTAAATTCGGCTCTTACTGATTCACGAGAACTATATACCTCACAATGGTAAAATAAAATAAAAATCCATACTTTTAAAGGTGTAACTTTTTTGGTGTCATCTGTCTTGTTGGAAAAGTTATTGCTTTACCCAGCATGTTCCACAGTATGGCATTAAGCATATTTCCATGGAGACACACTGGTACTTGACCCCCTTACAGAAAAGTTACATAGTGGACCATTAAACTGTACACAGTCTTGAAATACTTCCCCTTTATAGCGCTTTTCCACCTTCTAGGTCAGGGGTGCCTAAACGTTTCTCATTAAGGGCCACATATAAAACCCGAGACAAAGCTTAGGGCCGATTGAGGGCCATAGACTGGTCGCCAAAACAGTGAATACTTAAAATCTGGGTTATTATTACACGTTAGACTGAACCACTAGACCTTTATTCATGCTTACATCCTCAGTGGGACACATTAAATATTTGAGATGGGCTTGTTAAAGTAGATTTTCAGAAATGTACAGTAAAAGTACTGTTTAAGGTAATCAATTCACCTGGAAGCTTGAGGGCCAAGAAAAATTGGTCTGAGGGCCGCATTTGGCCCCTGGGCCACAGTTTGGGCATGCCTGTTCTAGGTACTCAAAGCGCCTTACATAAACCAGTGTCTTGCTCCCATTTGTGGGAACTGGAATTGCACATGTGGATCAATGGATCTGACCTACCAATGTTGTTTACGTAGAAAGTGGGATTCGAACCGCCAACCTTCAGATCAGTGGACAAACACTTCACTAACGGAGCTACTGTAGTCTGAAACTGCTCTATCTCCTTGTTGTTTGACTTTGCCAAAACACTTCTACACAGGGATACATTTGCTGTAGACTGGCTGTCCATAACACACTTGGGTAGCGGCGTTTGTGTTGTCATTAAAAACAGACCTCTGCCCCTCTGAAGCTAAGGCTCGTAGCATCCTGGCCTCCTCTCTGCTCCCTAAGGCTCTGCGGGCCAACAAGAACTCCTATCCCTGCTCCAGCCCAGGGCAAAAGGGGCGTCTCTCCTGCAGGTTCCAACTTTCTATTGACTTTTGAATAGCACAAAGTACAGGATGGTGCAATAAAACAAAATGTTGCAACTGTGAAATTCTCATTGTTTGGAAAGAGTAAAAAGCTACATATTTCCCTCGGCTTCAACTTTTGTGCAGAAAACTAGAGTATGAGCAGAATTCTTAACACGCCTCTTGAGAACAATAATGCCCTTGCCTCCTGTGTTTAGGAAGGTTAGGGTCAAGAGGAAGGAGTGGTCAGCAATGCATCTATTGACCCCAAAGTCGACTTTTATTGTGTTTTTGGAAAATCGTTGTTTCATTTATCAAAACCAGGCACAATTAATGACAGCTTGTTCGGTTCCCTAGACGGTTTCAACAGGAAGGGCATCTGGTGTAAAAATGAATCTGTTAGTACAAAGACAAAGCTATAGCTCCACGAAGATTAGTTTCTACTCATATTTTTAACAATCGTATCTGCTTATATGTGCATTTTTAGCATTCGCTCTAACGCTTACCAATAAATATTATAGCAAACAAGGTGCAAAAATCAAATGAACAAACTGCAAAACTTGCTGTCTCTCTGAGTTTTTTAATAAATTCAATAAAAGTAAATTTCGTTACCGTAAAGAATTTGTCTACACTAGCTAGTTTCATGTAAAAACTGTTTTTGTATTAATAAGATTTAAAATGTACCACCATACATGAACACAAAATGGCTTTAATTTGTTATAGCTATCTGCTTCTTCCAGGAGTAGAAAGTAAGTTTTTTGGACAATTGCCACCAACGCATATTTTGATTTCATTTGAATTTATATCATCGTCACCCAGCCCAAGCAGTAATTTGCAGCAGTTGAAGTAAAATAGAATAAAAAAGTCAGACGTTGTACCTCCCCTGCCCAGTGTTTAGCAACCTATTTTATATTGATATGGTTCATGTTTCATGTGCGTTAAAGAGCCCTCTTCTGTCAGTGAACACAATTTTAAATGGAAAAATGCCAGTCCAGGCTAGTGATTGATTTATGAACTCAAAAACTACAAATTTCTACCTGTGACGTAACAATCCAGGACAAACTGAAATTAAGTGTTTTCTGGGGTTTTGTAAACAGGATTAATCAAACAAGCATCAATGAAGCAAAATACAACTCCAGGTGCATTTTTGATGAGGGCATGACAATAAAAAAGCAATATTAAATGACATTTGTTTCTTTCAGCATTCAATCAGGTATGATTTTTCAAATTTTGTGGTCTATCCTCTGAAAATATCATGTTTTGCTCATGTTTTGTCCTTGGTCTGAAAAGTTAAGAAAACTCCCACACACTGTCTCACTCTTGATTCACTTTTATTCTCACTTTCAGTCCCTCTGACCTTCCTCAAGTATGAGGGACCGAAATGTTGTGAGAATAAAAGTGAATCAAGAGTGAGACAGTGTGCAGGAGTTTTCTTAACTTTTCAGTCCAAGTACTTCTCCGACGCACCTGTCGCCCAGTCAGGTGTGCAGAGTCTGTACAGAAATGAGTCATGTCCTTCAAATTTCATGTTAATTTTATGTCCAGACTCTTGCAATTACTTTTACTTGAGTAGTAATTTATCAATTTGTCTTTTTCAGTAACATTATTTTGGAATACAAATTTTGGTTACTCTGAGTTTGAACTTGGACCATGCCAGGGCAAATGTGAACACACCCTCAGACTGTCTTGGTTTCATTAACAAAATCAAAAATACAATTGCATTTTGAGGTGCCGATACGAAGGTCTATGAACTCAAAAAATTACAGCTTTCTGCCTGTGACGTAACAATCCAGGGAAAATTTGAAATGAAGTGAATTCTGTGGATTATAGATGGCTTTGTAAACAGGTTTAATCAAACAAGCATTAGTGAATAATATAACTCCAGGTGCATTTTTGACGAGGGGATAATAATACAAAGCACAAAAGTAAAAAAGTTAAATAAGCATACGTGTACATAAAAATGACAGCGGTAGCAAACACCACTAAGCTGTAGCAATGTTGTTTTTGTTCTTTTAAGACCCACTCACTCAATCCATATCTAGCAATTACTGTGGAGTCAAGGGAAGCTAATTGTTGGTTATACTGACATGATTTGAGGCCATTGTTGTGAGGCGGTAGTAGGCAAAAAAACACAATTACAAAATTATACTGTTTTTCTGATTTACGGTTCCTGGCCCATCAAAATGACCTGTTTTTGTAGTTGTTTCCTCACTGAATTGCTCACTTTTTAAGTAAACACAACCTTTTGAAAGTGGCACTAATTAATACAGCTAGTCACAAATATCTTAGCTGGGACGTCTCTAGGGAAAGGGAGGTCTACATGAACTAGATACTAATTTTACAACAAGTCCAAAAAAGTTATACGAGACTGATTTTTTTTTTTTTAAATCAAAGCAGAATGTAATGGTTAGCAAATTTCATTAAACTTTAAATGTCGTCTCAAAGGTCTGAATATGCCATAAAATAATGAACACGTTTACTGAGGAGGAAAAAGTGCCAGTGACTATTTTAAATATTTTCAAAACGATCACACTTTTAAAGCAATTTCGACACTAAGGAAAAGGCTTGATATTGGACACTGATTTTCTCTCTTCTCTTGCCTCTTTTTTTAGATACTAGTTGTAACTTTAAACACAAAATACCAGGTTCGGCATCGATACTAGCCTCAAACAAGAATGTACTTTCAGTAGTAGTTTTAGTATCTATGGCTAGTTCAGAATAAGCCCAATTGCTACACTAAATTTGTACTAATTTAGTTTCAAAATTGAAAAATCATATCTGAATAAAAGCTAAAAGAAACAAATGGCATTTAATCATTTTGCTTCACTAATGCTTGTTTGATTAATCCTGTTAGAAAGCCATTTATGAGCCCCAGAAATCACTTCATTTCAATATGCCCTTGATTGTTACGTCACAGGTAGAAATTTGTACTTTTTGAGACCATAAATCAATCACTAGACTGGACTGGCATTTTTGCGGTCAAAATTCTGTTCACTGACAGCTCTTGAACGCAAATGAAAAATGAACCATATCAACATGGAGTAGGTTGCTAAATATTGGGCAGGGGAGGTACAATGTCTGAGTTTATTCTATTTTACTCCAAACTGGCTTGGGCTGGGTGACGATGATATAAATTCAAATGAAATCAAAATATACTTTGGTGGCAATTACCCAAAAACCTTTCCAGTTACTTTCCACCTCTGAAAGAAGTAGATAGCTATAACAAATTAAAGCCATCCTAGTTTCAACTTTAGTTTCAATTCCACCAATCCTCTCAAAACTAAACTCTTAAACAATGGATAACATGTATACAGGGCGCCAGTGTGAGCATAACACCTTTAGACTAACAGTCCCAAAGCCAGCACACACCTGGAGGCCACATGTGCACCGTGGCCCCTTCACTTTCCCCACCTCAGCATCGGGAAACTCCAGCGTCATCAGGATACGGCAGGGCGGAGGGGTCATTAAGTCATTATTTATGTGCTTTTAAGCGTGTTTATTACCTCCAGACATGGTTGCACAAAGCAGACAGCCACTCCGCCTGCTCCCGAGAAGAATAGAGTAAGTGTGTGGAGGCACCTTAAGGAAACCTGCGGTCTGGAGTCCACTGCTAACAGAAATACTGCAGGCATTAAGAGTCTCAGCTCATTGTAACGTCGTCTACCGGCCTGCTCTGTTTTTAAGCTCATTTACAACCAACAATGTTTACTTTTATTTATGTCCATGTGCCCGAAATGAACCTACAAGCGTGTGGGGAAGTTTTTACAGGCAATTTCCGCTTTAAAATAGGTTCACTTTACGAGGTTTTATTAATTGCTAACATATAGTCTGGTCTGTAAGCCGGCTGAGGTTAAGGTTATCCTCTATTGACTGGTCCAGCGCTTCATGGTGGCGCAGAAACTAGCCAGATAACAGCAAGAAGGTCAATTCTTTGTGTTGGAAAGTTTGCAATGTACTGACTGCAGCAGGACGAAATGTTAGCTTTTTCTTATCGCTCAACAACTTTAGCCATTTACCTGCAACAACAACAACCAAATAAATGAACTAAAAACGATTTGATTAAAGTAATTCCGTTAATCCGAAAAGTACTATTCACCGTTCTGCAAAATTGTTGTTCGGACATCCTTTGTATTCTGACAGCGTTCCTGGGTTGAATAGTGGAAGTGTCACAGATACAACAGCTGCTGCGCCAATTAAAACAGAATTAAAAAGAAAGTTTCAAACCCTTCAATTACTGGACAGTTTGGTCAGGTCACAAAATGAGTTGGCTCTCGATGGTTTATTGTTTTAGCATGAATTAGCTTCCTTTTCAAACAGGGCACTGATAGTAGTGCTGGGCGATATGACAAAAAATAAATTGTGTTTTTTTTTTTTTCCCCTCAAATGGATCTTTTGTATGTTTTTTCATATTAAAGTCATTATTTTTGCGCTATCTTAAAACGTAGAAAACAGACTCTGTTTTAAACTGTTTGCAGTGGTTATTCCTCACTTTCCAAACAAAAAACCCAGTTATTCACCGCAATAAGCGCTTTTCAGAGCTAGATCCCAGAGCAGAGATTTACCATCACGATAAAACTGACTGCAACTAGCATGCTAACAGCACACTTCCTGATTCTGGAACAATAAAACGCTTTACAGGCTGATTAGATGCAAACAGCACACAGTGGTCTCATTTTGACCCCCAAAATATCTGTACTTTGGCAAAAAAAAAAAAAAGTATCAATGTACAGGGATGAAAATGGGGTGCCACCACTTAAAAAGCAAATAAAAATATCTTTCAGTATATTTTGTTCACTTGGTGGAAATGAACACAGATTCACATGTATTCTTTGAAAATCTGAACTGAGAATAGAAGAGAGAATTGGCTGCCGATCTCTCATTTAAAAAGACCCAAGCTCCTCACAATTTGAAACCATTGAATATTGATTTCAGCATTAAAATTTGATTAATTTGCCCTAATTTCTTGTCTGAATAGTAAAGTATGCACAGTTGTTACACAGACATGCCCCGTATTTTCCTCTGTCTAGTATTTCCACCCTGCTCCTCTTTGGGCTCTTGTGTACTCAGCTTTGGGGGCTCTCTTGTCCCTCTTGCCCTGCCTGCTGTTTCCTTTGGCTCTGCTCTTTAAAAGGCACCAACTGTTGCTTATCCAGCTGCGCCTGACCACCCTCGCCCTGCAGTCTGCTCCCCCGTGTTTTCTGTCCTGATTCAATTACCTTCGGGCCGGGACCTCTGCTCCATACCAATGACACAGGGGCCCAGAGGTATCAGAGCAGACTGGAGCTGTGGAACTGACATCCTATTTAAAGCCACCTCAGATGGGCACGATTTCGTCATGTTGCTGTCTGGTTTATTATAAGTCACTGTGTGCATTGCTGGGATGAATGGGCACAAAGATGCACAGTGTTTGGCTTTGGCAACTGAGCAAATTTGAAAGTATTAAGCTAGCCATAATGACGTAAGATAGCACCTGCTCATATTTGTTGGAATTTCTTGGTAATACTTTGCCTATAACTTCAAGGAGCCACTTGAGTCATACTAACATACTCGTGAATGAAAGTTTGAGCTAACCCCTAAATTAGTAATGGTAATGATATCGTACAGTAAGAACAAACGCTATTTTATACTCAATTTCTCTACCAATACCTTACTTGTTTTGTCTTCTGACCTACTTTTCTAGCTCATAATCTCCCTGTTAATCTTCTCTTTTTCTTCTTACCCAAATTCTCCTCAACTTAATCCATTCACTTCCAGCTTTCCCTCCTCTGCTATGTATTTGTCCTCCTCATTAGCCTATTACCTCTTTGCTGTAATCCACTTTCCCTGACCCCAGACCCCTTATAACATCGGCTTTTGCGTCTCCCCTTCAGGTTTGGAACAGTGGGTCATTATGGGTCAGAAAGTCATAACTCCTTCTAGTTTTCCAAAGCAGCTGAGCAGTGCATGGCTCCAAGAATTCACTGGCGCTCACACACCCATAAATACTGAATTGTGTCGAAAGACCACACTCACGCCTCACGTCCCCCCAGTGTCCAGCAGGGGCATAAATCACAATATGCTCGACCTCGTCATGCATGTCCACATTTAACTCTGAAGGGCTGAGGGTTATTGATTAGAACAAGCAGCTATTATGGTTATCTGTGGGCCTCTCTATGAATTTTCATGCTGTGCAAAAACATAATACTATTCAAATGTTACAATGGAAAACTGAGTATGGCTTATTTGACTACTACAGGTGCAACCATTAAATACTCGTGCTGTTTGCTTCTAATGTTGCGTTCAGACCACTGCATCAAAGTCGTGCCAAATGCCTGGTTGGACTGCTCTGCGTTTGAGGGCAGACGCCTGAAACATGCTCACGAATTGTGCCGAAAGTTAAGGTTTTTCTCCTATGGCACAAACGATCCAATGCACTGCTTGAACGCTCGAAATGTGGACGCTTGAGACGTGAACGCCCGAGACATGGATGATCGAGACGTGAACGTGCTTGAGACGTGTTAAGTGCTTCAAAGACTAGCGAAGACGTGTCACGATATCCCCGACGTAAATGTATCTATGATTTATTCTAAGCCTCTCCACAGAACTGACCCATAACTTACAAACTGGGGGGGATTCTCTACTGCGCCTTTAAAGTAAAAGTACATTTGTAAGCTGCTATGCATTAATGCTAAACATTGTGTTGTTGTTCCGGTGAAGGATTTTAGTAAGTCATCTGACACTGAAAGAGCAGATTTCACTGCCATGGCAATTATAATGTGCATACACGGTAACTCTTATACTGTATGCAAATGTGCTAATTAACTTAGAAGTAAGACGATGCTTGTTTTGGTTTGTTAATCTATGGACGTGCACCTGCTCCCACGTGAGAATTAACTAGAGTACATGCATATAGTAGAAGGCCTGACATCCAGCATGATCTTGTGATGATAATGTTGCAATACTCACAGATGCACTTGTTAGTTCAGTGATAAATGCTCTGTTAATTAAATTATGAAACTGTTATTGTGTAATAACTACAACTACTAACATAAACTGTTATTGTAGATGAAGGTAAAACGAAGAATATCTTATCTCAGTCTCAGGTAGGGCATCTGACATGAAACTCCTTCCTTACAATATTAGAAATGCTTTAACAAACACAAAATATGTTACCTTATTTACCATTTCTGTGACTTCAAGAGGGGGTATTATACATTTTGGAGCTTTGTACCATGTAATAACATTGTTCCTACATCAAAAACCTGCCTGATGAGGATTTACATGTACATATGTAGCGGGATGAACACCAATTGTGAATGTGATGACTCTGAAGGGTGAGCAAAGAGAGGAGGGACTCAGAGCATGAGACACAAAATGCATTTAATATTTGAATACACTGTTTTTGGCAAACATGCAACATAGCATTTTCAAAACATATGTTACGTGTTTGATATTAATACCCCCTAGAAGTAAAATACCCCCTCTTTAAACCCCTTCAAAATACTAGCATAATAAGTGAGTGAGTCAAACTAATAGGTAAGCGTTTTAGCCTTTATAATGGATACTTTGGGGCCGGGCGACAGCTGTGCACACACGCTTTAGGCAGGTTGGGGAAACTCATACAAAAACATATATTACCAAAAGAAGGAACATCTGTTTTTTTGGGCCAGAGACGAGCCGAACCCCAAGGCTAATGCATAACAAATACACAAAGAATACAACCAACCATCTATAAATATTTGATACAAAGCGGTTCTGCAGATTTGGACTGGCGCAGGCGTATAAACCAGCATCTATAGCTCGGTGTTGTAACCTTACAGGAAGAAGATGGCACCTTTTAATTATCACATTCAATGGCTTCTGGGAAATGTAGGTCACCCCGGTTTTATTCGACCTAATTTTGTGTATTGTCACGGAATATGCATGCAGATATCTAGCATATCTGGCATTGGTGAAATCTGAACCGGGACTAAACATAGCCTGTGAATTAATGTCCCACGTTGTTGATATGAAGCTTTGAAGTGGGAGCCATCAAAGGCGTCATGTGAGGGAGAGGTTCACAGGGCTAACATAGACTATATATTTAGCCCGCAGCTCAAATTAGACTTGTCACAGCTATAGACACATGCCATCCCGGTGCAACGTGGAGATCTTCATTTATGGAGAGCTGCTACTCTTTTAAGTTCAAAACACTATAAAACTCTTTATTAGATGCTGCTTCTCATTTTTATGTGGTGTTGGTAGAACATGTTTAGGTGATAGTAGTTCAAGAAATGGCTACACTGAATTAAGGAAATGGGGAATCAAAAACCAGGATTGCTGTCTGTGCCACACTGGATTTTACAGTCGCTGAACAGTGAACAGTGGTGGACGAAGTATTTAAATAAAAGTACCGATACTAAAGCAAAAAAAAACAACAAAATAACTCAAAGTAAAAATAAAGTATCACATGAAAAAATCTACTTGCGTAAAAGTATTAAAAATTTGTAAAAATGTATTTAAGTAAAAAGTAAAAGTATTTCTCGCATATTTGGAGGCTTATAAGTCTTCAAATGAATGAAATGAAAAAAATACATCTTTTTTTTTTTCTAGCTGTTTTATTAGTTTGGGGGTTTTTTTTTTGCTCAAATTTTAAAAATAAACTCTCAAACGTTCCTGTGACTTTTCAAAATGCTTTTACTTTCCAGTCTTTTTCAAAAACTGCAGATACTTTCTTGTAAATGTACTGAAGTAAAAGTAAAAAGTATCCGCTTTAAAATCTACTTAAGTTAAAAGTATTAAAAATATGCAAAAATGTACTTGAGGAGGGAAAAAAAAAAGTATTTCACGCATATTTTGAGGTCTTATCTTCAAATGGAGTGATTTTGATAAAGATTTTGCAGAATTTTGCGCAATAGAAAAAAAAAACAAAACTGAATCAATATATTTTTTTTTCCTAGCTGTTTCTATTTATTTATTTTATTTTTGCTCAAATTATGAACATGTTAAAAATAAACCCTCAAACTTTTCAGCAGCTTTTAAAAATACTTTAATTTTCAGTCCTGTTTAAAAAGTGCAGATACCTTCTTGCAAATATACTGAAGTAAAAGTAAATAGTATACGCTTTAAAATCTACTTCCAGTACAGCACTTTACTACTTGTACTTCGTCACATTCCACCACTGATTGTGAATAATGCAAAACTGAGTCTGTTTCTACTCACACTAACGTTAACACTGAAATTTGATATTGTAACATTCCTGCACTGAATTATTTATGGCGCAACCACACGTATATATACAGTGCCTACAGTGGGACATGTGACTGAAGTGTCTTGCAGAGTGACACAACAACATTATGTGAGCAAGCAAGATTAAGCCAGATTTGAACCGTCCTGAACCCTGAATGCTCGAACCACTGCCCCAAATATTTCACATCGCGGTGACACTTGTAGAAGTAGTTATCGCAGTACTAGCAGCTGTCGAAAGTGGTCATAGTAGTAACAATAGATAGTAACAATAGTTTTACTTTTACATTTTGTTCCTATGTCTGTTTTTTTTTTTGTTACGTCATCTTTTTCTAGATGTTTACCGAAAGCAATATGGCAGATTTTTGGGTGAGTCTATTTAAAATGTATAACTTCATTAAATATTCATGTGGAAAAGAAATGCCTTCATTCAAAGTCAATATTTCTTTTTAAAATATATATACTTCCTTCACTTTTACCGGACATAGGATGCTGCCATTTCAAAGTTCAGGTCTGTGTTTACCTTGTTCAAAAGTCAAACCCTCTGCTCCTCGTCTTATGTGAGTTTCTTTTCCTTCTTAGTACACAGAGAGTCCAGGGCCACAGAGCACCTGGCCTATACTTGTCTAATCAACTCCGCCAGTCGCCCCCAGCTATGAAGTCTCCTATAGTTAATCCGAGCCCAGATAGACAATACGTTTTCTCACTTTTGTCCATATAACCTTGGAGCTCGCCTGAAAACCCATTATCCATCAACAAGGAACCAAATCTAGTGTTTATAGGTTTCAGACACACCTGCTGTACTCTGCTGATGCTCGCGTTTTCACAACAATTATAGACTCGGCTCCAAAAGAGGGCGAAGATTTGATAATTATAGCTTTGTTACCAGACAGAATCTTAAAGATATGCCTCATCTCTCTTATACAAGGTGTGATCATTTACAGTTTTATACATCGCAGCGTTAAAGCCTGACTGAGGTGTAAAAATTATTGTTAATTAGTCCCAAGAATGTAATTATTATTTCGATGGTTTTGTTTGTGTGAAGATTTTGGCGGAGATGAGTTATGGGACAAGGACAAAATTGTTTCAGAAGTGTTTAGAAAAATTAATTGTTTTTGAAATTACAGCTGCCTCTCGACTATCGTCACTACCGAGAACTGTTAAATCTTATGAGAATTTGTAGAAATAGTAATTGAACAAAGACAAAATGATTAAATGTCTGAAAAGACTTCTGAATTTTTAAGTTTTCATAAGAATTCAGCTGCGTAAGTCAGTTTAACAGTCCTATATTATGCAAAATTGACTGTTTTGAGCTTTAACCCATGTTATAATGCTGTTATCTCATCAAAAAAATACCTGGAGTTGTGTTTTTTTTTTCATTCACACATGTTTGGGCAATCCTGCATTATTAGTCTGTACATCTCCAAAGCTCAAAATGCTCTGTTCCACTTTGTGATGTCAGGAAGTGGTAGTTTGCAAGTTAACAGCTACATTTTACCTTTAGTTTGTAAGAGATTGGGAATTCCAGGGCTGCAATTGTCCAAATGAGTCTTGTGAAGGTGCCTGGAGTTTAAAAACACTTCCTGTATTACCTCATGACATCACAAGGTGGAACAGAGTGTTTTCAGTTTGTAAGAATGTTCGTTTCTGGTGTAAGTGTCAAAGAGGACAAAGAGACTGAAACAGAAGAGTTTTAATGAGTTCCACACAGGTAAAGTGAACGATGAAGCAACAAACTCTCCGGAAAGGATAGGTGGAGAGCCCTGAGATGTACATGTTGACAGCTTTAATAACGTCTCTCAATGTATGAGTTTGTGAGTCTTTTTCTTCTTCGCCTGAAGTTTCTTAATGTGTAACACCATGCAAAGTCCTACAATGGTGACAATGGTTTTATCCTCCTCTCAAAGTGGGGGTCACACATTCCTTAGTGAGAGGGGCTACAGATAAGAAGTGGCTTTAATCAGACCAGAACATAGGTGTTATCTTCTTGTCCACACGTCCTTGTAATCTCCCACGCTGGTCTCCAAAGCGTCCTGGTGTATCCCCCCACGCAATCCATATCCACTGGTGGGCATGTGTTATTTACCTTACCTGTGTTAAACATGTGTGAATGAAACAAAGGTCTGTTTGTGATGAGAAAACATTATAACACAGATCAGAAAATAGTGTAACATGAGCCCTTTAAGTCGTATAATCTGCACATGCGAGTCTCGTACAGTCAAACATAGACAAACTGTACCTAGATTCCGTTGCCTTCGGTCCCTAACTCATCTTTATTACAAGGAAATGATGACACATTATCAAAGCGATTTCTGTTTGTTACATGCTCATTTAGTGGGTCAATTAGAGGAAACTTGTTTAGTGTTTTGGGCGTTTTGGAAGTAAAACGGATCGGCACCCCCAAGACACAAGCAATTAGCTCGAAGTCTGCAGCAAATGTTTATCATCAGGAGCTGGGATGGGGCTCCGAGGGCTGGATTCTCATTCTATTTCAGTCATATAAAGCGGAAATGAGTTCACTATTTTATAATTAACTATCAAAGGATTCACTAGAAAGAAAAAAAACACATATTGAATTGTATTTATTTATTAATTTTTTCCATCTCTAACATATTTTGAAGTTTTGCAGTTCTTGGAAGCACTCCGGGGTTGTGTTCAATTCTATTTCAGTCACTGGAAATCAGTTCAGTTCATTCATAATTAAATATGAAATGACTCACAGAAAAATAAAAAAATAATAATACAATTTCCATGTATTTATTTTTTGTGACATCATCTTAATGGTAAAGAGAAATATTTTCAGTACCTTTGCCAAGATGTATTCAAAGCAGTTACAGGTATCTTCGATCTTGATTGTGGTAGTAGTAACTCTGATTGTGGTACCACTACAAGTAAAAGTACTTTCTTGGTCAACACAATCTTTATTTTCTTACAAATACAGTTTTTGAACACACTTGTACTTTAACTTAGTAGAAATGTGTTCTAATTTACTACGGCTCTGTTCTGAATATTACTGGTAATTTTGTAACTTGACGATACACACCTGCTTGTTGATGTCTATGACATAGATTGTACAGGGTGGCCCAAAACTCACTGACAGTTGAAAAAGATTCATAACTCTTTTATTTCTAAATATTTTTCTTTTATTTTTTCAGAGCAGTTAGAACTACCCTTCTGACATTAATATGAGCAAATATAGCACCGAGGAACAAGCCCTCATTGTACAATGGAACTTTGAGTCACATGGGTCAAATTCAGAAACCCAGCAGTGTTACCGTCGACATTTTAATACCAGAGATGCCCCAAGTGTAAATGCCATTAAAGGAATAATAAGTGTTTTTCAAAGACAGGGGGCAGTATGTGATCTCCACAGACCTGACAAGTCCCGATTTCTTCCTGTTGGGCAAACTTAAAGAAAAGGTGTTTGTGAATAATGAATTACGATGGTGAGTATCATAGCAACCGAAGAACCAATCCAGAGCAAAGCTGTTGCGTCCACACCGCTGGTTTAGCAGGGACCTGACGCTTGGCAACGCCATCAATCAAACCTGTTGCTAACGCCAACCGGAGCGACCTCAGGAAAAGAAGGCGCCTGATTTCTGTCACAGTTCTGCCTTTTTGAAGGACACTTATCTGTTTGTGTGTCTGCATTTTGAGCTTGTATTAATCTCTGTCTGAGGGAGCTGTTCCTGAGTTTAAATTCCCTGGCTCTGCTTCCCAGCCTGTTCCGGTCCTTCGTTTGCTGCTTCCTTGTTTTAATTTGCTAATCAGCCCAGGGAAGCCTGTGTGTGCTCCCTCTGTTCACTGAGTGGTTACTGGACTGTCATTCATTCATTTCATTTGTTCCATCGAGACACACAGGCTGTTTCTTGAATAAACCTGTTGAATTCACTGAGACTAAGAAGTGTGGCGGTATTTCTTTGTGTTGCATGTTTGTCCAGTGGAGCTTGCGTGACAATTTCCCTGTTATTAATGTTCATATCTTCATTTAGTGACAAAATAAAAATAAAAACTCCAAAAAATATAAAAACTCCAGGATCATGCAGAGCGACTTAATACGGACATTTTAAGACCAAAACGACGAGCATGACAGCAGCAGTTACAGAGAGAGGGGCCACAGTTTTTCAATAGAAAGTTAATTAGAGCCAGAGTCGGTGGAGCTGGAAAAGCGCCCATGCTCCCTTCCTAGCTGAATCCAGGTGGCTAACAGGTTAGCTATGTCCATTTATATATGCAGTCTTAGTCAGGACATCATTATTACATTTTGCTTTGTTACTAGGTAGTGCTAAACGCAGCATAAAAAAGGTTTAGTTCGTTGATTTTCTGTTCTGTGCACAAACTGTAAAATGATGCTGCTTACTTTTCACTGTGGTCTTTTTGTGTGTAATCGAATCTGGTGTCTATCCCACATGGCATGTTGCTGACAGTTTAGCGGCTCACCAGAAGAGACTGGATTAGCTGTGCCCTGTCGGAGGCTTTTAAAGTGTCCTAGGAGTGATCGGGACGAGAGACAGAGTGGAAACATGTACAGTGAAGGCGAGGGAGGGATGGAGGGAGGGAGAGAGGGAGGGGAGCGTGGTGCGTTCAGGGATCAGCATCAATAACGACAACCACAAAATCCCACTGACTTGTTTTTTAGTGGAGACTTGAGTTGTGCTCGTGTTTACAGCTGTGGGATGCGAGGAGACAACGGGAGAGCATGGAAAATCAAATGAAATATTGGAGTGATGAAGAAGGGAGTGGAGGAGGGGAATGGAGGAGGGTTGCGGCGCTGAAATGAAGGGAGAGAGAGTGCATTTAAATGGATTGCTTAAACAGGGGATTGACAGGGAACGATAACAAGTTGTGATTGACTCAAAGTGACAAAAGCGTGACTTGTGAGACCTTCTCAGGAGCTGCCAGCCACAGATAGTTACAGCAAAAGGTTAAAAAGTTGGGCTGATATTGCAGTTGTGATTTAAAGTAAAGTAGTGGAAGAAGTACTCAGTTTTGTTACTCTGCAAAAGTACAGATAGAGGGGCAAAAAATACTCAAGTAAAAGTAAATCATAAAAGCATCACATGAAAAAATCTACTGCTTTAAGTATTTTGTGCAGATGTTGAGGTCTAAAAAAGCTTCAAATGTAGTGATTTTGATGAAGATTTGTGCCGAATTTTGTTCAATAGAAACAGTTCAATCAACCAAATGTTAAAAATAAACCCTCGGCCTTTTCAGCAGGTCTCAGACAATAATGAAAAATACTTTTACTTTTCAGTCCTGTTCAAAAATGTAGAAAGTACAGATACCTGCTCTCAAATGTAAAGAAGTAGAAGTAAAAGGTATCCACTTTAAAATCTACTCTACTACTACAGATACCTCAAATTTGTACTTAACTACAGTACGAGACATGATAAGAGAAGATCATTCTTAGTGAGAGACATTATGGCGTTTGCAAAGTAACTGCAGCCTTTGTAAGTTGCTAATTAACTCCATATATAATCAGATTGGTGTCACCATTTCTTTGCATACCTGTCCTTGGGCACAGGAAGGAAATCAAACATGTATGTATATAGAACAATTTTAATTTCGTACTGAGACTGATAAGAGACATAAGAGACAGGAACCCTTTCCCGCCATACAAACCTTAGCCCACATGACTGATTTGTTCTTGGCTATAAAGTAAAGAGGTTATGGAACAAGACCTTTAAAAGTGTCTATAAAACCAGTGTTAAGACCAGGCCCCGTCTAACTACTACTACACTACAGTTTTCATTACAGCGGCAGGCTAACCCTTCCACGTACCCATCATGCATTAGCCCCGTGTCACCGTGGTACCTGCTACCTGTGACCTTCCTGTGGCATTTGCAGAGGGGCTGTACCTGCGCCAGGCTTTGTCATTGGCGTTAATGAGCTCCAGTGAAGGACAGGCTGGTCATTAGGCCTTTGAACATGTGGGTAATGGCAACTATTGACTTTGCATGAGAATAGAAGTGTATGCACGCACGCTGAGTGTTTTTCTTCTTTATTTATTTTTTTTTTGTAATTTGTGGAAAATATTGGATACATAATGCAATAATGTGATTTTTGGCACTGAAAAAAACAGCCGAGGCTTTGCTCTTATCTAACAATGGTAAAGTCAAATAATACTGATTTATTTGAAAGTAATGATTTAGGGTTTTTTCAGTCAAAACAAAATTCTCTTAATCCTCTCTTTCATTTATGATTTGAGTTTTGTTTTTGTCTTTTTTTTTATATTCCTCTAAGTAAGATACTACGTGGGGATATTTACTAAGCATTTGCGTACACCTTAAATACATTAGATTTTGCATTTTTGACCAAATAAATATGTCAAATGATTCATCAAGACAGCAAGAGCAAAACTTTGTAGGAATTTAACTTGTGTCTGCACCAACGATGTATTAAAAGTGACGTAAAGTGCACTAATTCACAAAGTTAAAACCTCTTAAAAACCCTTGCATCGCGTTGTTTTGAAGATTGCCTTGGCGTAATAAAAAGACACTTTACCTGTGACACTTTGGCTTTATTCCCAAAAGAGGTGAGCGTCCCAGAAACTGTCCTGTCTTTCAAATTAGGTCCTTACGGTGGGTGTAGAGGAGGAGGCGCGCCTGTTGAGTTGTCATATTTGCCTGTACGTGTGCATTCAGAGCAGAAACAGCGCCGTCCTCAGATGCTGAACTCTCATTTATATTAGAATTGAGGTAGGAATCAGAGGTGCAGTTTCTAATGGTAAACCGAATGCAACATGCCCACAAATAGCACATGCAGTTTTTCAGTTGCACTTGTAATTTAGCACCTGGCTTAGTAAATATGCCCTTAAGACTTTGGCAGATTAGTGTTCACAGATGGACAAAACACTTACGATTATTCCCAAAACCACCGTAGTGAGAAATATGGCCAAGCCTTTTTCCATGTTGCATCTTACTAAATATTACAATGAATCTATTTATCATGTAGAAGGGCATGCTAATGTTTCTCCCTTGGTCCACGCGGTCACAGTTTGCGTCGGGAGGTGCACGCGAGCGATCAGTCGTGAAAGTTGTTGTGCTTTTCAAAAATAATATGCAAGAGCCGAAGACCTCATGGGGAAAATAAGATCACACAGACGGAAATGCAATTACTGTCTCCCTGTAGAATCCTAATCACCCCGGCCTGATGTTAAAAGTTACTCTCTAATGCAGCATTTCAAAGAGGCACCACACACACCATTTGATTCTTCTCATGATGTAAATAAGCTTATTAACTAGTGCTTTTTAATATGCGCCGACCGTGACCTTGAAAAGAACTCCTGACTTTATTCAAATCTACTTTCTGAAGATGAACTGCAGAAATTAATAAATTACAGGAGATATGTTTATTTCACAGCACGGCAGTAAAAACCTGAAAAGTTGTTTTTAGCGTAGTGCCCCATTCGCCTGTAGAGTGTCAAGGGCAGCTCCGAAAACATCACAGGAAGAAATTTGGAAATAGAAATGTTCATGTTGTATGTTGAAGAAGACTTATTGCAATATTATTTTATTAACTTATTATAAAAACACATGTGCCAAACTCAAGGCCCGTGGGCCAAGTGTGGCCCTCCACGTCATTTTATGTGGCCCGACAGTGTAAATCAAAAGGTATGATGGTCTTAAAATGTCATTTTATCAGGAGATACACAGTTACACAGCCATATTTTTACATCTAGGCAAATGCATATGCAATATTTGTAACTTGAATAAGTAATAAATACAAAAACAGTTGCAGTTGGTGCCCAGTTGAGATGACGTCGCCGTAAACGTCATTGCAGCAAAGAGTCGGCCCCTCCTGTGGAGCTGCACATCACACTAGCGACCAGTGTTTTTTTTTTCCATTTGTATCAAAATGACTACGCAACACTGACGAATCCTACATGTATCACTGATTAAGAAAATAACATGTGAAAACGAAGTAAGAGCAGTTGCCATTTGCCGGTGGCTTTGAAACAGGAATTGATCAGCAATATGGTGTCTTGAAAATAAGAGATTAAAGATTGGTCGAACATGCATCAATCACTCCAAAAACAACTTCAGGTGAGTAAATAGTGAAGAGAAACTATAACATGGTGAAAAGCTCTATTTTGCATAATAAGTCTGCTTTAAGGTAAAATGTAAATCCTTCCAGTGACAAAACATTTAATTTAAATCACAAAAAGAATGAAATGTGAAATACTGTGAGTTCAGATTGATCATTTTAGTTAAAGAAATGAAAACATTTCCTCTCAGTGCAGCTTTATGTGTTAAATCGTCCGTGTGCGTTTGTGAAATGCTGTAATTGCTAAAATACAGGTTATTTTCTTTGTGGACATTAATCAAACCTGGTATTAGAGGTGGGAGACGCGTCAGAGAATATAAATAATATCACAAATTCTGTTTTAGTAAAGTATTTCTACACACTGTGGATAACTTTGCCAGACATTTATACTTTGTGCGATAACCTTGTGATATACATATAGCTTTGGATTGACAGGGGACAATAATACTCTGTGATTGAATCAAAGTGACATAAGCGTGACCTTCTCAGCAACTACGTGCCACAGATGGTTACAGTGAAAGGATAAAAAGTTGAACCGAACAACTTTTAAAATTCAGATTTATTTCAGAGAGCATATTTGAAGAATCACATGTTTTGGACAAAGTTTGGTGATGTCTAACTGACCTAAAATCTACAGGGAGAGCGGTAATGTACATGACAAGAGAAGATAGTTCTTGGTGAGGTATTTCTTAAGTAACTGCAGCCTTTGCGATTTGCTAATTGCTGATGATTATTAGGTCCCAATATAACATCATATACATGCACGATTGTAGCACTCAAAAAAACTTTTGTCCAGATTTTGTTTCCTTTTTGCACATTTCAGTTGTCTTAATTTCATCTGGCCCAAAAGTTACTGACACTTTTCAATCTTCAATAGCTCCTATAATTCTTAAATTATACTCACCAAATTTTAGGAGTGGATAAACTGAACCTTCCCAGAATTCTGCCAATATATACGGTTATAATTGTTTACTTACATTTGAACTTATCACTACTTAAACAAGGGGAAGTAAGAATGACCTAATTTTAAAAAATAATGTTTTTTAAATGTCCACCATTATGGGTTTAGCCCTGAATAACCCGATATAGCATGACATTTGAAAGCATTTCCGGGCTTATGGCTCTTATTTGATCCTCGATATTATGTTTTAAGTCATTGTCTGAGGTTTATTCACAAACACCTTTTCTTTAAGATAGCCCCACAGGAAGAAATCAGGACTAGTCAGGTCTCAGGAGATCACATACTGCCCCCTGTCTTTGAAAATGACTTATTATTCCTTTAATGGCATTTACACTTGGGGCATCTCTGGTAACACGGTAACACCGCTGGGTTTCTGAATTTGACCCATGTGACTCAAAGTACCACTGTACAATGAGGCTTTGTTCCTTGGTGCTATATTTGCTCATATTAATGTCAGAAGGGTAGTTCTTAATGCTCTGAAAAATAAAAATAAATATTTAGAAACAAAAGATTTATGAATTTTTTTCAACTGTCAGTGACTTTTGGGCCCCCTATATATATGTTTTTGTGAATATCGCCCATCTCGTCATTTATGGTCAGTTTATTTATATACATTGAATCCGTATTTTCAGTATTTCCACCAACCCGCTCAGGGACGACAGGTGTAAATTAGCATTCACGCTATAACCTGGCACCAGCATCTCTCCTGTGACTTGCCTCGGTTAATATAATATTGTGCACAGACCCCGTATAAATAAAATGCAAACCATACCATACCACCTCTACCTGGTATAAAATCCAAACAATAAATACAATATTCTATACTTTTTGAGTGTTCTGCCAAGTACTTCCATTGCAATATACTACGCAAGTTCTAAATAAAGTTCCTTCTAATTGCCACACAGTCTTAGTAAGTCTCCCAGTCCTCTCCAAGTGAGAATCAAATGGCCAATTAAAGCCGTGACTCCGTGGCCCGCTCCCGTGGACCTGCTGACAGAGAAAGGTGGAGGAGGAATTACGGCACCAGGACATTTTGTAGATTGAGTTTTTACATGGCCTTAATAGATTTGCAGAGACACACGGTGCCTTGGGCTAAAGTGCAGGTTACGTCTTTCAAGTCTATTTCTGAAGGCAGAGACTGTCAGTGTGAGCGTGTCCATTCATACACAGTAGGTGAAACTTAATACTGCAGAACACAATGGAAGATGGAGAGAGTCATCCATGTCTCCAGTCAGTCATCTGCCTGCGGGCGCTCTCCGGCTCCTCTGTTCACTACTGTCTGAAAGCACAAGCAAATACTATACCTAACTGTGGACAAAAATATAGCTTTTGTTTTGGCTTCTAGCTTACAGTAAAAAAAGGTGTGAAGAAGTTATTCAATAGCCAATACGTGAAAATGTGTGAAGAAATCTGCAGCTTAAAGATCTGCAAGTTCATTGGATTTGTAGATGGCAGATGTGAAACCTGGTCCTCCTCTCCTCACTTGGGCCTCATCCAAAATCAGTTGGAAGCTCCTTTCCTTATCACCGACCCAGAGTTGCGTCATCGTCAGCCACGACAAGGACCATCCGAACTGATCAGTGAATTTAGGAAGGAGTAAGGAAAGGAGACGCTATGGTTCCTTTCACACCTTCCTTCGCGTAGGAACCAGCGGCAAGGCGCTATGAGACCTCCCACAATGCACTGCGCAGATCCAACCAAAAGTTTCCAAATACTAATTTACAAGTTACACACTGCAACGGATTATTAATTAAAATCTTTTGCATAAATAAACTCATCTTTAAAACATATTAGGTGTAACTATAAAGCCACGTCAGCGAGTTTGATATTATAATGTGTTTAATGCAGCACTGTGCATATTTGTTTATGTTTTACAGACACAAAACTTAAAACCACATGGCTCATTTGCATAAATTATAAGCGGGGATGTGTGTAATGTAGTTGTTCTCTCTGTGACAGGTGATGTGTGCTGTTAATACTGAATCTGCAGAGAATGTATGTAATCTGCTCCGCTCTTGTGCTTCTGTCACATTTGGAGGCGGTTCATGTGTGAACTTTTCAGAGCTCATACATGCGCAGGTTTAGCAGCTCTTTATTTAACAGCAGTAACTTCACTCACCTACAGACACTTTATTTATAGGCTGCCGTTGTGATAAAACATGGACTGTAAAGACTGAAAGGTTGAGATAATGCTAATAAGACTCAGCGTGCAGTAGAGGAGCATGGTGAGCTTGTTGTAGTCTGTTTTCTAGATGTTGTAGTTTTTATTGAACGGCTGTTGTTCCCACCACGCTTTAAGAGGAACAAAAGCTCTTCCTCTTCAGTGTTCCTTACTCTGCCTTGGTCCTTATTGTTGACCTCATGATGCAGGTTTCAAGAGTCAAGGCGGAGGAGAAGGAAGGACAAGGAAGGAGGTGTATTTTGCCTGATTTCGCATCGATCCCTGACCTCTGTCCATGCTCACCTCTTCTCTCTGGTCTTCTTCTGTCAGGTCAAAGCTTGCACTGTATCAGAAGGAAGAATAACGCAGCCAGCATCTAGTTCCAGTCCAATCTAATTACATATGACAGCTTTAAGTATTGATTTGCATATGTTTTATGTGGTAAATTATGAACTCTCTCTTGTGCCATAGATGCGGTCTTATGTTTTTCTTTTGGCTTTAATGCCCGTCGTTGCAAAAAAATGATGTTTTCCGCAGCATAATCCATTTCACACTTCAGTACAAAGACCTCTTCTGGCCATCATTATCTGGAACTTTAATTGTTGCCTTTTCCGTTATCCTTACTTCTTATTATATAAACACAACAGCAAGACACACTTCCTAATTTGCGTCATCCAATTCTACAACACTGACAGTTTTGGTTCTAATTGTACACCGGATGCCCTCCCCACCTCCTTTATCTTCTTTACCCTGGTTTGGGAATAACATATCTACTTACTTCAGTATCTTTTGGCTTCCTTCTGGCTGGCTCACACTGTCCACCAAAGCCCCTCATCTTATATGTATGCTTTTGTGCTTGGGCCAAACAGCAAAGTGATGTCCAATGCACAGCTCCAATAAGTCTCGATAATTAATTGGTTCCAGTGGAGCCAGTCGCTAAATTAGCACGTTCCCTTTGCCACAATCTTCTGACGCTCTCATAAAAGTCCTCATGGCTTCCTCCCCATCTGTATAGGTCCTCACTTCTCCAAAAGAGGTGGTTGTTGTTTTTTGCCTCCGTGTAATTACCGAGCTGTAGGAGTTGGCAGCGCTGTACGGCTTGTTATCTTGTGTTGATTGCGAGAAACATGTGGGAAGATTGATTATGGTAGAAGAGTTCTCCCTTCAGGTCTGACCACTGGGACTTTTGACAGGGAAGAGGCAGCCTATGGAAGAAATGAGAGAGAAATGATGAAACGCTTTGCTGGTGGTTTTTATGTTATCATGAAGATTAGGCCTGAAATGTTGAGCAGAGAAAAGAACACGCTGTTAGATGTAGTTAGATCAGAAAACTATTTTAATTACTCCATGACGTAAGCAGCGGACCTTGTAAAAGAGGCTAAGAATCAAATAGTGAAAGCGAACTGACTCAGACTTCATACACTTTTTGGATCAATTTGGACAATATCAAGACTGTCGAAGGTTGTATTCTTTGTACTGTGCTCCTCTTACATAAAGGTGCACTGCGGAACATTTATACCATCATGAAACTAGTAGAAGGCACCATCAGATCTGTGGAGAGGCGACCAGCTCACAGTAACAATGCATGATTTTCAAGGCATTTTGAGCAATGAAAACGCTAATGACACAAATAATGTCAAATAGTACAGTCAAAGGCTATATTGTCAAACATTCTATGCAAATTGACAACATCTCCATGGAGACAAGAAGGTGGAACTCCAAAAATGCTACAAAGTGCACCTTTAATACTAATTTTGCAAAGTATTTTTAAACTTTTATAGAGTGCTTTTCCACCGTCAAGGCACTAAAAGCGCTTTACATCAAGAAATCACTCAACCATTCATACATCAGTGTACGCGGATACGTGGGGTGAGGTGAGTGAAGTAGAGTCTTGCCCAAAGACACGACAACAGCATTAATCTGTAGGAGGTGGGTGAGTAGATCTCACTCTACCAATGACGTTTATGTCGAGAGCGGGATTCAAACCACAAAACTCCGGATCAATGGGCAAACACTCTACTACCTGAGCTACTGTCGCCTTTCACTTGAACAAAATTATTTCCCGGTAACCTACATGTACTTCAGCTTGTAGTTTGTACTTTTATTTGTTCACAGCGACATTACCAACTAATACAACTCCAGGATAGACTCTGCAACAAAAACGCTCGGCTGCAGTTGGCTTAAATTGAGCAGGCTGCCCAGATTGTCAGGTAAATTTCAGCTGACCCATTTAGTGAACACAAAATGATGAAAAATGATTATAGATCAGCACAGGTACTTGGTCCAGATGTTGCCTCGGGGCTTTTTGGTCAGTGGATATTTAGGCCAATATGCAATTTCCAGCTGAATTATGATTATGAATGGCGGCTGCTGTTTGCCACGTTTGTAAATAAACCCACGGAATAGGACCATTAAGGACCACACTACTGCAGCTTTACAAATGATGAGAAATACTTTTGGCCAGGCGAACATGAACTGATAATGGCCTATCTGAAAAGTCAGTGTAGTCTTTATGCTTCAAGGACAACATCTGTGGCCAGTTCTATAAAGCATCAGTGTTTCTGTCTATGCTACAGTGCTCTTACATGGGGGATTGTATTACATAAAGCTGCTCCTGTACTCCTGATGTTTACCACAAGAAAGGACAGAGCCGGGTCAGACTCCTCCGCAGTGGAACCTCTCTGGTAAAGATTTCACCCACCATTGCTCCACTCATACTGTGTCACCACTAAAGCTGGCGTGATTGATTATGATATTAGGGAGTCCATGATTCAAAGGCGTCTGGGCAGAACAAAAAGGAGAAGAAACCCTCAGTCAGTGAATCTGTGAATGAAAACGACTCGTCCGTGACATTTCATTTTCATTTAGCGTTAGCTTAGCATCAGAGTTCAGGTTCAGTCTGCTCCCTTTACACAGCGCAGATCAGAGACAAGCTGCTACAGCAGGAGGTGGAGACTAATGACCTACAGTTTTGTATAACAAAGCATGACACTGGATGTTATTGTTTGGCGTTTCTGTTTTATTATGTTTTCATGGAAGTTTCCACAGTATGGCCTTAAACGTCTCACACAGACAAGTAGATGACAGGTTCTCCATCAGGCCTCATGACACATCAGATCTGTAGATAGATGACCCCACTAAGGTAAATTTTAAACAGTAGAAACATCTGTAAATGAAGGCAAGGCAGGTGTATTTGTACAGCACAATTCATACACGAAGTAATTCAAAGTGCTTTACAGAATAAGAAAGACATTAAAATCACACAAATCAAGACATAAATAATCACAAATCATCATCATAAAATTGACATTAAAACAGAAGAGTGCAGAATAAAAACCTTTCAGTCATATGCACAGCTAAACAGAACTGTTCTGAGCCTGGATTTAAACGTTGTCAAAGTCGAGGCCTGTCTCACATCTTCATGAAGACTGTTCCAAGTTTTAGCAGCAGAAAACTGAAACACTGATTCTCCATGTTTAGTCCTGACTCTGGCACCAGCAGGAGGCTGGTCCCTGAAGTCCTCATAGTGTGAGATGGTTCATATGGCACTAACATGTCAGAGATGTACTTTGGTGCTGGTCCATGGAGAGACTTGTTCACAAACAGAGCTGCTTTAAAGTCTATTCTTTGAGCCACAGGAGCCAGTGCAGAGACCTGAGCACAGGAGCATGTGTGAAGTACTTCCTGGTTCTTGTCAGGACCCGAGCAGCAGCTTTCTGGATGTACTGCAGCTATCTTAACGCTAACGTAAATGAAAAAAAAAAAAGTATAGTAGAGAAGTTATTACTAGACTTTGCTAATCTGAATCATGGCAGACGAATATGTGAAGTCACAACAGAGGGACGAGTCGAAAAAACAAATGCGCAAAGTGCTCACCTTCTACATGTTTTTCACAAACTGAAGACTGAAGTGCGTCTGTTAAGTTGCCATGTTTGTTTTGGTTTATTTCACTTTTGGTTCCCGCACAAACTTGAATGCTGCTCTGTGATTGGTCCACCTTTTAATGTGAGAATCTATCTTCCTGTGTGAGGTTAAGACTTTGGAGCATTCTAGGCAAATCAAGAACATCTCCATGTAGACAACCAGGTGAGGAACAGTTCCATAGTCCATCTTAAGTGTTTCTGTACCACCTCAGAGTCAGGAGTGTAATAGAGCTCTGGGCGCTCGCGTTGGCTCGTCACTTTTGGAGGTGTGAGCGTCAGGTGCAGAGAGGAGCATCAGTTTTGGACCTGTGCACAGCTGTAGACAGTGATAGCGTCATTTTGCACCCGCCAAGCCAGTGAGCAACCCGTTAGCCAAGCATGTAATTAAAGCTTTAAAAATGTCAGAGCGCCGCAGTGGTGGGCTTTATGCCCCTTATCACCGCGCCCCCAGGTGCATGTGCTAGAGCCTATAAAATAAACACAAGACTATTTATTCTGGCATTGACTGAATTATAGTGTAATGAGTCAAATCTGGAATCAACGTTTATCCATTTACACAGCATAATGAAGGCTCTCAATCAAACACGCCCAATTCACTGAGAGGGGAATACAGTAGCCAACATGCTGTTCATATAACAAATAAATCACAAATAACACTTGAATAATGTTGAAATGATTTGTATTGCGTAAATGTTTACCCAAGACGTGCATTACTGTATTTTTATGCAGTTTAATTGTCTCAGCTGGACTAAAGTTTTTATGTATGAATACTTTCTCTGACTTATCAAAGTAGTTTCTTCAGTTCTGACAGGGTTCTGATCACTGTCTGTAAGGAGGAGCTACACTAAAACTAACACACCCCAGTTGGTTACAAAAAATAATATGTAAAGAAATGATGTACTGTTACTTTAGGAGGTAGAAAGTTTTTGTTTTTTGTTGGTACATTTTGCAATACAGCTCAAACACATGTCATGGTGGGTTAAGATGGTTTAAAAAATGGGAAATGTGGGGGGCTGGGGGTTTTTCAAAGCAAAATGTTTTTCCACTTCAATATTGGTTTAAATTTTGGGAATTAAAATTTGCGTTTCTAAAATGATAGTTTTTAGAGCGCTTTGGGACTGCTTTTTGCATTCAATCGTCCCAAAAACGTCACACAGCATACGTTTTCTGGCATGTTAGGCTGGCCTCTGGCCCTAAAATAGCGCGATGAACAAAGCGCTAGTACATAGCAGAAGAATTAATTGTCCTTGTGATGGTGCTGCTTAAAGTTTCAGATGGGGGGGGGGGGAAAATGAAAAAACATTTTTTATTCCTCATGGTGTTGTTTTTTTTGTATTCAAAACCAATAAATGAAAGAATACAGTATAACGCTAATCCCGGCCTGGCTTAAGTTTTTTTTTTCATATGCCCCCTCCTCACAAAACCAGCAGAGAACATAAAGTAGGGATATGTGGGGTGATTTAAGTTTTTAACTCTAATGTATCTCAAATGCGGGCGAAGTTTTTGGAAAGACTTACTGTGAGTTTTTTTTGTTTTTTTGTTTGATTACCCTTTTTTTGTTCACGATTGAAAAAAGCTGTGTTTTGACATACAGACAAGAGCGGGCAGGCCTTATAAGTGCCCCCGTAAGGGTTAGAAAGCGTAGTAGCAGTGGCAGGCGCATGGCGTAAGTCTCCCGAAAGAAGCACGATCGAGACAAAAAAAAAAAGCAGACAGCTTGGGAATTTTTTAAAAGAGCAACAGTCAAAGACGGCACACTACATCGCACAACAATCTGGACCGCAGGGACATGTTGTGTAGCGCGGGCCAAAGAGTCGGTGGAAGAATTGAATTGGGGTTCCCCCAGTTTGGATAAATGGTTTTTGTTTTTAACAATTTTTTTTTCTTACCTGTTTTTTGTTCCCCCCTATTCTTATCCTACATGTTTTGTTTTTTTTTAAGAAGAAGATAAAGGGTTAACGCTGCTGTAATAAAATAAATCTGAATACAAACCTTTTATTTGGTTTTCGTCCCCCGCAAATGAGGTGAAAAATTTTTTCCAGTTGTATGCAACCAACCATCGACTCACGTTCCTATTGATAAACTGGCTCGACCCCCGCCCCTCCTCATCCCTTGTAAATCCTGCCTCCTGGTCAGGCTGCACTGTCATTTTTTTTTGGGTTCTTAAACCTGTTCGTATTAATCCGCGCCTTTTCATGCATCCTGGTGGTTTTTATTTCATTTCACTCTTGTGGGTCTTGTAAATGGAAGATAAACAATGAAGCTTTTTAATAACAGAACAAATCAGGCTGTTCTGTCCCTTTTCCTCAAGATCGCCCGAAACGCCTAAAGCTAGTGTTAGCACCACACAGCAAGCCTGCTTTCGCCTCCTACACGCAGAGGTCCCCTCGGGCGGGAAGGGGCCGCGTTAACCTTTCAAAAAACAGCCTTGGCGCCTGATATGGCCGTTGATTTTTTTTGGTTTGCTAATGACACTAGCGAGATTCACCCCTACTAGACCTTCTATACTCGATGAGCTTTTTCAATTTTTGACTGAGCTTGACGCTTGATGGGTGTACGTCACAACTCACTTGATCCACATCCCCTTTATATGGTTGCTTTACACTGTGCAAGTACCAATAAGCATAAAGTAAGAAGTCAAATATAAACGCAAGGGGACGACAGCGCACCTGTTTTTAAGTTAGCAATTTTAAAGTGGGGGTTTGAACCTGGTTACTCCCTGTAAAGCAGTGCCAGGCTCAACGTACACAATAAAATCCCTGGGGATGTGTAATTTTTATTACATGCAAAATTTTTGATCTCTTTGTTGTTATACTTGGTGGCCACTGGACCTTCCTTTAGGAGGCTGAAAAAAATTGCTACCACATATATTTGCGGCTTTTGGCAAACCCTGGCCCCTTCCGTCAGGAAAGTGGTTTTAAGCGGGTTTATTTAAAATACGTTATGTTATGTTGCTAATTTTTCAGAATAATTTCCAGGATGGCTATGTTTTGTCTTTTCTCCACTTTGTTTTTTATTTATCGATTCCAGATATTTTATTTTTTCACATTAATTAAACACATTCAGTTAAACAAAAATAAAAAGGAGGTAATAAACTACAGAACAAAATTAACACCTTTTTTAGGCACAAGTCCCCCACATACCAACACATTTATGTCCTCCCTACTTGGTCACTTTCCGACCCATGGGCCTTGAAAGTTAAGTTTCGTATTTTTCGTAGCGTGTTTTTAATTAAAAACATTTTGGTTCAAGAAGGCTTTTTTTTTTCGAAGGAAGGGAGTTAATTTTCAAAAAACAAATCCAGTAAAGCAAAATAGTAAAGAGTTTAGTTGTTTTTTTGGAGTTATGCATTTGGGGGCTAAATTGGGAGAGTTCGCAGAAAAATCCACTATAAACCTAACATGACCTAATATATGATTGCCATGGGTCCAAAATAATTTCAAACCTTGTGTTTTTAAGTTGTAATGCCTGTTCTGCACGGAAGAAATAATACTCTTGGGCAATTAATGAGTCAGGCCTTGCAAGCCCCCCAGCTCAAAAAAAGCCCTTTATCCTGACCCTACAAATTTTGAAAATTGAGCTTGTTTTTTTTTTCTAAAAGGCCCCCTGCTTCTCTATTCACAGGGTCAGGTTTTTTTTTTTTTTCGCTAATGGGTTTTTAAATAAGCTAAGTGTCACACTCCGCCACACTAACAACTGCTGTTTGTGGATCTTCCTTGACGACCGTGATGTCACTTCCCTTTCGCCTCCATGACAAAAAAAAGTGTTTTGGGAGAACTGTCCAAAATCGTGTTAGGCACAGACAGGCCGACCACATTGCGGGACGCGGTCATGCTTCAGCGTGAGTGCTCGGAGAGGGAGTGAGAGGAACAGAAATAACAGTAGGGTTTTTGGACTCTTGGGGGATGGAGGGAGGGGCGCGGGTGCAGGGAGAGACTTGGGGAAATTGCTGGTGTGTGGTGAGAGAGTGGGGTTGTCATGTGTAAGTGGGTATGATGTATGTCCCGAATTTAACTAGACCAACTCCATGGTTTTGGTGAAGCAACACACATCATCGGATTTGCCTGTTTTACTGCCTTTCCAAGATGACCTTTTTAGCTGCAGCAGGATTATCTGAGTGAAAAACTGGGGAACAACCCAATGTGTTGTAGAGAAGGCAGCAGTATGATTAAATCTTACAATTAAGCATGTATTTACAATATTCAAATAGGTCTAAAGCTAAACTGGGAGATAGCATGTTTCATTGTCTAATAACACTACGGCAACTTTATATCTCGCACATATAGACAGACTCCAGTCAAATGAAGCTCATCACGAGTATCATAGCAACCAAAGAGCCAATCCGGCGCAAGGCTGCTGAAGGTAACACCCCTTCCCGCCGGAACCGCTGGTTTAGCAAGAAGGGTCAGTCAAACCTGTTGCTAGTGCTAGCGGGAGTGACCTCGGGGAAAGAAAGAGCCTGATTTGTTTGTTATTGACGTTCATATATTGATTTACAGACACCATAATGAAATAAAAATACCAGGATCATGTAGAGCGGGTTACTACAGACATTTTAAGACCAAAATGAGTCTGACATTAGCAGGTACAGAGAGAGGGGCAACAGTTTTTCAGTAGAAAGTGAATTGGAGCCAGCTATTAACTCCTCAAAAACATAATAAACATGCTCTGTTCCACCTTGTGATGTCATGAAGCTACCTTTGACTTTTAGTTCAGTAGAGATCAGCAATTGCAGGGCAAATTTGATTCAAACGATTTTAATGAAGTTGTGTCAAGTTTAAAAACACAGTGGAGAACTTCCTGTATCACCATATGACATCACAAGGTGGAACAGAGAGAGAAGACATGGGTGAATGAAAAAAAAAAACACAGCTCCAGGTCTGTTTGTAATGAGGAAACATCATTATAACATATATGAGAAAACAGCGTAATACAGGCCCTTTAAAAGTCCCTGAATACCAGCTCAGTCGGCTGTTAGCGAAAGGGACACCTTTAAAGTCAGCGTGAGACCACCGCAGAGCCGCACTCCCGCTTCACGCTCAAAATATCTGCGTTTCATCAACCTTGACTCCACGGCCGCCAGCGCCAAATCCGCAGTGAGTCGTTCTTCTGTTTTCTTTCAAATCCTGCCACTTCTAACCATCCTCAAAAACTCCAAACAAAAGGCGGACGTGAATGTGTTGTTTCACTGTAATTGCGATTGCCGTGGCATAATTGAAAGATCACATTCAAGGGCAAGAGCTGTCTAAAATGTGCTAGTCAGTTTAGAAAAATCCAAATGAATTCTGAGTTTTGGATTAGTCAAGTGTTTTGAAATGAATTGCTGAAAGACAAAGTTTTATTGATTTTGGTGAAACTTTAATAAAAGCTTAGCGAGGGGCCAAGGAGAAGAAGTATTAGCTTGCATGCTGCATTCAGATTTTAAATAGATCTGTTGTACCATTGTGAGCTGGTGCTAGGGTAGTGGTAATAATCATTTTTAAAGTGCCCCACTACAGATGTATTATAAAAGCAGCTCTTAAGGTAGAAATGAGACTGCTGTGTGCTGTCTGCATCACATTATAAAGTATTTAATTGTCTGAGAACCAGGGCCGGCCCTAGCTTTCAGGGGGCCCTAAGCTGAATTTGTCTCTGGGGCCCCCGACAGCGGATGCCTCCTGGCTCAGATATTGGTGATTCACATTTTGACACATTCTGACTCTGCTCTTATCACCCTGACCAATTGTATTTGTGTTTATATGACTAACATCAGACTGAAAACATCCAGAATGTCACAACTACTATAGCCACAAAAACAGTACAAAAACATATAAGCGGGGTCAAGATTTTGCAAACACACAAGCTCTGTGTCCATTAAAACTTGATATATTATATTATTTTCAATATAAATGTATGGGCTCTTGAGAGCCCCCTGGTGGCCTCGAGCCCTTAAGCAGCTGCTTAGTCTGCTTATAGGCTGGGCCGGCCCTGCTGAGAACCAGTGGTGGGACATAAGAAAGTAAAAGTAATAAAGTGCTGTACTGTAAAGTGGATACTTACTTTTACTTCAGTAGATTTGAGATCAGGTATGTGTACTTTCTACTCAAATGGAAAGTAAACATATTTGTTATTGTTTTTAAGACCTGCTGAAATGTCTGAGGGTTTATCTTTACACGTTCATAATCTGAGAAAATAAAAATACAAATAAAATCTGCTCAAAAAAGACTGCTTCAGTTGTTTCTATTGAACAAAATTCAGCTCAAATCTGTGTCAAAATCACTACGTCTGAAGCTTTATTAGATCTCAAAATTTGTGCAAAATACTTTTGCTTTTCATTCTTTAAGTACATTTTTAGGTACTTAAATACTTTTACTGAAGTAGATTTTTCCATGTAATACTTTTACTTTTACTTGAGCATTATTTTGCCCCACTATATGTACTTTTACTTAAGTAACAAAACTGAGTACTTCTTCCACCACTGCTGAGAACCAGGAAGTGTGCTGTTAGTATGCTAGTTGATTTTTGCTTTATTGTGACGACAAAACTCTGCTCTGGCCTCTGTAAGTTGTGAAAAGTGCTTATAAACTTCATCACTGTGAATAATTAGGACGCTTGGAAATCAACTAGTTTGTTCTGTTTACTATTACAGTTTGAAGTTTTAGCCTGTAGAGCTATTTTTCTCAGGTATTTTTTTTTTTTTTGTTTGTTTTTTTTTAAAGCAAAGGCAGTGCAAATGACAAATATGGACAAGATATTGCATCGTTTATATAAAACCCCCAGAAAACAATACTCAAAATGACATCAGTGGAACACCAATATGTGAGATCCAGTGTGTACTATATATGATAGCTAATAACATGGTCAGATTTCCCCAGGTGGGTTTTTCTAGTGCACAAACACAGACTTATCGCACCCGGCTGCATATAGGAACATCAGCGCAAAATAAGGAAGCAGCAGTGTGAAATTTGTTTTGGGCTTGGAGGAGATGGAAGAGTGGGTTACCTTTACTTTAGGAGATAGATCTACATCCACAGACACACACACACACATCTATATATTTATACCACAATAGAAAATAAGCTCAGATGCGCCTCCTCATACATAGCATCATTGTGAATCTCTATTTGAAAGTTGCAGGGGTACACTGGCTTGGATGCTGTATTTCTATGGTTGGAGGTTCAATTTCCTGGACAGTCACCACACCTGATGAGCTACTCTTACACTATATCTAAACCCATAGCCATTTTTTAACAATAAAACATAAATCTGCTGCTTGCTACAATGAAATAACACTATGAGTAGGTGGCGCATCTCATTTCTGCAGTTTAAATTAACCTGTTTTGATTATGAAGCCATTTTAGTCACTTTAAAAGCATATGTATCAAAGAGAGGGCGTTATGCAAATTTCACTTTTTTTTCTACCATATTGTTCCCTCATCAAAAACTTACCTGAAGAGTTTTTAAATGCCATCCATGCACGTTTGAGTAATCTAGCGATCTCTCCCGGGCTCTATTCGAATCCTCGTTACGGTTAGCAATACGATTTTGTCCATTACTCACTACACAAACTTTTACACCACCCATTCTCCAACATAATTCATAAATTTAAAAAAAAAGCATTATACAAAACAAGTGGAGGAGTTCAAGTGTCTCGGGGTCTTGTTCACGAGTGAGGGAAAGATGGAGCGTGAGATTGACAGGCGGATCGGTGCAGTGTCTGCAGTGATGCGGTCGCTATATCGGTCTGTCGTGGTAAAGAAAGAGCTGAGCCGACTATGTCTCTCGGCTGGCCTGGGAACGCCTCGGGGTTCCATCAGAGGAGCTGGAGGACGTGTCTGGGGTGAGGGAAGTCCCTGGGAGTCCCTGCTCAGACTGCTGCCCCCGCGACACAGTTCTGGATAAGCGTAAGAAGATGGATGGATGATACAAAACAATATACTACAACTTCACAAACCTGATGCGATGTGCAGTAGTTTCATTAGCGGGATGCACTCTGATTGTGTTGTGAAGGGCTCTGAAGGGGAAGTGACTTAGCGTGAAGAGCAACAGGGAGGGCAAAAATAAAAGTGAAACTTATAAAACATGCTAATATATTGTTTTTAGCAAATATAGCATAATGGTGATCTACATATGTTTCTTTCTTTTTTTAATCCTTATTTTTTTTACAAGGGAATCCTGTTTAAAATGCAATACAAGCAGAAAGACAAACAAAACAAGTATACAAGTCCATATAAAACATTAAAAACAGGAGCAGGTGTGTGTATAAAAGTTTGTTACCAGATTATTACATTGCGATGGTGTCACCAGCGTATTCAGTTTTGCTTTTCTTGTCATGTGTTCGCAGTTAATACCCCATAGAAGTATAGTACCCCCTCTTAAATGCAGTCAGTGTATAATAAATTAGTTTAGAATTCCACTTGTTGAAACTGCAAATCTCTTTAGTATTGCTCTGATATAGAGGTCACATGGCAGAAATGATTTTGTTTTCTCTACATGAAGTGCGCCGTCTGCCGCAGGTCCTCGCGGTGGTAAAACGCCCGACACAAACACAGCCGGAAAAGGTCAGTGGAGCTGCGCTGAGAATAATGATGAAAGTTATGGACAGACTTGACAGATGAAGGTTGTAAAAGACACGGCGACAGTGGCAAAAGAGGAAGTGGAGTGAGCTGTGCGCTGATTCTCCCTGATGCCCCGCCGTCACTCACTCTGTCGCGGTGCCATTTCTGTGATCGTTTGTCATTCAGACGCCCACCCTGACATTCATCCTGCCATCCAGACGCCACTCACCGCAAAGTAAAACCGCAGTGTAGCCCCGCTTCCATGACCGCATAAATGTACGGATTGTGTATGATCTATTACAGACCATTTGTAAAACTAAGCTGCTGGTCATCTGTCGTTCTCGTCAGAGTCAAAGTCAAAGGCATTTTCACTTTTAGCGTATTTATTGAAGCATAAACTTGTTTTTGTCAGTTAAAGATCCTATGTTACGCAAAATTGACTCTTGAAAGCTTTAAGCCATGTTAGAATGTTGTTGGAGTTTTGTTTCACTCACGCATCTTTGAGTAACACTTTGTTATTAGTCTGTCTACATCTCAAAACCTCAAAATGCTCTGTTCCACCTTGTGATGTCATGAAGTGGTAGTTTACCTTTTGTTCAACAGGGATTGGCAATTCCAGGGCTGAAATGATCCTAGTGAAGGTGTGTGCAGTTTAAAGACACAGTGGAGCACTTCCTGTATTATCACATGATGACATCACAAGGTGGAACAGAGTGTTTTCTGTTTGAGATAAGAACTCAGCCTAAATACACAATGTTTGTGCGTTAAACATGTGTGAATGAAACAAAACACAACTCCAGGTCTGTTTTTGATGAAGAAACATTGTACCATAGATTCAAAAATAGCATGATATGGGCCCTTTAAGTCCAATGTAAACGATGTAACATTAACTATTACAGTAACTAATAAGAACTTACAACTTCCAAATACTCTCAAACTGGTCTGAATGTGCCTGTGCCAAGCCAGCGGTCCAAACATATTCCTCACTTTCTCAACGCATTCCGAGCATCCCAATTCTTCACCGCGGGTTTATAGGAGCTTTTCACAACTTCCACAGGCCAAACCTCTAACAACAGCTAGCAATCTAAAAGCTCACCAGCAGTACATGGCAATTAATGAGATGCAGAGCTGCTTTTACAATGTATGCGTACTGGGGCAAAACTAATTACTCAACATGATCCGGTACAGCCTCTTTTAAGAGTCTATATTGTACTTCTGATCTATGTTATAATGTCGTTTCCTCATCACAAACAGACCCGCAGTTGTGTTTTGTTTCATTCACACAAGTTAAAAACACAAACTCTGCATATTAAGGCTGTGTTTTTCTCTCAAACAGAAAACACTCTGTTCCACCTTGTGATGTCATCATGTTATAATACAGGAAGTGCTCCACTGTGTCTTTAAATTCCACACACCTTCACTAGAATCATTTGGATGATTTCAGCCCTAGAATTGGCAGTCTCTATTGAATTAAAGGTAAAATTTAGCTGTTAACTTGAAAACTACAGCTTAATGACATCACAAGGTGGAACAGAGCATTTTGAGCTTTGGAAATGGACAGACTAATAATAAAGTATTACTCAAACATGTGAATGAAACACAAAACAACTCCATGTATGTTTTTGAGGCGGTAACAACATTTTAAGTTGTTTAAGTTTAAGTTTGAGTAAATTTTGTGTAATATAGGACCTTTAATGTGACTAGAGTGCTCAGTGCTGCAAAAACTTAATGCAATTTGAACTGATTACCTTGTGGTCAGAGGGCTTGCACTTACAAACTTGCCACTGTTTCCTAAAGATAACTACAAGGAAAGAAAATCTAGACCAAATGTCCATACTCCCTGGTGATTTACTCTGAGAAAACGTGTTCTTTCCCAGTCCCCCAGACCCAATAGCACACATCACTTTACCTTGTAGCCCCTCGTAGAGTCCCCCTGGTACTGGTTTTACTGGTGTATCCCTCTGCCCACTCACAGGAAGTAGCCCATCTATCATGAGCCCACCCTGACCCCTGCCTCACACTCCCAGGACTGCTGTTTGGACAGACGGATCATCTCTGGGACCACTCACCTCTGACAAATTGAACCAGCCCATGTGCGCGCCATGGGGTGTACAAAGTCATCCATCCCACACCCTATTCATTATGTATAGTGTAATTTAAGTATCTCCCGGTTCCCCCCACCTCAGACAAAATCAATAGTGGTCTTTATATGATCCTCTCACCAGTGGTTACAGCAGGAAGACTTCAATTGATTTATGAACTGACGCCAGAAATCCCAAAATGCTAAGTTGCATCGTGAAGTGAGCTGGGTCTGCTGTTGTGCCTATAGACTGGCCGCTGTTTCATTATGTAACTTTGAAGCTATTGATCTGATAATTACTGAAGTGTAAACATTGAATGCAGCCAGGGCCACTACTTACACACACAGTCAGCCTTTCAAGAGTAATTCAGCTACACGAGGGTCACTCACAAACCCACATACAGAGCTGGGAGGGCATCTAGTGTAATTTGAATGTGTACAAAAATCACAGTCTATGGAAATATGTTTGTCCTGGTTTAGCCCTAGTTTAGTCGAGGTTTAGTTCCAGGTTTTGTCCTATAGTTTTGTTTCAAATCTCAAAAATGCTCTCTAGAGTTTAAACGGCCTCTATTTTCTCTATTTTCTGATCTGTTATAATGTGTTTCCTCATCAAAAACATACCTAGAGTTCTGCTTCATGACATCACAAGGTGCAACAGAGCATTTTGAGCTTTGGAGATGCAGACAGACTAATTAACCAGGGTTACCCAAACGTGTGTGAATGAAACAAAACACAACTCCAGGTATGTTTTTGAGGAGGTAACAGCATTACAACATGGCTTAAAGGTCCCTTTTTACACAAAATTGACTCTTGAAAGGTTTAAGCCTCAAAAACATACCTGGACTCACACATGTCTGAGTAACGCTTTATAATTAGTCTGTCTACATTTCCAAAGCTCAAAATGCTCTGTTCCATCTTGTGATGACATGAAGCAGTAGTTTCCAAGTTAACAGCTCCTTTTAGCTTTTGTTCAATCAAGATTAGCAATTCCAGAGCTGAAATTATCTAAATGATTCTGGTGAAGGTGCATGGAGTGTAAAAACACAATGGAGCACTTATTGTATTACCACATGACATCACAAGGTGGAACAGAGTGTTTTCTGTCAGGAGAAATATACAGGATTTGTGTGTTAAAAGTGTGAATGAAACATACTTAAGGTATGTTTTTGATGAGGAAACAATATTATAATAGATCAGAAAATAGCATAATATGGTCCCTTTAAAGCTCACAAGAGTCAGTTTTGTGTAATATAGGACCTTTAACTCTATCAGAAACCTTTACTTGAATCTACATGTACGGGCTCACTTGAATCATATCTTATCCCAGTACCTCATGCATGTGGTCTCGTCCCACCCGCTCGCAGCTTGATATTGAACTTACAATTACAGTGAGCTTTAAGTGTGAGCTCAGATAATACAGGGATTACACAACCAGATGGATGACTTCCCAGACAATTTTACTTTACGGCTAGACAATTAACCCCACTCCAAAGTAATGTAAAGAATATATGACCCATAATAAATCATGGGATTAGAATAGTCATGACTCTCTAGAGTGAGATAAGATTACATATATGGTAAGGCCCAGTGTGAAACTGCTCTGCCCTGTACTCATTTTTTGCCATGTATTTGAGCTAAATCTGTCTTGCCCATAAACCAGGGGTGAGCAAACTTTTTGACACATGGGCCACAATGGGTTCTAAAATTTGACAGAGGGGCCGGGCTAGGATATATATATGTATGTATTACAATAGAGATTTGTCCTGTAACATGTAGCAAAGCGTGAATATGCTAGACTCAGTGGACAAATTGTTTTCCAAATGCATTAATTAAACTAATAATTAATTCATTAAATTTCAGTTAAATAAACACAGTAGAAAAACCTTGAACAAGGTTTACCCTCACCTATTTTAATATAATTTGGTCATGTTCGGTGAGCCGGATTAATAAGCCCAAAGGGCCATGTGTGGCCCCCGGGCCGTAGTTTGCCCATGTCTGCAATAGACTGTATATATAAATGGACATGGTTAACCTGCTAGCCACTGCGTTCCAAATAAGTGAGAATGGGTGCGCTTCCAGTTCTGTCAACTCTGGCTCCAATTCACTTTCTATTGAGAAACTGTTGCCTTCAGGCTCCTCATTTTGGTCTTAAAACGTTCGTATTGACCTGCCCTATGTGATTCTGGTGCTTTTATTTCACTATTGTGTCTGTAAATCAAGATATGAATATTAATAATAGACAAATCAGGTGCCTTCTTGCCCCGAGGTTGCTCCTACTAGCAACATGTTTGATTGACAGCGTTGCTAAGTATCCGCTCCCTTTTTAAACCAGCGGTGCAAGCGGGAACGAGCATTACCTTCAACATCCTCGCTCTGGATTGGCTCTTTGATTGCCATGATACTTACATCGGACTTCCAAACATGGAACTTGGCTCCAAATTCGCCCCTATAACTTCCTCGACGAGCTTCATTTGGCTGGAGCTGATGTCACAGTCTCTTAGTTCACTTACAGTCTACAGTCTATGGTCTTGCCCCAGTACAGTATTAGCTCTATATGGTACTATATATGAAAGTATATATGAAAGAAGAAATAAAGGACATAAAGAAAGTAACTTGTATTATATTAAAATGCAAATAGCACAATAATAATCAAAAGAAAGATTCAAATATTTACTGAGTAAACTTGAGCTAGTATCATTTTCAACTTTTCCTTGTAACAGACTTTGAGAACATTGGGAAAATATATGAGGCCTATCGTCTTAAGAGCCTATTCTGTTTATTTGCACAATCGAGGAGAAGAGAATGGAATATGCTTTAACTGACTCCCATTCTCACAAACGAAGCACATTATTATTAAAGTTATTACTAAAGCAAATTGAACATGCTCTTCCCTCTTGCATATTGCATTACTGTAATTTCTGCCCACGTTTCACATTACAAAATTGTTTAGCTTTGGTGTGTCTGTGCTCCCTCTGTGCTCCGCATGTGCTGCTGTGTAATCCATCATAGGTCCCTGGGTGATTTTAACCGTGAATCTGCAGTGTGTGTGTGTGTGTGTGTGTGTGTGTGTGTGTGTGTGAGTGTGTGTGTGTGTGTGTGTGCAACAGTGTAACTTGCTGCAGACAAGAGAATCCAGGGATAAGAGGAGGATATATGGAGGGAGATGGTAGAGCTTATATCACAATACCCTTGGAGATGATTTAAAGTGCATCTGACAGGTTACACTACTCATTTTTACTCATTTTTATATATTTATTTTTTGGTGAGATTTATAATTTTACTCCTGGTTGGACATGGGAAGCAAAAATGGGACAGAGATAACTGTTACCTAGCAACCGTAATAACAGTGGCCAAAACCTTTAAATTGCATATTATGATTAAATTAATAAAAAACTAATTTGAGTGTTTGTGCATAAACTGGTCCTGCATTTTAGAAGTAATTTTAATGTTGATGCCGTAGGTCAGGGGCGTCAAACTCATTTTCACAGAGAGCCACATCAACAAAATGGTTGGTCTCAAAGGGCCAGATGTAACTATAAGATAAATGTAACTAAATGTAACCAATTGTAATGTAAAATAAATGCAACTGTTTTAATCTTGTTAATTAACAGTTACTATATTTATTACTTATTCAAGTTACAAATATTGCATATGTATTTGCATAGATATGAAAAAATGGCCGTGTAACTGTGTATCTCCTGATAAACTGTTATTTTAAGACAGTCATTCCTTTTAATTTACTTTGTCGTGGGCCACATAAAATGACGTGGCGGGCCACATTTGGCCCACAGGCCTCGAGTTTGACACATGTACCTTAGGTAGAGGTATTTTGTGTAAAGCAGACCTTTAATGCAAAATTGACTTTTCAGAGCTTTTAACCGTAGGCTTATTTGTTTCCTTTCAACATTTACTCACCCGAAACTCACTCGTGCATTTATGAGCAACTTTTAATCGTTATTTTCAGTTAACTGATTAAATTATGACATAATGATCCACATGTGTCATAGATAATAACTACAGCAGACACAAGCGCAATAGGTCTTCTTTAAAAACTCAGCGCTACTTCCTGCATTTTTTTGTTTTCTTCTAATCAATCGGCCATTTTTTCGATGTAAAACTATAATAAACATTTAGCACAGGCTCAGTACCACCAAACCAAGTACGGTAATAATTAGAGAAACATGAACCTCTTTCGTTGTCCCTGTGGAGTGGACAGTGACTGGTCGGGACTTTAAAGAGGCAGCACAGTGATCCATCAGACTCCTTTATAAAAGAATTTCAACATAAGTTCAGATAGTGTGGTTTTAAATCAAATCAGGCCTGTCATGTAGGTCGCTAAAGAGCCTTGATGCTAATAGCTGCTAGCATAAATCTTTTCCAATTGGTGTATTTATGCCTTGGAGTGACAGAGTATAAAGGCAAGCTATGCTTTTTTTCATTATGTCATTTTGCAACTGTTCTGGCGGAGTTATTCAATCCAGATGCACTGTAAACAAAGCAAGATGGGAACAAGCTCCAGAGCTGAATGCTAAAAACCCAGAAAATTAATAATTCCTCTGTCGTTGTGGAGTGGTATAGGGAAATAACTTGGCTCTTACCAACGATCCGGAACAATGGAGGAGCTTGGCGTTGTCGGAACTTACATGGGCAAAGGTTAAGCAAAAACAGATGGATTTTATTCTAATTTAAAATCTGGTAGTCCGGAGTACTTTTTATAATAGGGTGTTGTGGGGTTATAGGGAATGTTGGAAATTGCATTTTATTGAGTTGGTGAATGTGGAGAGCATAGCGACAGACTTCATCAAACGATGATTTCTATTGTAACGTGAGATTATTGAATAGATTTTAAATATGAAATTGGAAATATGATATATAAATGGACATAGCTAACTCGCTTGCTGCTGCTTTCCAAATACGAAGTGATGTCTAGCTCTATTGCCTCTGGGTTCAATTCACTTTACATTGAAAAACTGTGGCCCCTCTCTCTGTAACTGTCATTTTGGTCTTAAAATGTTCATATTAACCTGCTCTTTACGATCGTGGTATTTTTTTTTTTCGCTGTTGTGTCTGTAACTGAAGATATGAACATTAACAACAGACAAATCAGGCGCCTTCTTTCCCCGAGGTTGCTCCCGCTAACATTAGCGGTGGTTCGGGCAGGAAAGGGCGTTATCTTCAACAGCCTCACTCCGGATTGGCTCTTTGGTTGCTATGATACTTACGGTCAGAATCCCTAATATGCAACTGGGCTCCAAATTTGCCTGCTGTAACTGCTCTAGCCTTGATGAGCTTCATTTGACTGGAGCTGAACGTTATGAGTGACGTCACACTCACTTTTTTCAGTTTTTTTATGTAGCACATTTAATACAACTTCAGCAGACAAAAGTGCTTCATATACAAAATCAACAAACTAATAAACAGATAATAGGCAAATAATAAAACACCAAGAAAACACCAAGAACACCATGTAGCTAGAATTAATTATTGTTTGCACCCGCTCCTCTTATTGGTCAGTTTTTGTCACGTGATGGCTGGATTTAACCAATCACGTTGAAGTTTTAACTTTCAGAAGCAGCTGGTGTTTTTAGTTACTCAACCAAAGGCATTATACAGGCATTATATATGTACAAGAATCATGATAAAATAAAATATCCATCATAGGTCTCTGGGTGATTTTAAGTGTGAATCTACAGAGTGTGTGTGTTTGTGTGTGTGTGTGTGTGTATGTGTGTACAACAGTGTAACGGTGCAGCAGACAAGAGAATCCAGGGATAAGAGGGATATATGGAGGGAGATGGTAGAGCTTATAGCACCCTTGGAGATGATTTAAAGTGTATCTGACAGGTTTCACTACTCATTTCTGATTACACATTTTATTTATTTATTTTTTTTATTCCTGGTTGGGCGTGGGGAGTAAAAATAGAATATTGATGATGATATAGAAATAACCTATAGCAACCATAATGTTATATATGTTGTACAAGAATCATGATGAAATATTTTTTTAAAAAGAAGAAAAAAACCTTGAAATGATTAAGAACAAAACGCCTGTGTGCGGAGGAGTACTGATAAATGACATCTTCATAAGTGAAAAAGCAGATTAAACTGTCCTGTCGCTTCTAAAACTTCAGTTAACTCACTCAAGGTCTTCTTTCTTTTCTCTATAAATCCTTAGAATCTGAATAAATTAATTTGTCAGAAAAATAAACAGTTTGGTTCACTGTTAAAGGTCTGATATTACACAAAACTGACTTGTGAGCTTTAAGCCAAATGATAATGCTCTTACCTCCTTAAAACAACATACCTGGAGTTGTGTTTTGTTTCATTCACACATGTTTAAGCAACCCTGCTTTATTAGTCTGCGTACATCTCAAAAGCTCAAAATGCTCTGTTCCACCTTGTGATGTCATGCAGTAGTAGTTTTCAAGCTAACGGTTACCTTTTTACCCAGTAAATGTTGACTGAAGTCATCAAAATGATTCTAATGAAGGTGTATGGAGTTGAAAAACACAGTGCAGCGCTTCCTGTATCACCACATTATGACATCACAAGGTGGAACAGAGTGTTTTCAGTCTGAGAGAAGAACCCAGCCTAAATATGCAGGGTTTGTGTGTTAAACATGTGTGAATGAAACAAAATAGGAAACAAGATTATAACATAGATCAGAAAATTGCATAATATGAGCGCTTTAAGACACTATTAGCCCTTTAAACAATTAAAATTAGTAGTGCTCTAGCTCCAAGTAAATCGTGCCATTCACTTTTGTCCTATCTCTCACTCCTAAGTCAAACCACTGTGTCCCCAACGTACCGTCTTACAGTTTGCAGCCTTTGTTTTCCACATACTTGACTGATCCTAATTAGCCATGGCGTCTCCTCAAAGCTCTTGATATGTTTCTCTGTTCGCTGTAACGGGAAGTACGGCTTGTTTGGCAAAGTGTGGAAAAACGGTGGGGACTGTCACGAAAGCAGCAGACAAAGGAAAGTGACACTTACAGCGACAGGTTGACTAAAGAGAGACTGCCAAAGAGCTCCAAATGTGACGTGTGAATGTGAGAGCAAACACAATGCTGCGCTGCGCCTCTGCCTCGGCGCGGGGCTGACAGGTGTTTTACATTACACTGTGGTTTAAGAGAAGCCGCAGCCTCAAACCTCTGTGTGCATTTATTTATACTCTCAGTTTGAGTGAATGCTGCAGGCCTCAAGGTCACGAGGGTTATAACGGTGTCGCTACGGCAAAAAAAAACAACCTTTGCATTCAAGAGGAATATAATACAAAAGGATATAAACAGAATTTTTTTTTTTGTTGTTTTTTTTTTTGTTCAACAGAAGGCTGACATTGGGCGGTAGAGTTCACTTTTATATAATCGTTTTTATATATAATACATTTTATGGTTTTCTGTGTCCTAGCAACTGTGTACTTTAAAGCAGGGGCGGCGGCAGACATGTTGGATTGGAGGAGCTAAGGGGGCTAAGGTTTTCAGTGTGGGTGCGCTCTTAAAAAGTGAATTTAAGGCCTTTTAACAATGGAGTGTACCGCCACCCCCTGCAGTGTTTACTTCACTGTTTTAAACAAGTTTAATTACTTAGCACACTACAGTGATTTATAAAGCCTAATGTGGATTTATTATTTTATTTATTTATTTATTTTTTATGTTTTATTTTATTTTATTTATTTATTTATTTATTATTTATTTTTTATTTTATTTTTTATTTATTTATTTTTTTTATTGTAGTCTTATTTTGAACACTCACACATCTGTACACTTTTAGTTGAAATTGGATTAAACTGGGGCAAATATCTTTCAGGGAGCTACGGAGGAGCATTTGGCCATTCTAGGGGAGGCCAGTGCCCCCTCAAACCCCTCCCTGGCGCCACCCCTGCTTTAAAGGTGCACTATGTAACTTTTCTGGTGACACTCCCCCACCAGCTTTTCTCATTGCTTTTATTCAACAGTTTTTGTATTCCTGGAAAAATACCTTGAATTAACATAGATTCTTACTGTGTGCGGGATCGCCTCTCCCCAGATCTGACCTGCAGCTTGACTTGGTAGCACCCGTGGCTTGTCTACATAGAGGGTTAAGTTAAATGCCATGCTGTGGAACATTCCAGGCAAAGCAATGAGCATCTCCAGGGAGACAAGCAGGTGTGTGACCCTAGTATAGCATGAAAAAGGTGTTTTAATTAGCTCCTCTTCTGTTTCTTTTGTTCTTGAAATGTGCTTTAATTGAATGCAACACAGCTTTTTAATGAGAAAACTGCTTTAAAATGTAGTAAAAAGCTAAAAAATCATTGATTTACATGATTAATTTAGTTTCCATTGGCAGAGTAGTTAATAATAATTTGGTTTAGTTATATTCCAGTCTGCCTTGGAGGTCCTACTTATCTTTAATTAGCCTCACTGAGTAGACGGCAACGACTGAAATGAGCCTATATGAATACACAAAGCACAAAGTCTACAACTCACAAAGTGAAAACTCCACTTCTCAAAGCCAGTAGTCAGAGGTGTACTTCGACTCGGGCCCTTATCGTGAAGAATCTCTAAGAATATGTTTGTTTATTTGCACAACTATTTTACTTTTGAACATACTAATTGACCATCTGACTGAATATGTGATTATTTTATTAGATTTCAAGTAGATGTTGCCAATCTGGATGTCTTTGAATTATAAAACACTTGAAACGTGTCCATCCTTCCCAGCCTGGTACGTCCTGTCGGCACGCCCGCCATGCAGTCAGCGAGTAGACTCTGCACGAATCATCCCTTTAACACCGTCCCATAAATGATTAAGCCGCCCTGATGTAAAGGGTCTAGACTGCTCGTCAATTCACAAGCACAAAAGGGAAATTCTAACGCTGGCGGCGAATGTGTGACTTTTCTTAGATCCCGCTGTATAATCACATTCAGCAATTTCATGGTTTGCTTGAGAAGAAAAACACAGCATATTTACAATGGCTTCTGGGTTCACTTCACTTGTGAGGAAAGTTTGTCACATGTATAAGACAAGTTTACAATACAATTAAAGTGAAAGATTCAAGGGATATGTATATATATGAAGGAAGAGTTTTAGCAAAAAAAGTCTGTTTGCTTTTTGAAATCCAAGAAGAATAGCAAAGTTAGTTATTTAAAGCTGCAACAAGGCACTTTTCTGTATGGAGACGTAATCACTTTGCCTGGAATGTTCACAGTATGGCATTAAAGTTATCTTCGTGGAAACAAGGTGGTACTTTCAAGTCAGGTTACAGATCAGATCTGTGGAGATGCAAGTAATAGTAAGAACAGAAGGGACGACAGTTGATAGTGTTTGTCCAGTGAGCCAAAGGTTGGTGGTTCAAATCCCGCTCTCACATAAACATCAATGGTAGAGTGGTCAGATATGTTTAAAGCTCTACTATATCTCCATGGAGACAAGCAAATGGCAAATACCGCCCAAGTTACATAGTGTATCTTTAAAGTACATCATACAGTTTTCTTGCCCCTCAGTGAAAAAGTGTTAATCTGAGAATAGAGGATCCGCAGGTTTTGATTTGAGTTATTTCCCATTGTGAGTTAGGACCAGAGTCAGTCTTTTTTTTTTCATTCTCTAGATTGTTCTACACTGATACGCCTTTCTTTGTTCTTAATCTTTGTTTAAAATCTTACTTTTGCTGAGATAAAACAACAAAAGCTTCCAAAGAAGAAGCTGGGACAAGTGAAGGACAGACCTGACTCAAGCCCAAGTCAAGGGTTAGAGCTCTGGATGTGTCATTTGCCCTTCTCTTCTTCCTCTCTCCCTCTTCTCCCACCTCTTTCTCCTTTTCCCTCTTCTCCCCTCCTCTAACTCCTCTTCCTCCATTTCCCTCTCCCTTCTCTCCCCTTTACCCCCTCTGCCTCCTCTCCCTCTCTCCCCTTCTCTTCTCTCTCCCCTCTCCCCTCTCCTCCCCTCTCTCCCCTTCTTTTGCTCGTCTCCCTCCTCTCTCTCTCCCTCTCCTTCCTCTCCCCCCTTTCCTTTCTTCTCCCCTCTCCCCCTTCTCCCCCTCTCCTTCCTCTCCCTCCTCTCTCTCTCTTCTCCCTTCTCTCCTTCCTCTCCCCTCCTCTTCATCCCCTTCCCCTCTCTCCCTCCTCTCGCTTCTTCTCCCCCCCTCCCCCCTTTCACTCCTTATCGCTCCTCATCTTCTTCTCCCCCCCTTCTCCCCCTCTCTCCCTCCTATCGCTCCTCCCCCTCTCCCTCCTTTCGCTCCTCATCCTCCTCCTTTCCTCCTCTCCTTCCTCTCCCCTCCTCTCTCTCCTCCCCTCCTTTCCTTCTTCTCCTTCCTCTCCCTGCTCTTTCCCCCCTTTCCCCTTTTCCCTCTTCTCTTCTCAACATTTATTTTCCGCGTGTCCCGTATCCTGAGCTGAATTTGTTCTGATTGCTATGATGCAAAGTGTGTGCATGTGTTTTATCAAGTGAGGCAACACTTTGACTTTAAAACTCTCCATGACCTCATTTGTCTAGAGCTGCTCGTGTGAAACTTTAGTTGGGATGTTCACCCTTGTTGACCCCTCTTCATAGTGTATAGACTCTAAACTGTTATAGCCATTACTGTGACCCTAAGATATTTTTCATTCTTTTAGTTGTAGTTCATCAATAGAATACTTTGCACGCCATCAAATTCTCCACATTAGTCCATATGCAGCCAGTCCTCTGTCAGTTTATGTTTGGACCAGAGTTCAGAAAGAAATTGGACTTTTTTTAGTTTTAAATTGCATCATTTGTCTGTCTTGTTTATGTTCCAGAAATTAATATTGGATTTTTATTTTGTTTTTAATAAGACAAAAATAAGACTGAATCAAAAATCATATAATATCAATCGCTATATGAGGAAAAACACCGTGATCGTTTTGTGCATCATATTGTACTGTGCTAATACAGAGTGTACTCCTTGTGCAGGTCTGAATTAGGAGGGGTTGGTTCTGGCGGGGCATCTGGTGTAATCTGTTCAAATAAGTTTAAACACTTAAACGCAATAGGTTGTGCAAGGATCCCAATCCACCACTTGATGATAGGGCTCGGATTAAAGTTTTACACAATATTGAAATTTAAAATAAAGCAACACTGCAATTACAACGATGCAGTAGTGATTATTATGTCTGCACACTCCCACATCGCAAATAAGACTTTAAAACGCTCCGACGTCTGAAGTAAACAGCTGACTCTTCTCTCTTTGTTCCAGGTGTGTCTCTTCTCCAATGTTGCTGGTCCTCGAGGCCTAAGGAGGAGCGAGCCACGCCCCGGGGCCTCATGGGACGTCCGGTTACCCAGCATGCACTGCTCCTGCTGCAGTGCATGCTGGTCCTGCGATGGGGTGTGGAGGCTCGGAGAGGACCAGTGCTGCTGCCTGAGTCGCCATGTTACCGGATCGAGCACCCCGTCATCCCACACTCAGGTAGATCACACACACAGAATAACATACGAAGAAATATACTAATTAAAGATTTTAAATGTTGTCGGTTTAATGAGATACTGTTGCTAGGAGATATAGAAAAACTAATTGCCAACAGATTGTAGAATGTGATGATGTTCCCGTCTCAGTTATATGGAGCCAGTTGCTACATTCTCGATGTTCTGGTGATGTTCCCAAATATGAGCTGAGTCAATCTTCTGTCTTTGTGTTTAGCATAGCATTTGTTGTTAGTTTCTCAAAACTTTACTTATATTGCATACAAGTGGCGTATATAAAATCACTGCTCACACTCCTAAAAGTTCTCCCAAAATTCATTTGTAAAATACATTGTAGTTGGTAATATGATCAGATTGAATTGTCACCTAATCCTGTGATAATATGCCGTTTTGAGGATTGTCTTTCATTATTTTTATAGCAGCTTTTTGCTCAAACACATCCCCTTCCTCCACTTCTCCTATTGGTCAGCCTCTGTCATGCGCTGAGTGAGTGACAGACTGATTTAACCAATCAATCAGATGGTTTTAGTTACCCTTTAATGGAGAATCAAAAGATACGGGCGGCATGTTCTTTGAGCATATAGTCCACCCAAATATGAATGAATAGAACATTTAACATTTAAAGGTCCTGTATTACACAAAATTGACTCATGTGAACTTTTAGCCATGGTAGAATTTTGTTACCTCATTAAAACATACCTGGAGATGTGTTTTCTTCTTTCTCGACCGGAAAAAGGTGACTTGCCCTCTTCGGGTGGGTGGGGAGTCTCTGTCTCAAGTGGAGGAGTTCAAGTACCTTGGGGTCTTGTTCACGAGTGAGGGAAGGATGGAGCATGAGATCGACAGGCGGATCGGTCCACCGTCCGCAGTGATGCGGTTGCTGTATCGGTCTGTCGTGGTGAAAAAGGAGCTGAGTCGAAAGGCAAAGCTCTCGATTTACCGTTCAATCCACGTTACTACCCTCACCTATGGTCATGAGCTCTGGGTAATGACCGAAAGGACAAAATCAAGTGGCCGAAATGGGTTTCCTCTGCAGGATAGCTGGGCACTCCCTTAGAGATAGGGTGAGGAGCTCGGCTACACAGGAGGAGCTCAGAGTTGAGCCGCTGCTCCTTCACGTCGAGAGGAGCCAGCTGAGGTGGCTCGGGCATCTGATCAGGATGCCTCCTGGACGCCTCCCTAGGGAGGTGTTTCGGGCATGTTCCACCGGGAGGAGACCCCGGGGAAGACCCAGGACAGGCTGGAGGGACTATGTCTCTCGGCTGGCCTGGGAACACCTTTGGGTCCCACTGGAGGAGCTGGAGGACGTGTCTGGGGTGAGGGAAGTCTAGGAGTCCCTGCTTAGACTGCTGCCCCCACGACCAGGCCCTGGATAAGCAGAAGAAAATGGATGGAAATGGATGGGTGTTTTGTTCCATTCACACATGTTTGAGTTATCCTTTATTATTAGTCTGTCTCCATCTCCAAAGCTCAAAATGCTCTGTTCCACATTGTGATGTCATGCAGTGGTAGTTCTCAAATTAACAACTACCTTTTACCTTTATTTCAGTAGAGACTGGCCATTCCAGGGCTGAAATCATCCAAATGATTTTAGTGAAGGTGTATGGAGTTTAAAACCACAGTGGACCACTTCCTGTATTACTACATGACATCACAATGTGGAATAACATAGATCAGGAAATAGCGTAACATGGGACCTTTAACAACTGAATATCAAGAAACTGCCATTTCTAAATAAGCACCTGACTAGGATGTTGTGATGTCATCAGAAACAACCTTAAATGAAAAATACATACACCATAATGAATTCTTTTTGTCGCTGGCAGTTTGTAATTTCCCCTGGCAAAGCATATTGACACGAACATCGATGTCGCGCGAAAGCTGTATTAGGTTACCATCACTTCTTGTTTTCATTTGATCCTCTCTCAACAAACATTAAGCTTTTCTTTTAGCAATCAAATCTACTTTCTCCACTTGTGCTTGTTTTTGGATACAGTAACTCCAGCGTCAAGTTCCATCATCCCGTCCATTCATCTTGTGTCGGCATCGATCTCCTAAAGTCTAATGAAATGCACTGAAACTTAGTCGAAAAGAACAATTCAATAGTGATCAATGCTCCAGTGTCTGCCCACCTCAAAGTACCCAGATGCCATTGAGTTGTTTGCAGTCCAATGGAGTCCCTAGCAGTCAGATAATCACCCAGCATTATGTCTTGGGTGAAATTGACTTGAAAAAGATCCAAGGTCGTTTAGCACAAAGATCTAGCCCCATTTGACGATTCCCATTCTGTACTTTCCTTCCTGGTCTTTGTCATTTTCATTGTTAGCGGCGGTAGCACTCATCACTCGCGGGCAATTGAGTAGAATGGGCTAACACTGGATAACATGACACAATACTCCAAAATGGACGCCCGTAGAGAGTCTTGCAGGTCATCGCTGGTCATTGACGATGTGTTCTCTAATGCACCACTATGGCCCATTACGCTTCGTGCACCGAATACTGCAGTGGAAATATAGCAGTGGTAATGTAGAGGGTCAGAGCTGTTAGCGTCGGACATAGACCAGGAACATAAAGTGTGTTTCACAAGAGCAGTGGGAAAGGAGGGGGAAACTAGCATGCATGTTCAGACTATGTGCGTAAGTGGCATATGTGTGAAAGGAACTGATTTATGTAGCAGAACCTCAAATCAGAGAAACATGGACCTGCGTAATGAGATATACTTAACATCACCCATCATGTTATTTAAACTAAAAGCCAAGTTTACGTTTTTGCTTTCATAGTAGCTGAACAGTGATTCTCAGCACCTCCACATCTAAACCAGCACTATTCCAGGTCTAAACTAGGGCTGAACCAGGGCCCAAACAGGACTACACCATCACCATTGCTACAGTAGTTCTAAAAAAGGACTAATGCACAAAAAATCTTTCATTCCAACTTAACGGGTCATTTTGAGTACTCTCTGTTCTACAGGGATTGCTGCTGTTCAAAATCATGCACAAAAAGACCTCTATGGAAATGATGAGGGAGCTAAAGTTGAAGGCTCTGTACCTGATTTTCGGTCTTAATTCTCACTTATCTTATGCAATTCAACCATCCTGATTATTCACTGCAGTTTGTAAGCGCTAAAAGCTAACAACCACTAGCAAGCTAACACGCACTACCTGATTTTGCGGATGACACTTGGCATATAGATATATTTTCACTTCAGGAGCTGCATATACAACATAATGCTGAGTTCCAGACAACATCACTGCATTAAAATGACCAATGATATTTAATAAAAATGGGGGCAGGTAAAATTTGTATTGTTAAAATGCTGATTTTTGTTATAATATAGTGGGTTTTAGGGTCCGGTCAGTAATAAAAATAATAAAATGACCTGGTGCAATATTTGTGAATTTACTTTTTAGATATTTCAGCAAAAATATTATGTAATCAATAGGGAAAATTGGCACATTTTATTCAAATGCATGAGAAAAATAATTACAGAGCCTTTAAATACCAACAAGAAAATGTGACAGATGCTCACCCATTTCCATTTAAACACATTTATTCACCCCAATGCCTCTTGTATATAGACATTTGCCACCTATCCTAACCTACTAACAGCACGGCTTGCGGGTCCAGTTGAGTCATAATTATCTCACATTTCAATACTGTTGTGAATTCACCTGTGCTCACTAACCTTGTTTTAATGGACTCTTGAGTTAGTTTTTTGTTTTTTTTTGCTTTTGTATTTAATCCCTTGTTTACCTGAAGTCTTTTCCATTTGTTCCGCAGCTACACTACATTAGCGCTGGCTCTGTAAAGGTGCTGAACAGTTGGTAATTTCCATGCAGTCATTAAGCTGTCCATTAATCTTTGCCTTGAATGCCATATCTCCCATTCAGTCTTAATAATAAGTCTTTTCATGCCTTGATGATAGTCTTTCATCGCTCACAAGTGCAAGCCAAATTATTCTCCTCTCTCTTCTTTCTGCTTTGGATGCAAAATAGCCATGAGTCACTACGTATACCCAAACACATCCACGCACACACAGAGCTCTTGTTAAGGCTATTATATGCTAGTCTTTGTGAATCATCGGGCCCGTGTAATGTAGAGTAATCCCTGTTGTGTGGAGTGGGCATAGTGACAGTGCAGTGGCCGCTTTTCAGGTGAGCTGGGGGAACTACAAACGCTTAACTATACCGCTGTGTATCATAACAGAGAAACATGGAGCGACACCTCAAGCTTTGGCCGGACCTGAAAGAACTACACATCCTACAATTTGCATTCACATATTCACTGGTGTATTTTTATCCTCTGGTCACTATTACTCAAGGAGACCAAGCTGTAAACAATTATACATTTAAAGGGCCCATATTACACTGTTTTCTGATCCATGTTATAATGCTGTTGTGTTTTGTTTCATTCACAAACATTTCCACACAAATGTTTTATTTAGGCTGTGATCTTTTACTAAATGACTGAAACTGAACACTGTGTTTAACCTTGTGATGTCATGTGGTGATACAGGAAGTGCTCTACTGTGTTTTCAAACTCCATACACCTTCGCTAGAATCACATGGATAATTTCAGCCCTGGAATTGCAAACTCTACTGAACTAAAGGTAAAAAGTAGCTGTTAACTTGAAAACTACCACGTCATGACATCACAAGGTGGAACAGAGCATTTTGAGGTTTGAAGATGTAGACAGACTAAATAAAGGATTATTCAAATATGTGTGAATGAAACAAAACACAACTCCAGGTATGTTTTTGAGGAGGTAACAACTTTATAACATGGCTTAAAGCTCACAAGAGTCAGTTTTGTGTAATATATGGTGTTTAAATGTGACTATGAAACTTTTCAGGGTCTGTCACCACATTTCTTATTGTGTAATGTTCCACAGTACAGCATAATAATGCCTTGAAAAACATGGCCTCTCCACAAAACTGCCCTATAGCTTGACCTGGTAGTCTTATCTGATGTCTCCATGGAGTTTAATGCCATAATTTGGAACATTTCAATCTCCACTCCAAAAGTTTATAGTTTGGAGTCTCTTAAAATATCTTAATTCATCTCACAGAACAATTTGCAAACAGACAGATGAGCATTATGTACAATCAATATTTTTAATGGATCAACTTTGGAGATTGGCCAAGATAAGCAAAGAAGAGATGGAGGGGGTGAGGTGGCTGATGATTATGCTGCGGCGAGGCAGATGAGCCAGACGGTGTAGAGGTGAAAGTACAACGACGAGAGGCAAAGGCAGCAGACTGACTTTGGCTGACAGCAATAGACCGGGAGCATACATTTGAATATATGTATCTACTATTGAAGGCTTGTCACAGCCAGATATATACTTCCTTACAGAGACTGAATTTCATATTGATTTGGCAATGCTTTCACCTCAGATGATCTTCTCAACCCACGCTTCATTTAATAACATATAAAATGGTTGGTGTTCAATTTTTGAGACACCGCCGTCATTTCTGTAAAAGATTGTAGCTAATGAATGCATTTTGCACCAATCACATTTCTGTTGTCTCCGGCTAATCTCTTCTTCTGTTGTGTGACCAATGCTGTCCCCATTTCCCCATCCGTCTGTGCCCAGCAAAGCTCAAGTCCTCTCTGCTCTCTCTCTGTCTCAGGGGAATTTGATTTCAGCTTCACAACATGACCAAGACAGTGAACCAAATGATCCATCAAAATGAAAGTACTTTATAATAGTGAATAACTGAACTGTTAAATTATTCACTCCAAAGAAAATGTTTGAGTTTTATTAATTGATCTAAGGTTATAATGAGGATCCAGCCATAAACGCCTCAACACACGCTTTTACAATACTGTACAAAGACATTCGGGAACCAAATCCTGTCCGCCCGATTTACGATGGGCGTGATTGACAGGTGGAATAACCAATAAAGCAAACCATTTTACGAATATAAAAGAAAAATAGCAGAGAACCAACAAGCGAAACCCTAAACTTTGTAAATTAAAAGTAAAAGTAGTTATATAGTGTTTAGTTTTAACGACACAAAAATATATCTTTCGCATTGCGTGTAACAATTTAGCGGCTACGACTGGATCATCCCGAATAAAGGCACTGGCCATTGTCTCATGCTGATGTTAGCTCAAGGTGAATGCTAACTGCATCAGAGAGGGCATCAGGCATAAAAAACACAATTTCCAAACTATACTATATCAATGTGTGGATCACTGAGCGCTATGGATCACTGAGATTCAGAGGTTTACTGTTGCCAGAATGGAACCTAAAAATGACAACAACGAAATATATGGAAAAGCCCTAAATGACATTGCACCTCAGTCCCACAGGGGTTTATCTTGAGCTGCCAGATATGTTGACAAAAAGAAGAATGACTTCCTAAACTTGCACGATGAAAGCGTAACCTTCACTTAAGCACAATTCGGTCACATGCCATAATCAATGAACTGTGCTTGTTTGTTTCGAGCTAAAAACGGGAGTTGAGTCAGAGCAGTTTGGGGAAATTTAGCCTGTGGTCCCTTTGTGGTCATGACTGTCCAGGGCCGTAGTGCATGAGTTACTATGACAGCTCTTCATTTTGTCTGTATATCATTGTGGCTACGCTGGGGAAGGGCGTGCCTCTCGGGATTGTGGGTAATTCTAACTTGGCACAACACTTGTCTGACAGAAGTGCTACTGTGGTGCGAGCCTATAGTCGCCCATAAAGACCACTTTCTGCTTTGTGCAGCGGTTTGGACCATTGCTGGGTTTGAGAAAGAAATACCCTTTTAGCATAAACTATCTAGAATGTGATCCCCAAAAGGTAAGGCCGCCATACTTTCACAAAAACAGGTCTAAATATAGCCTCCCTTGGAAGTCTGTGCTGGGAAAGTGAGTTTAGAACTGAACCAGTGGCTAGTATAATGAGTTTCTGTGAAGAAGAAGAAGAGAAAAAGGACAAAACGATAAAAAGAAACAATGGGGGCAAATCAACAAATGGCTGTATGATCTTGCCAAAGTAATTAGACAGGGCTGGGCTGGAGGCTCAACCACAGACGGCATAATGGTGAAACAATTCTTTTGACCGTATCTCGCAATGGTGTAAAAACTTTAAAAACACCTAGAAATTAGTTGGAAAAACGTTTATTCTTCCCATTAAATTGTAGCTTATCAATCGCAGAATGCAACAGAAGTAGCAGTGGAATAAGAATGCCAAGGCGTATTTTAAAACTGTAGTTGTTTTTCAATACAAAATGACTTCTTGAAGCATCTTTCCAGCCAATCTTCAGTCTCTGTGCACCAGATGCCCTCCCTCACAACTCTTTTTCTCCAGGCTGGACACTGGCACAAACACTACACGGCTTTGTATCACCAGGATTTCCAACTCTGCTTAAATTGTTGTAAAAAAAAACATTCCTCCTCATCAGTGCTGGTTGTGTTGTGCTAGCTTAAACCCCAGAGAGGTGCGCATCACTAAAGCATACTTAACAAGAGCCCCTGGTGGAGGCTGTGAGGCGTTTAAAGGTTGTAAAGTCTGCAGTAAATAGGAGTTTCACGGGCCGAGAGGGGCATGTCTCTGCGGAGGGGCCAGTTTTACCGCCACACAACGCTTGCTAGTTTTACCAGCATCCCTGAACGCCACATGAGAATGAAGCAGGCACTAAGAACAGATATACGATTGCATTCATAAACAGCATGTGCTTCACAGGCTATCACGCATGTTTTAATTGGCCATTTGGGATTGGAGTTTTATTTTTTATGGAAAGTCCCAAAGATATATTGTGTAACAGTGGCTGCGTTCCAAGAATGTGCTGTCACACATATATTTTGCTTAAAGGAGCTTTATGTAATTGGAAAACTTGCTGTGAGCTGGGTTGCTTCTCCATAGATCTGCAACGTTGCCTGGTGGTGTCACAGGTTTAATGCCAAACTATGGAACTATTGAGCGCAGGTGTCTCCAGGATTCTCCCAGTCAGTTATTTGATGCATCTAAGGAAAAATAGGGATGGATATGTAAAATCGAGGAAGTTGGGTGAAAAATGGCAAAAGTACAAGATGATACTTCCTTTAACATGATTTTTGGCTAATAAAAAGTACAGTGGGTGTGCACCGGTGTCAGTGAAAACGGAGATTGATCAGCAATATGGAGTCTTGAAAATAAGCAATTAAAGATCACTCCAAAAACAAGGGGAAACAATTATAACATGTTAAAAGCTCTGAAAAGTCCATTTGCAGAATAGGTCTGCTTTAATATGTCCAGGTCAGGGGCCCGCCGCCATAAAAGTTACATAATTCACCTTTAAATTGCAAATGATTACGTACAGATATTCAGTGTCTTTTATAGTTGAGGCTAAAACATGAAATTCTACATTTGTCCATCTGTCATTCTGGTTTCTAAATCAGCTGTTTGGAGCTATCCGCATGTTGAATTACTCATACACTCTTTCTATATGGTTGTGGTGTAAACTGTGAATGGCTGGATGTTATTATCACAGTTCAGATGCATTTCTGAACATAATGAAAATGTGTCACTTTTTGAACTGTTTTAAATGGTAAACTAATTTACTTTGTAAACTTTCAGTCAATGCACTTTTGTGTTCTTATTGAGAATTTGATCTCTAAAAAAAATATTTTTCTTTCCCTGAAATTCTTTGAACTTGGTGCTTATTTTAAAGGTCATCAAGTTTCTCGATCTTCAAAAACACAATTAAATCCATTCAAAGCATCTAATCAAGACTTTCTTTTTACACTGCAGCTTGTTACATCAAGGAAAGAGACACCGCAAATTAAAACGTTGCGGCAAAATACTATTATAATAATTAGTAGTTTGTTTAAAAAGTAAAACACAAACTAAATTCTGCTACAAAAAAGTTTATTTCAACTTTTACCAACCAACTTGACATGATTTTCAGTCAGAAATGTTGAAAGCCATTGCCCTCTTCACAAAGTCCTCCTTCAGTGACGTGTGCCTAGTATTTGGATACAATTAATCTTTTGATTCGAGAGCCTGCTGCCACCTCCTCTCCACTCTCTGCTCTTGTTTCTGAATGGCTTGTGCGTGTTTCCATTGCTGTTCCCTTTGCCAGAAACACAGCACTAGACTAGAGTTCCCAAGCTGCCAGACTGTAGACTGGCATGGACTCTGATGTGGGCTGTAAATATTGATATAGTCTGTCATTTTGTCAAATCCAGGACTAACAAACGTGATGTGAGTGATGGTGTGGTCTTTCTAGGGCACAGAGGGAGGATGTAGGGTTAAGGGGATAAAGCTGGAGCTCTGAGATGTGTGTCTTTGCTCCACTGCAGACACTCTGTTAATGCCGGCAGCTCTTGGCATACCAATGTGGAGATTTGATTGCATTATCACTTATATGAATCACTTTGGGGAATAGATACTTAAAGTTATCACCAAATAAAATACGAGCAGCTTTTTACGATCCACTATTGGGAGACAAAAACAAGTCTTTTTCATATATGTGTGTCTCTTATGGCTAACTGGCCGCAGTCCAGAATGTGATCTGTGTAGAAGTTATAGCCTAGAGACACATCCTATATATTTAAACAGAAGATACATAAATTAATGTGGGAATCATCTGATGTTCGGCATATTTTTAAAACATCTGGAACACTAATTCAAAAGCTTATTAGCCTTGAGCTTGTTAAAATACTTTTTGCCAGTAATTTCACCATTAAAATCATAGACTATATATATAAACGGACATAGCTAATCCGCTAGCCGCTGCGTTACAAAAATAGGAAATGATCGTGGGCATACTTCCTGCTCCATCGACTCTGACTCCAATTCATTTTACATGAGAAAACTGTCATCCCTCTCTGTAACTGCTGCTGTTAGACTCGCCCTTTTGGTCTTAAAATGTTCGTATTTACCCGCTCTACATGATACTGGTGTTTTTATTTTGCTATTGTGTCCGTAAGTCAAGATATGAGCATTAATAACAGACAAAAGGTCACTGCCACTAGCGATAGCAACAGGTTTGATGTGCCCGCTCCCCGCTAAACCAATAATGTAGGCGGAAAGGGGCGTTACCTTCAACAACTTCGCTTTAGATTGTTTGTTTGGTTGCTATGATACTCGTGGTCGTAATATGCTATATCGTCGAAATATCGAACTCGGCTCCAAATTCGCCGCTATAACTGCTAGCCTCGATGAGCTTTATTTGAATGGAGCTGAACAATAAGGCTAACATCACACTCACTTGGTCCACTACATTATACAGTCTGTGATTAAAATGAACAAGTTAACACGAATACTCTTACTAACAATTTTCTGCCACTTGCGCTAACACCAGGTAGTTGTGTGAGAAAAAGATTTATAGTCAGAATATGTGATATATGTGGCCTTTTTAGTAAGCCTGTAAATCTTGTATTATTTAATGAAATTCTTACCTCTTCCAGTGCCCTTTTCTCCAAAGCAGAAGTCCACATATAAACGCCCCATCGTCCCCTCGCTCCCCCGTCCCTCCCTCGCCCACCTCCCCCCTCTCTGGTGAAGGAGCGCTATAGTCACTGCAGATTTATGGGAGCTGCCGAGTGCTCCGAGTGGTGTCTCCCTGAGGGGCTGCTGTCTGCATTTGTATGCCAGGAATCCCTTTCAATGGCACTAAAAGCAAAGCCCAGAGATTGGCACGACCAAAACTCCACAGCTCAAATAAGTGAAACTGAAGCCGTCACTGCAAGGAAATTTAGATAGAAAGTTTATTAAGTTTAGCTTTGGGTGTTGAGAGAAGATGTTATACTGTGTCAAAATGATAAAGAATGTACTGAGACTAATCGTCAGCTCGTGGAATTTTTAAATTTTTGGGAATTTGTGTTATCTTGAGGACACTATTTTGGCTCGTAACTCACCTTTTTCACAAAATGTCACATCTACATGACCAAAAATAACCCAATGTGACATGGTGTTTAATGACTGGAGAAGCTAAAAGGAAAGAAGAAATTGCATTGGTTGGCATATAGACATTTTGTATATATTATGATCTTCCTAATACCACTATCATTACATAAGTTAAAGACGGGGTAGTCTACTTGTGTGGGGTATTAACTGCTAACACATATTTCAATCACCATGTTCCCTTTTATTGTTTTGAAAATGCTAAATTCACAGAAACAACATATTAACATGCTTCATCCATCCATTTTATTCTGCTTATCCGGGGCCGGGTGGCGGGGGCAGCAGTCTAAGCAGGGACTCCCAGACTTCCCTCGCCCCAGACACGTCCTATTGCTCCTCCGGTGGGACTCTAAGGCATTCCCAGGCCAGCGAAAGGCCCGGAGATCCAGTTGTCAAGGCCCCCTTCTTTGACCGCCACCCAGATCTCCGTGCACCAGCCTTTCGTGGATCCTCCTGCAGGTGGTGGGTCCATGGGAGGATGTTTTAACATATTACATAAGTTTAGTTTTTTTTGCTTTTGACGCTCCCTCCCTTTGCTCCCCAGCTAAGTCACTCCCCCTTCAGAGCGGTTTCACAACACAACTACTGCACATCGCATCAGGTTTATTAGCTTGCTATGTACAGTTTTGTATCATGATTTTGTATATTTATAAAGAGTTGTTGTGTGGGAGGATGGGTGATGTAGGCTTGTGGGCGGAGCCTTGGACAGAATTTTACAGCTAAATAAGGAATATTTGAATAGGGTCGCTAGATCTCTAAATTACTCAAACATGCACGGATGACATCTACAATCTGTTCAAGATGCTTTTGATGAGTTTTTTTTTTTTTTTTCTTTTATAAATTTGGCATAATACCCCCCTGCCCTTTAAGGCTTTGGACTGTACCTTCATATATGTACAACAATGCTATTTATTGGATAGCATTCCCAGTTCAGTGGAGACTTGAAAAAGGCTGATGTTTTTGAAAGCTCCTCTCAGTTGTGTTTCCCTTTGAATCCAAAATCCCACATTTGTCACGGAGCCTGGAGTGCGGCAGTCAGCAGAGAGAGGTGCTTTCACATGAAACAGTGTCTGACAGGTGCGCTTCAACTCACCCACAATGTGTTTGGAGCTGGATTTTCTGCCCAGATGGAAAGCTCTCTGCTAAATTTGAAAAAAAAAAAAAAGTCTGTGATGTATTAAGTTCAGAAATAGCTCGCAAAGGTAGTGATGAATGAAGCCACGCCAGCAGCCGCTCCATAAAACTCAGCCGCGTAAGTGTTTTGTAACAGTCATCTACCTACAGTGCGCTCGGACTTTTACCATATATGGAAGTATGGCGATGCAGTTCAAAATCAAATAAGCCTTTTATTAGCCTTATCGTGATACTGTTCAACTTCTGTTTTTTTTTTCCTTGATAAATACTGACCGCTGGGAGCACCCCATAAAAGCTCTTGTTTGGATAATGCTCGCCCTCCGTAGACGTGTGGGCGATATTAATGAAAACGTTATAGAAAAGGGGCGTCCAGACTTTTCTCATTAAGGGCCACCTATAAAAACACAGACAAAGCTGAGGGCCGAATGAGGGCCATAGACTGGTCGCCAATGCAGTGAATACTTCAAATCTGTGTTATTATTACAAGTTACAAGATTGAACCACTCGACCTTTATTCATGCTTACATCCTCAGTGGGACATATTAAATATTCGATATGGGCAGTAAGTAGATTTTCAGAAATGTACAGTAAAAAGTACTGTTTAAGTACTGTAATATGGGCCAATTCACTTGGAAGCTTGAAGGCCAAGAAAGATTGGTCTGAGGGCCGCATTTGTCTGTTATAGAATAAATAAACTAAACTGAGACAGGATACTAAAACGCAGGGAAAGTTTTTGTACTACAATGAGACCCGAAAAACATGAACACTTGATACATTGCGGTATTGTCCATTCAAGCCTGGCTATGCTTCAATTGTCGGGAATATTATACCTCACATGATGCAAGCCAGATAACAATGACTGAGCTGGTAGTGTTTTTGGTACAGCAGTGCAGTTTTCCGATCAATTTCCACCTTTAATGTGTTGGATTATGCCGATAGCAATAGTTAGATGATTTCCTTCTAATCGATCTGAAATGTGCTAAAATGTATTGAGGGAGTAAAAGAAAAATTCAATTCTGTCAGTTGGACAAAAAGTTATTTCAAGACGTTTTGCAGCTCATCCAAGCCACTTCTGCAGTTCTGGTCAGATTGCCTATATATCTATCTGAATGGAGGAGCTAGCTACACTGAAACTAAGCTCCTCCCTTGAGATCGATATAAGGTGTTCACCGGCAATCTGATCAGAACTGAAGAAGCGTCTTGGATGAGCAGTGAAACGTCTTCACTCAAATAACTTTTTGTCCAGTTGACAGAATTGAATTTTTCTTTTACTATGGATCATACCTGGACAACTGAGGGATTACACAGACCCTATTGATTGAGGTTCAAGTGGGATACAAAAACTGAATGGGTGTTACCTTTAAACCCATGAGTGCAGAAATATAAGCCTAACCGTTAGAATAGCTTTCAGTTCAGTCATTATCTTGCATGTAGACAACACATTACTCTCCTTGTAAGAGTTTTTTTTCCAGTTGTATTTCCTGAATGTATCCTATTAAACTCAAACTGTTACAAGCACATGACAAGTGATGGAGAGTATGATGGATCTGCTCAGAGTAACATATCCTATCGGGTGTCCGGACAGGAGACAAGCAGGGCACCAGGCGAGACCCTGCGAGTCGATTGGTCAGGGGTTAATGGGCCGGGCGCCATGACAACAGGCATGTAGTGGATAAGATGTCACAGTCTGGCTCTGGACTATCTTTGGTCTGTCTCTGCGGTGGACTTATGGACTGTGTATTATTGAGTTTGACAAAGAGTCAGTTGGAATCAGATCACACTGATACTGAATACTAAACTTGAAAGTGATATGAGTGATGCAAGTGGAAACAGATACTTGGAAAATTGAAGTATTATGGGAGATTTCATGGTAGTTTTGGTGATAACAGTAGTAGTAGTAGTAGAAATAGCAGTTGTAGTAGATGTATGATGACCCAGTTATATGATTGTGCGATGTAGTGTAGGCAGTACTGCAGTGGTATAAGAAGAACAGATACCGGAGCAAAAAAAACCCCCAAAAACCTCACGTAAAAGTAAAAGTATCACCTGAAAAAATCTACTAAAAGTATTAAAGTACCTGTTTACAAGTATTTCACGCAGATTTTGAGTTCTTATGAAGCATCAAGTGTGGTGATTTTTATAAAAATTTGTGCTGAATTTTGTTCAATAGAAAATCTATCGTGAATCTGTCGGGTTTTTTTGTAGCTGTTTTTATTTGGATGTTTTGCTTTGCTCAAACTATGAACGTGTTAAAAATAAACCCTGCAGCCTCATAAAACATACTTTTACTTGTCAGTCCTGTTGAAAAATTTTGTGGAGTAGAGAGTACAGATAACTTTTCTCAAATCTAATGACGTAAAAGTAAAAAGTATCTATTTAAAAAGTGCTGAAGTACAGATACCTAAAATGTGAATTTAAGTACAGTACTTTACTACTTTTACTTTGTTACATTCATTACTACAGTACTGGCAGTAGGAGGAGAGCACATTGTAGGCTTCATAAAAGTATAAAAAATCCCACATTGCATAGTATCAAAATGTACTTTTAAATGTTAGTATTGACAGCACTAGTACATATTCTTGATTTATTAAGCTTACATTAGATACTTGTATTTGTCATAACAGTATTGCAACCTCTCAACACAGGATAAAACATTTTAATGGACTATTAGGAAATCTATTTAGTTGAGATTGTGGTGATAAACACAACAAAGAATTTTAAGAGGTATTTCAAATATGTAACGAGACGTAAATTGGTTAATCCTTGTGTCAGTGTGTGGCACAGAACAGACGTGTCAGACTCGGCTGTAAATTTATCTTTAAAGACGTCATTACAAGCGTCCACGGCGAAATTTACGGCCATCTTGAACGCCGCTAATTCGTGTGCAGCTGTCGTCTTCTGTCATAAATCCTCGGCTCTGATTGGCTAATGTTGTGTTCTGTCTTGTGATTGGCAGAAATGGAGCCCTGGTTCTCTCGCTTCAAGGCCGAGGGCACGGTGGATTACTCCCAGCTCACCTTTGACCCCGGACAGAACGAGCTGATTGTTGGAGCACGGTAAGACAACTACAGGATGGTGATATTTTATAATGCCTTCATATATTCTTACATCGCACTGTTGGAAACAAAATACATTTACTACTCTCAAAATGATCGTGCTTGTATATTTTGAGTAAAAAATGAAAAAAAAAGGATCTAAGTCTGTATCTAATTAGTGTTTTGTTTTTTTATTTTTTAACGAGAAACTCGAAGTGTGCAGTTAGCATGCTAGTTGCTGTTAGCATTCTCTTGAGGGAAAAACTCCACTCATAGCGAGGAACAGTTTTCATGCTTGGAAGGAATGTTAAGTGAGGAAAAACCTTGGACTACTACAAACCGCTTCAAATTCACAGTAGAGGTACAGCAACTTTAAGTGGAGTAAAACCGTAGATTGTATAAAGAAGTGGACCAAGTGAGTGTGACGTCATCCATAGCGTTCGGCTCCAGTCACATGAAGATCATCGAGGCTAGCGGTTATGGGGCCAATTTTGAACCAAACTGCATATTAGGAACTCCGACTGCAAGTATCATAGCAACCAAAGAGCCAATCTTGAGGGAGCTTGTTTCCGGCATTGTTAGTTTAGCAGGGACCGGGCACTTAGCGATGCTGTCAACAAACCTGTTGCTAACGCTAACGGGAGCGACCTTGGGGAAAGAAGCGGTCTGTTTTGTCTATTATTAATGTTCATATCTTGAGTTATGGACACAAAAGTGAAATAAAAATACCAGGATCATGGAGAGTGGGTTAATACGAACATTTTAAGACTAAAATAAAGAGCCTGACAGCAGCAGTTACAGAGAGAGGAGCGACAGTTTTCTAATGTAAAATGAATTGGGGCCAAAGTCGATGGAGCTGGAAATGCCACCATGCTCACTTCCAATTTGAGATGTGGCGGTTAGCATGTTAGCTATGTCCATTTATCTATGCAGTCTATGTGTAAAACAAAGTGTTACCAGAGAAAAGTTTTTACTCTTTAACTGCTCAAAGCTTAATAAAGGGGACAAAGTACTTTTTTGGTATTCATCTTACCAGAGTAATGATGGTTATCTCAAAAACAAAAGAAATATTTTCAGATAAACTAGAACATTTCTTTCCACGTTTATGTTGTTTGTCCCAAGTCCAGTGAGCTGTAGCGTTCATGCATTGAGCTGTGTCTGGTTTAGAGTGGTTGAATTTCAAAAGAGCGTTCACTCCTCTATGGCTTTAAGTGCCTCCTTTAGACTTGTGAGTGAGAGGTATGGATGCGCACAATGGCTGCTTCCATGTGGAGTGTATTTGCCACTGTTCTTAATGGTGGTGCTGTCAATAGAATGCAGCAGTACAAAGTGAGCTGGAGATAACAGAGCAGCCGGGAGAGAAAACAAACACAAGCCTGTAGGGAATTAGCTAATGCATTTTCATGGCTAGGATGGGAAAGGCTAATAAGAGAATGTGTAGGTATATTTGATTTGAAGTACTACTACTAAAATCTAAATTCTCTGACAAGTATTGTGATTAGATTTTCAGTTTATATGTTTAAAAATGGGATTCTGTTCAAAGTGCACGTTGTAAAAAAACACTCCAGGAGTATTAACATTTGTAAGAAGACTGAAATATGAACTGGTAAACTAATACAAGAATGTCATGCATTTCAGAACCTGTTTGTAGAGGTTCTAAACTACAGTTAGAGCAAGATTTTTCTTCAAAATACAAAATAAATAGTTGCAGTTTTTGCAATTTAGATCCAATATATTGTGCAGCCCTGTTGTCATGATACCAGTGCTCAATTTTGTAAAGGGAAATATCATTACAAAGCAAAGTAATTGTAATTTTCGTCAAAAATCTCCAAATTAATTCAATTTAATCTTCACAATTTCCGACATATTAGACGGTCATTGATATTAAAGGCAGCAAGAATGTTTCTGCACGCTTTGATCTTTTCACATATCAAATACTGCTTCACTAATTGGACCCTGACCAGTGACACCGCACTTAAACAGACTGAATCACTGTATAACAGAGGACTTAAAGTCTTTGCTAAGAAACCAATTTCGTATCACCACTTTCAAATTCTTGAAACATATAGTTTATTGAGCTTCAAGTATGCTTGTACAATATACAAAATCCTCCATGGGCTCGCACCACCACCACTATAAGAATTCATTAAACAAACCTACCACCGGCAGGACCAGGGCGACAACGAGAGGTGACTGTGAGGTTCCTTATCGATGTACCACCTTCGCACAGTCTGTCCTCTCAGTCAGAGGCTGTAACATCTGGAATAACATACCTCACACAATAAGACAATCCTCTACGTATAACACCTTTAAAACTCACCTTAAAAAGTGGCTCAAATCTAATCAACATTGCTCCCATTAGAGCTGTTCAGACTCATGGTACATGATACATATATGTATGTAGCATTACCATGACTGTCTGAACAGACTCATATCGTACTGTTATTGTTGCATGCATACATATAGGTATGTTGGCATGCACTGCATACATGTACCCTGCAATCCATGCTGTTACTGTTTTTTACTGTCATTAATATGTAAATATGTATATAGGTATGAATGTTTTAGGACACTGTGTAAACTCCAGTGTCTTGGTCGTCTCTGAGCGGCAGGAGATGACTAACACATGTGGACTGACCTGACTTTAAACTAAATTAACTTATTTATTAGAATACTACAACATTTTAAAATTACTGGAAGCACTTTAACCACATACACACTTGGTCTTAAATCCGCCACACAGTACCGGATAAATTGTCTGATTGAGGACCCGATTTCCTTCTATCTGACCTTGGGAAGGAGTGACCTTTGGATCCTTGTGTCTGATGTTGAATCCGCTGTGCTCCGCGTGTGTGGTGTCAGTGTGATTCTGAGCTGCTCTTTCATATCATAACCACAAAATATCACCGCTACTGCACCAGCCAATAGAACACAGCACCAGTGACTTTATTACTCACCTCTTGTGAAGTTGTAAAGTGAAACTGCAGCATTCTCATCCATATTATCCATTAGAATTTCTCCTCTGCAAATAATGACGCCCGGTCCACAAAACTACTGCAGCTATTAACCCAGTTTGAAGCATTCTTTAAAATGTAAAAAGGAGAGAGTAGAGCCTCACATGTGACTGTTTACATAAATTCACGCAGCACAGATCAGGGTGAAGCTGCTACAGTAATTCTACTTCCTGTGTAGTTTATCGCCAGCCTTGTGTGCGTTAAAAGCATTTATCTGAACTATGGCACCACATTTCACAAATAATAATGACAGTTTTGACTTGCATCTAAAGTAAAAGTGCGATGCTCTGATCTTTGGAACACTTTGAGTCTCAAAGCGAGTCGTTTTACACTAGACAGGAAACGGTTGACACGTGTTCCGCTATAGTTTTAATAGATATTTAGCTTGTGGTGTGCTGTCTCTTCACTGCGGCCCTAAGTTTGTAATATTTAAAATCTCATATGATTCTCCTCACACATTTAAAAATCGCTCAAGACTGAAAAATCTTGTAGTTTGTGGTGGGCTTCACATTAGTTAAGATTGATCCAGACTATTTTTTTTTTTTTTTCTTCAGGAAAGGTCCAATTTTGTCCCATTTATACATTTGTTTTTCCTTAGTACTGATACATGCTCAAAGGAGTATTTAATCTGAAGTATCGACTATCCTGAGTTTCCATGTTTTTTTGTCAAACCTAATGGGCACATACGATAAATCTTCATCTCAGAAAAATCTAATCAATTGTACATTTTGTTCAAATCAATGTGTGACAAAAAAGGAAAAAAACAAAAAACTCAGGTAATCCTATCAGTACATGGCATTTGAAGTGCTTGGAAAATCAAATAAGACATTTTAGTCGAGTTGTCCGCAGAGATGTGATGGCTCAAGTGCGAAAGTGATTTGATGACATTGTGTGGGTGGTGTCTGAGTATGAGTGATAATGGAGCTGAGGAGCGATCAATGTAAATATCAATACAGTAAAACAGGCTAAAACGGGCCAACCGCTCCCCTCACACGAGCTGGGTATGTGCGCTATGACACAAGTGCTTAACGCAAGAAGGAATTTGAAAAGACTTTGCTGCATAGTCTTTGCTTAGAAATACCTCAAATTCTCTATCTATTTATTTTATGCCTGGAACCCACTGATGGTCACATGGTCACGATTTTATGTATCGCTTTTCTACTAAGGCAAACAAAGCGCTTTACAGCAAGGAACCACTCATCCATTCATTCATCAGTGTACGCAGACACTTGCGGTGAGGTGAGTTAAGTGTCTTGCCCAAGGACACAATGACAGTATTCATGTGTGAGAGCTGGAATCGCACTGCCAACCTGTGGGTCAGTGGATCTTAACAAGTGATGTTTCTGTCAAGAGCGGGATTCAAACCACCAATCTTATAGGATCAAGGCTGTTTACTTACAAAAAGTCAATATGAAATACTATGTGAAATACAGCGTGACTAAATATTAGCAAGTTAAAAACTGGTAACCCTTTCTGCATTAGTTTTTTTGGGTTATAATTAGATGATTATTACTATTATTATTATTATCATTATTATTATTATTATTATTATTATTATTATTATTTTTTTTTTTGTTATTGCCATGTACATATTTTTTCTTACTTTTATAATTGCATATGGTTCATTTTATTTTTATGATGGCTCTCGTACACAAATGCTCTTTCATAACATAAAAAAGTATGAATATTTTAAGAAGAAATACCTTGACGCCTTTGTATCTTTCTTTGTGGCGTTGGGGAACAGTGCAAAATCTAAATTCAAAAGTGAATGTCAGAGCTTGTTTAAAATCAATTTATTCAATTGGAAAAAGTTCTCCATGGTCACATGAAAACACACAATACAAGTTATGTGCTGTTCGCCTTCACAGCCAATTTTATTTTCAAATAGATGTCGACCCCAGCACAGATTTTTACAACTGATGCAAATGTGTCAGTTTATCCAGGCTTGGGACTAACACAATAGCTCTGACTTAACTCTAACATGTCAGAGATGTGCTTTGGTGCTGGTCCATGGAGAGACTTGTTCACAAACAGAGCTGCTTTAAAGTCTCTGAGCCACAGGAGCCAGTGCAGAGACCTGAACACAGGACTTATGTGTGAAGTACTTCCTGGTTTTAGTCAGGACCCGCGCAGCAGCGTTCTGGATGTACTGCAGCTGTCTTAACTCTCGTTTGGAGACACCAGTGAGCAGGCCATTACAGTAGTCTAACCTACTGGACACAAATGCAGGATAAGTCTCTCCAAGTCTGGTTTTGACTGTAAACCTTTGATTTTTGCAATGTTTTTAGATGGTAAAAAGCTGCAGATGTTATTGGTTCGATGTGGCTGCTAAAGTTCAAGTCTAAGTCCATTATTACCTAATTTGAAGGTTTTAGAGAGAGACACTGGAGGTACTAATAAACTAAAATAAACTACTAATAAAATATGGTTGGTATTTTACAACAGATGCCCTCCCTAATGCAAATGTGCTGATTTATCCAGGCTTGAGATTAACACAATAGCTCTGACTTCACCTTTGTTTTACATCATCTGGTTTCATGATTTCAAACTATTATGAGACGTCCATGCTTCCCACTCCCCAGACGCTTCATCCACTGGAACTCATTACTAATAAAATGTGTTTTATGATTTTTCAAACCATTACTTTCAGTTTTTATGTTACACTGCATCTCACTGGTTTGGTTTTTTCGTATTACCCTCACATAGAAGTACAACAATATGATACTGCGTTTTCACAAGAGGGCATTTTTCTTCATAAACATTTAATTGTAGCCTGCGTGCGCTCTAATTCAAAGTAATTGTATATAATCATTGAGTTGTCTGACACATTCTTAATAGCAGCGAGACTTTTCTGTACGGAGATGGGTATTCGTGAAAAGTTGCTTGTATCACTGAAAGTATTTTGTTTGTACCTTCTCGCTTTAGGCACTTGAGGGTAAGGACCTATTAGAGTAAAGGTTTGTCTGCTCCTATATTCTTTTTCTCTATATATTCTCCTATCCCGGCGTGTCAGACAGGTGGAACTGCAGGAGATTAGACAAAACCTTAACCTTTTTATAGCTTATATATGCATTATGAGTGTTTCACAATCCATCAGAGGTGTGTGGGAGGTTTAAATGCTTTAGCTTCACCTGTTTTCTGATAAAAATAGAGAAGGAGGAGGAGGAGAACGCAACCTTTTGTAGTGAACTTCAGCGGAAATATGAAAATTATTGGGTAAATTAGGTGCCTGACAAAAGCATTACTCAATCGAAGTCTGTTTTTTTCTTATACTGTCACCCAGGTTATATTTCTTCAACATACTGGCAATATAGTAACTACCATCGAAAATTAAGACTATTTCCACATGTTCTGCTTCAGCTTCTTCTGTTGGCTGGGATTCTATTGTCACAGCTCATATCATTTTTACCCACTGTAATATTAAATCAATAGGGATTTTAAGATGCTAAATGCTAAAGTTTGCATTTATATGAAAGCAATTGAAGTTTGTTAATGCATCTTGGCATGTCTTGCCTGCAGTGGTGCAAGGTTGCAAAGTACAATTAGTAAAGTACTGTACTTAAGTCGATTTTTTAGGTATCTGTGCATTTTACAGTGAATACTTTTAGTTTTACTTCACTAAATTTGAGATCAGTATCTGTACATTCTACTCCACTACATGTTTTAACTGGATTGAAAGCAAAAAGTACTTTTCATATGATTTGAGGGTTATTTTACCATAGTTGTGGTAACATCCTGACATCCAAGTTTTTGAGTTCAAGCTTCGGCTTTGAGCAAACGTTTTATTATTATTTTTTTATTAATTTTCTGTATTTATTTTTAAGGAATTGACTCGTAGTGCTACTGTTGACCAAAATATGTATCATGTTGAATCGATATCACTACGTTTACCACTTAAACCAGGGGTGTCCAAACTATGGCCTGGGGGCCAAATGTGGCCCTCAGACCAGTTTTTAGTGGCCCTCAGGCCTCCTGCTGAATCGGCCCAATTGATCATAAGCTGTACTTTTAACAGCAAATTAAACTATTTCTACCACTATATCCTCAAACATCACATTGCAGTGTGATACAGACCTAAAATGAATGTGTTTCAAGACTTATTAATGCACAGCGGCTCTGTCAAAGCTGTGTTTAAAGCACCGCACTGCATTGATCACCGGTCTGTGGCCCTCTGCTTCAAATGCTTTGAGATGTGGTCCTCGATAAAACACTTCTGACTTAAACAAATGAACAACATCAACATTTTACTTTTTACCCTTAAAGTACATTTTTCAACATGTACTTAAATACTTTTACTTAAGTACTCTTTTTCATGTGATGCTTTTACTTAAGTATCTTTTTACCTCTGTATCTGTACTTTTAAGTAACATGACTGAGTACTTCATCCACTTCTGCTTGCCAGTAACAGCAGCTTATCAATCGATCCCAAATTCTATACAAGCACTTCTACTGTTACCACTTTACTCCGTATGAGATGCTTTAGCTCACTATGGTACATCATTTAAAATAGTCTCCACAAAAAGATCTAATAAACTGCATGTTTGCTTTGTTCATTATCCTTACACTTCCACCACATTTTGTACTTATGTAACCAGACGGGTTGCACAGCGTGTATTGTTTGTTGACTGGTCTCTGTCTTGTTTTTGCAGAAATCACCTCTTCAGACTGAACCTGGAGGACCTGACGCTGATCCAGGTGAGTCCCTCTGGCCTCTTTGTCTGACTCAAGGCTCTCACTTCAGAAAGGAATCACGTACAAACCACCAAAACACAGCGTTACTATGGCGTCCTGCTGCTCCAATCAGTTACAGTAAAGCGGTTTAGTGTCACCCGTCATCACAACATGTTCATGCATTTTCCAGCAGTGATTTTGTAGAGCGTAATGCTGTTTGTGTTGATATCCTTGACATTTGGAACCACCGTGAGCAGATTCAGTGTGGTTTTAGTTATTGTGAACAATTAGCCTCAGGTTTGTTAAATAATCACCTAAAAAAATGCGTTATTCTTCTGGTAAGAGGTATGTGTCATTATAATGCCGATAGGTACTGTCAAACCATCAGAACATTCTGGCTTTTCAAACTCTTGACATTTGACAAATTCCATTTTGAATGTTCTCATCAGTGAAAATAACTGACTCTGGCATCTGGGTGCTGTTAACAGGTGAATGTTAACTCGTTTTTCAACACAGCTGTCTAAACTTTGCCTTATTTCCAACACTATTTGTTTCCATAAAGCATAATATGACTTTTGTGGAGTGGTTAACAAATGTGTGATTTAAAGCAGACCAATTATACAAAATCGACTTTTCAAAGCTTTTAACCATGTTGTATTTGTTTCCTCTTCTCATTTACCCTCTGAAGTTGTTTTAGGAGCGATTTGTGTATGTTTGAGAAGTCTTTAATTGTATATTTTCAAGATGCCACATTGCAGATCAACCCGTTTTCATCGACACTGCCATACGCCCACTGTGACGTACTTACTCCATTCTTCAGTTTTACTTTCTTAATCAGTGATACATGTAGGATCCATTGGCATCTCATAGTCACTTTGGTACAAAGAAAAAAAAAAAATTAGCTACTCGCTTGTGCGCTTTGTTGTGATGACGTTTTTGGCGATGTCAGCTCCCATTGTGCACCGTCGTTTTAGATTAGTTTTGCGATTTAAAATGAGCAAATTATAACAATGATCCACAGGTGCCATAGATTATAACTGTAGACCAACGCGATAGGTCTGCTTTAAATGTGCAATGGTAAGGAAAGGGAGAAAGGAAAAGAGGGGGGGAAAAAAAGGAAGAAATGAAAGGAAAAAATAAATAAAAGAGAATGGAGACTCAACCCTGAAACTGAATGTCAAAACTAGTTTGAACTTCATAACTATACGCACTTAATTTTACCTGCTCAATAATAAAACATTAGCTCTTTGTAAATAAAAAAAATAAATAAAAATAAATAAATAAAAAAAATAAAAATTAAAATAAAAATAAAAATGGTCGCATTTTTATATAGCCCTTTTTCACCTTCAAGGCACTCAAAGCACTTTACATGAAGGAACCACTCACTCATTCACACACCAGTGTACACAGATGAGGTGAGGTGGATTAAGCGTCTTGCCCATGGACACAACAACAGCATTCATCTGTAGGAGCTGGAATCGTACCAACCTGAGGGTCAGTGGATCTGCTCGCTCAGCCAATGAAGTTTCTGTTAAGAGCTGGATTAAAACCGCCAAACTCCGGATCAATGGATAAACTCTCTACCAGCTGAACTCCCGCTCCTATGCACGAGTTAGTTTATACTGACAGGACTTTCCAACATGACCGCCATGTTTCAAAATATCAATGACACCAATTATCTTTCTTTTTACCACACGCTGTCCTTCAAATTGGTGCATGTTTTTAGATTTTTATATTTGCCGAACCCCGTACTTTCCCACTGAGCGAAAACATTTACGAACCACACAATTACAAGCACATCACAGCCTTGTCTCTAGGTTGTACCAGCCGGGATTCTTTGATGGTTGTTGTCTGCCATTTATACTCCAGAAAACCATTGGAAAAAGAGTATAGAAAGCGGAACAAAGCAGGCACTGGGGGTATTACGTTGATACAAATCCGACTGGAATAGGAAATGAGAAAAAAGAGGTTGGAATTTGTTGGATAGGACGAAATAAAACACCCAAAACAAGAGGATTGGAAAAGCCGAGAGCGCCATAGACATAAGGAAGAAAGCCAGCGCTGCCCCCTATGGCGTTAAATGAGGGTGCATGCAGCGGTATTCTTTGTGTAGACCCTTACGCTGGCACACACATGCTTTTAAAAGATGTTCAGTGTGCGCTCGGAGCTCCCAATCTTCTGTTCTCTCCTCACTGCCGCCTGCTGTATTGCCCCAGAAGCGGGAACAAGAAATTCCGAGCAGCCCCAATCAAAGGCTCATCTCCAGCTTGTCTTCCCTCGTGAGGCCTCTGTAATCCTTAGATGGATCTAGGGGCCAATTTAAGGCGGACTTGTGTTTAAGGTGCCCTGCTTTGCATCAGACTATAGACTAGGGCTTATAGGTCAAGGAGGGGGGCAAGCCAAATCCTTTTCTACCAACTTTTTTGCTTCCTCTTTCTCTATCCTGGTGCTAAATGGGACTTTAATTGCGGATTGATTTTGAGTGTTTGTGGACTGGTTAACATACTGTGCAAAGTTTAAGTGGAGTCTGAAAACATTCTCTTCACTAAAAGTACTTTTCATTAAAATTTCAAGTCTCATCTGATTTTTAAACATGTTCTTGGAAATGAAATGTTTGAAACTCTGTACACTGTTACGTGTAACATCTCTGCACGATAGTAGTCCATTTCCACCCGTCTCCATGGAGATGCTGCTTTACCCAGAATGTTCCACAATGCGACATGAAAGTGCTCATATTACTCTATTTTCTGATCTGCTATAATGTTGTTTTCTTGTCACAAACATACCTGGAGTTGCATTTTGTTTCATTCACTCATATTTAACTCATATTTAACTCATATTTTCACAGAGGGCCACATCAACAAAATGGTTACTCTCAAAGGGCCAGACGTAACTAAAATGAATGTCAGTAAATGTAACCAAATGTAGTGTAAAATAAATGCAACTACTTTTTAATCTTGTTAATTAACCATTTCTGTATTTATTACTTATTCAAGTTACAAATATTACATATGTATTTGCATAGATATGAAAACATGGCTGTGTAACTGTGTATCTCCTGATAAACTGATATTTTAAGACAGTCATACCTTTTACTTCACTTTGTCGCGTGCCACATAAAATGATGTGGCAGGCCAGATTTGGCCCATGGGCCTTGAGTTTGACACATGTGAACTAAATGTAAAAGGTAGCTGTTAACGTGAAAACTACAGCTTTGTGACATCACAAGGTGGAACAGAGCGTTTTGAGCTTTGCAGACGTAGACAGCCTGATGTGCCTGTGTGAATGAAACAAAACATAACTCCAGATACGTTTTTGATGAGATAACATCATTACAACATGTCTCAAAGCTCATAAGACTCAATTCTGTGCAATATTAGACATTTATACTCTGTCTCCATGGAGTCAAGCGGGACCAAGTTACAGTTCACTGCAATTGAAAAGTAAAAATATAAACAGTAAATAAATATATTGGCTATATTAAAGCCGCACTGTGGATCATTCCAAGCAAAGCAATAACACCTTATGGAGACAAGCAGGTGGCGTATCTTCCCGTAGAAAAGCTACACAATGCACCTTTAGTAAATGAGGGGAATAGCAGTTTTCTTCCACCTTAATTTAGACACAAAATGAAAGTTCTAAAACAAACTTCCCTTTAGTGCAGACATTTGTGATCTGCCAAAGATCTGTGAGCGCTCTGATAGCACCATGAGTGACAAAAGCACTTTGAGCAGCTCTGGTTGTTGGCTGTTTGTTACCGTGGAACTCAAACGAATTGCATCCTCTTACATGTTGGAAACAAGCTAAAAGCTACACCTCCGCGCGTCTTTGTGATTTCACCCTTCCCCCGGAGCTCAGGCCTGTCAGATGATTCCCAGTGGCAGTGATTTGTTCTGGCAGACAGCACAGGCAGCACACTGTGTAAGGCCTGACTGACTCTGAGACTGTTGTCATTACCATAGGATCATGTACACACTGCTCCTATTGTGCTGGACATGACAAAACACAAGAAACAAACAGATAAGAAACTGCCTCTACCTTTTTGGATAATACTGATACAGAAAAAGTTTGGTGGAGAAAACTTTATTCTTTTTGCAACACGCTTTCATGCCTGGTGAGAAGAAGTGTCACCTCAAACTACAAAATTGTCTTCAAGTAAATATTTAAGTCGAGTTACAAATCAGATCTGTGGAGATACAAGTAGCAGCACAAATAACAGTAGCTCAGTTTTAGTGTCCACTAATCCAAAGGTTGGCAGTTTGAATCCTGCTCTTAACATAAACATTAGTAGTAGAGTCGTCATATCCACTGACTCAAAAGTTGGTAGTGCAAGTCCAGCTCCCACAGATGAGTGATGTTCTTCTTGGGCAAGACACTTAACTCAACAGCCCCCACTAGTTTCTGAATGTGTGAGTGGTTTGAGTTCCTTGAAGATGGAAAAGCACTAGATTTTTTTCATAATCCAATTTTATTTCATTTTTATAATTAGTACGTTAGTTTCATTGCTAAATAAAATGAATGAAGAATACTGTTACACAAGAGACTAAAACAGTTCATTCATAAATGTAAGTCTAAATGTCAAACATAAAATATCTATTATCATTTCATGTAGGTTTCGTTACAGAATCTTTGTGTTGCCCGCGCTCCGTGCCCTTGAAAGCTCTTGTTGTGCATCGTCTCAGTCTTAAAGCAGACTGGTCGTCATGGCGTTGTATTACAGAGGCTTTAGCAGGTAAGTACCAGCCAAACATGGCGGGCCTGCCCAGTCTATTGCTCATATCGAGTTGAGACACGGAGATCGATGTGGGCTGAAGCCAGTAACCATAATCTCCTCAGTAAATGCCCTTCTTGCTCTGAGCTAATGAAAAATAGAGGAACATCAGAAGTTGTGCGCAGAGAAGGGCAGCTACGCTAAGCCCTTTGAGAACTTTTACACTTTCATTGGCGGCGCTGTCTTTTTGAGGCCACTCCACGGATTTGGTCTTCAATAAATCCCTCAAGAAGAAAGGCTGCAGCCACTTAGAGATAGAAAGGTTGTCTTAAAAGCTGTTTACAACAAAGGCAGGTCTCACAGAGGAAAATCTCACATTACGTGCTCCGTGTGCTCCATCTGAATAGTAATACAGAGGCCAGAGCGGTGAGCCTGTCCGGGATGGAATATTGTTTTGTTTTTTTTGGTGTTTTTTTTTTTTTACCTCCTCAACAGCTTGAAGAGGTCTTCCTCTCGCTGTCACCCTCTAGCCTCATCTTCACTGATGTGGAAAACACTGTCAGTAACAAAAGGTGGCCATATTTCTCCTGCTCTGCTCTGACGGGGGCTGCATGGGACTCTCAGTGACAGGTACTTTAGGAACGCTAACTTTATCATCAGCTGCACTTGAGTTTACTTAATCAGGCTGATACAAGTGAACCTGTGAATCGGGTTTTCCCCCTATGATTTCCACCATCATATTTGAGTGTCCAAAAAAGCACCATATAAGTAAGTACTATTGTTATGTTACATTATGCATTATATTACATGAAAACGACCATCTGTAAAGAAGACATCCCCTTTGTTCTCAATCCAGAAGTGAATTTTGCATCCCCCGCGTAGTCTTAGGAAGGACACCTGCAGTTCTCTGTGGTTGCCTATGGCGCCATCCGACTAGTGATGTGACGTGTGTGAATGGGTCGGCTCTTTTGAACGGCTCCTAGACGTGAACGGTTGGGAACGGTTGGGACCGGAAACAGTCGAATCTTTTCCTTTAAGTTTGTATGCGTTTTTACATGGATTAACGCTCAACCAACAAGACTCAACACAGAAGCAGACCAGGCGACATGAGTGAGAGCTTCAAGAGTTTTTTATTAGTATTATTGTAATGCAAGGTTCTATTTATATTTTTAATGATTCCAAAGGGTAAACTCACTCCCACTCTCACTTTGAACCATTATAAACAAATCTTAGCCTTTCTCTTTGGTTAGTTTGCTGTTAAAATAAGTTCTTACATTTGCTTGTCATATAAATAAATGTAAAAAGAGCCAGTCTTTTGAACAACTCTTTTATATGAACAGATCCAAAAGATTCGGATACCATACAAGAGCTGAAAGTCCCATCACTACATCCAATACTATTACAAAATGTGTCCTTCTTTAACATTATCAGTTTCTTTGGCCACTCGTCTCACTGAAGCGGTCTGCTGCACTGCTCATTTTATCTCGGCCATCTTGCCTCCAGGCTGTCCGTCTTAGCTCCTGTTTAAACCTCCTTGAGTGGCAGTATAGTGAGGCTTGAATGGTCGATACTAACTTGGAGTGTTGAGTATGTTCAAGTCTCCTGCCTCTGCACAACTCCAGGACTCGTTAGGACAACACTCAACGAACAAACGAGATTTTTTTAAGTTCAAAATGTTCTCAGCGCAACATAGAAACATGACAGAAAAGTTAAAGATTTTTTTTTTTTTTCCTAGTATTGATTGATAACTAAAACAACAACAACAATGGCAATAGTTTTCTTTTTTTCTTTTTTTTTTTTTTTTACCAAAGTCTTAACTCTGATCCAAACCAAATGCTTTTACTGACAGAGGATTGGCTTTAGACCTTGAAAAAATACAAATATTAGTGCAAAAAATCAATAATCAAAACTTTTATTTACTTTCTATGACATTTAACGAGCGATAGGACAATAAATAATAATATCGTTTATCGTGATAAAAAGCGCTGACAATAATCGTACGTGGGACATTTTATATATAATTGTGACAATCGCCAACGAAGATAATCGCTATTGTCTCGCCAGAATGAGCAACAAAAAATGACTTATTCACAGGAGAGTCGATAGGAGGGGGGCAAAGGGGCCCTGAGTTGGACCCCCAAATTCCAGTCGACGGTCCTGCTTATCCATAATATTCTCTGCTAAATCGTAAAATCGTTTTCACTGAGTACGATACTATAACAGTTGTTTAAACATGACCCTTATTCATAACATTAAAGCTAAATAAAGTAATGATTTATATCCATAATGATTTAAACTGTCACTAACTTTAATGATTATTGTGATATAGTTGTTAATCGTAATTATTCTGGCCATGATAATCGTCTCACAAAATTTCGCCCCATGCCTACTTTTAACATGTCTTTTCAAAATGGTTTTCTACATTTGCCAGTGATTGTAAAATAGGCTGTAGTAATCTAGACATTATTGCGAAACTAATGATGAAGATGAGGTCCTCTTACATTATTGTATCATTTGAATTAAAGCTTTTAGCAAACATCTGAACAACTTACAGTGTTTGTGAATGTTAAGATTTCATTGTATTTGCAGGAGAACATATAGACTCATATTTCCAGGGTGAGTTTTCTGTTATACTGCGCATCCTTTTGCACTTAACCTTCATCTCTTTGCATCTTTTGCTTCTCTCTCTTTCATTAACATAGACCAGCCTTGGGCCAATCAACATTACAGTTCATGCATATCACAAAGGCCACTTCAACCGCCATGTCCATTGTGTCCTCCGTTACAGTGACTCGCAATGGTTTAGGAATAATTGTATTGGCACAATGCGTAACTCCAACTTCCCTTTTACTAAGTTTCTATGGAGCGAACACATGTAAGACAGCTCCATTGTAAAGAGTTCAATATGTCTTGTTGTAGTGGTAAATCAAAGCTGGATGCAGACAATGGCTTGAGACTCTGTATTAGTCAATAAACCCAAGGATAAGGAGCATCGGTGCTTTGTGAGTGACTGCAGTTATAAAGCCACGGAAAACTAGATTAGACAAAGACGGAACACAATATTCGGTGTCCCTAAGCTTACACACTTTGTTATAGTTAAAGAGATTGTTGGAAAGTAGTCAAACAAATTACATTTTCGTGATTTACTGCCTCACATATTGTTTGGATTTTCGGGGGAACTACAAGGTAAGCAGTATGCGTCAGATGGTAAAAAAAAATGGTAAGTGGTCACATTTTTCGATAGCGTTTTCCACCTTCTGCGCTTTACGTCAAGGAAACGCTCACCCATTCGAACGCACACTCAGACACCGGTGTACGCAGACACTGGGGGTGAGGTGAGGTAAGTGTCATGCCCAAGGATACAACAACAGTTTTCATTTGTGGGATCTGACCGCTCTAGCAGTGAGGTTTATGTTGAGAGCCTCCAACCTTGAGGATGTTAATGTCGAACCACCAACCTTCAGATCAGTGGACAAACACTTACACTAAAAAACTGAGTTACTGTCGCTAAGTTGGTGGAGTAGTAGTGTTGGTACAGAGTGGCCCAAAAGTCACTGACAGTTAAAACAAATTCATAACTGTTTTGTTTCTAAATATTTTTCTTTTATTTTTTCAGACCATTTAGAATGATCCTTCCGACATTAATATGAGCAAATATAACATCAAGTACCGAACCCTTATTGTACAGTGGTACTTTGAGTCACAAATTCAGAAACCCAGCGGTGTTACCGTTGACCTTTTAATACCAGAGATGCCCCGAACGTAAATGTCATTAAAGTAATAATAAGTCATTTTCAAAGACAGGGGGCAGTACGTGATCTCCTGAGACCTGACTAGTCCCGATTTCTTCCTGTGGGGCTATCTCTTAAAGTTTGTGAATAAGACAAAAAACTACTTAAAATGTATCCTGTAAAATGTATATTGAGGATCAAATAAGAGCCATAGGCCCGGAAATGCTTTCAAATGTTATGTAAAGTGTGTTGGGTCAGGCTATTCAGAGCCAAACCCAAAATATTGGACACTTAAAAAACATTATTTTTTAAAATTAGATCATTTTTACTTCCCGTAGTTTAAGTAGTGATAAGTTCAAGTGTAAGTGAAGAATTATAACTGTATATATTGCCAAAAATCTCTGAAGGTTCAGTTTATCTACTGCTAAAATTTGATGAGTATGACTTAAGAATTACAGGAGCTATTGAAGATTTAAAAGTGTTAGTGACTTTTGGGCCACCCTGTACTTGCACTATAGTAGAAATAGCAGTAGTACTATAATAGTTGTAGGAAGTAGGAAGGAGGAGTGTTGCCAAGTAGTGCATGTAGCAATAGTAATGCATTCGTAGTAGCATATTCGCTTATAGTCACTAGATTTATTGTATTTATGTATTTATTTTTTTGTGAATTTACACCAGATACACACTTATTTTGAAATAAATGTCATGCTATGTAAAAATGAAACGTAGTAAAATTAATTAAAAAAGTCTTGTTATGCATTTCCCTTCTGTCACTTCCAATTACTTGTTGGACAGTCAATTATATCCTGGATAATAACGAGCTAACGGAAAGTGTCTTCTTAAGAAGCATCGCTAATTCAATGATAGACATGGCTAACGTGCCCATTTAAATGCATGGAATACACAGTGGCATGGGATTAAGATATTGGTAATATTATCCCTTGTTTGGATTGGACTCTCTATTAAGTGAGAGCAGTGCACTGGAACTGACCCATCCACACTACATAATCTTTTATGAGGTTATTACGGGTACGACCATTCGCTTAGGCCTGACATCTAGACCAATTCACGGGGCAAATGTTTCAGGCTCTTACATCAGCGAGTAGCGCAAAGAGTAAATATTGTGCCAGAACATCAAAAGATAATATCAGAAATTCATAAAAGAGATTAAATATTCCCCCGCTGCTTCCACGACGCAAGGCTAGTTATTTCTTAGACAGCTGTCAGCAAAAGAATGTGTTGTGAGTCCTGTTTATGCAAAAGAGATTCAATATTAAGCCGGGGAGTGGTATTAAGAATGCAACCCCACACTTGTTCATGAGACCTTTTGTTGGGTTTGGTATGCACTCTGTTGTTTTGTATAAGCAGCGCTAGTTCTCCTGTGTGTTTGCCCTGTCTGCAGCCCACGCTGGTATCTGCCTCACCCACCTCCTGCTGACAAAGCCTTTATTGTAAATGCGGTCGGGACATAATGGCTTATCTGAAGATAGGGGAGCGTTAGTAGGCAGAGGTCACGGATTGTTGCACTAAGACACCACTTACCCCATAATGCTTGGCCTGAAGACTTGAGGGCAATCGTATATGAAATTAAACTGGTCAGAGAGGCAATATTTAACTTTTCCGATGTGTGATGCCCATCTGCTTTGCCTGGAATGTACCACACTATGGCATTAGCTTATATATGTCTCCTTGGAAAGAAACAGTAACCTGACCAAGTTACACGTCAGAGAGAGTAGTAGTAAGAATGTGGGTTTTTTTGTGTTGTTATTTTTAGCGATTTAAACACCTTAGATAAATGTAAGATGGATAAGCTTAATGCCATACTGTGGAACATCCATGCCATCCATTCTGCATCGTTAATGTTTTGAGTTGATTATTTGATGTAGGCGTCAAATGCTGGAATGAGAATGAGTGGGTTATTCTAGGTCGGGTTGAATGTGGAGTAAGGGAAATATATAAAGTGCAAAATTGTAAAAATGAAGGTGTTTGTGAGGAGAGAAAATATTTAATAACGGCTATTTCAATTGTAGTTTATTCTATTGTATTGTTTTTGAAGTATAAAAAAAACGAAAATTCAATTCAATTTGCCTCTTTATAGTTGTGGAAAACAGTAATCAAACTTATTCACAAAACTCTACAAAATATAGTTAGCCTGTATATTGACTGTAAAACTTTCATTCCTCTGGGTCAGTCACAGCTAATTATCTGCATTTATGTGATTTGCATTTTGGTTTTGCATATGCTTTTTACATCAGATGCCCTCCCCTGACTTCAGCAAGATTATACACAGTGGCATGAGTGGCTGAGTGGCTAAGCAGTACTTACAACAAGCAGGTTCCAGGTTCCGTTCCCAGATCGCCCATGCTCTTCTGTGTGGAATTTGCATGTTCTTCCCACGTCTGGTTTGGTTGGGTTTCCTCTGATTTTCAACCCAAAGCATGCACCACGTATAGGTACAATCCTCCGGTGAAGGTACAGTCCTGACCCAGACTGGCTCCAGCTCCGTCCAGCAGCTGCTCACTGGTCTTGACAGGTCGCCCCTGCGGCACTGGTTGAAGGATGGTTCAAGGGATCGATATACCTTAGCTTACACTGCATGGCTCGTAACCACGCCAATTTGTCAACCTAAACCAAGCACCCTTTCACCATTTTTCTGTCCCCTCTTCATCCCTTTCTCCCTGCACCCAAACCTCCCATTGACGTTCCTAAGCTCCACAGAAAAATCCTGAAAAAGCGTCTCAGTGATATTTTGGTTCTTGAGGCAGAGACAGATGAGTTAACAGACGACATATTTCTGTGAGAATCATCTTGGGAGCAGTGTGCCTGAACAATAGCATGTTAATGGGCTTTTAATGCTCGTTAATGACGCTCGCTCTGCCATGGCTATGATTCTGCTCATTTGCAGCCAGTCCGATAGGCTCACAGAAGTAGTCAGCAGAACACTTAACTACCTATGCTCACACTTACAGAGCGTAGAAGCTTTGAAAGGTGAAAAAATATATGTATGAGTTATTAAAAGTACAATTTCTTAGGTAGAAGTGTGGTATGGTAACATGTGAGTATGCTATAACTGCCACAAAGTATTATTAAGTGCAGTTGTGGAAGGTAACGTACAAGTAGTAAAGTATTGTTCTTAAATGCAATTTTTAGGTAGCTATACTTGACTTAAGTGCATTTTACTGTGGATACTTTTTACTTTTACTTCACTACATTTGAGAGCAGGTGTCTGTACTTTCTACTCCTTTGCATTTTTGAACAGGACTAAAAAGTAAAAAGTACGTTTCATATGATTTAATTGGTTATTTTGATCGTGTTCGTGGTAAAATCATGACTGAAGTTTTCGAGTTCAAGTTTTGGCTTTGAGCAAAGAAAAAAAAATGCATAATGCATGAGAAAAATTAATTGATTTGTATTATTACTGTTGAAAATATATATTGTTTTATTAATCAAAATCAGTACATCCAAATGAACAACACTTGTGTGAAATACTTTTACTTTTTAATCTTAAGGTACATTTTGAAACAAGTACTTAAATAGTTTTACTTATTTATGTGATATTTTTACTTTTTTTTTTTTTTTAACTTTGTATCCTCTTTTACAGTATTACAATACTACTACTACAACATTAAGTACTTAATCCACCTCTATTCTAAGCATAAATCTTTCCCCTTAAACTATTTATTTCTTAAGAATTAAGTCTTAATTAATGCTTTATTGAGGCTAATTATGGAGTAGTTATATGAAATGTTACCAAGATGTTATATTTGATGATTTTGACAAGTGGGGTTTATACAAAAAAATAGAGATAAACCGATACATCTTGAGCCGATATTTGCTCTTTTTAGCATATTGGCTATTGGCTTGAATCTCCAGCAGAGGTCGATATTTAGTTTTAGCCGACCTGCTGCTTAAAGAAAACACATAAGGGTTTATTTTAGGCTGTGGGTGATTTTATTGTGAATTTAAATAACGGAATTTGTGGAAAATAATCAAAATTTGTCATACATATCAGCAAAAAATATTGGCAAAGCTTATCGTCCATCGGATTCTAAACTATCGGTATCAAGAGGGGGGGGGGGAAATAAAAAATATCGGTCAAACCAATATCGCTTTAATACCCCAGACACAATGTATGTATATGCGCTGGTATAATCATATGGGGAAGAGGATGTTGCCCAAAGACAGAGGAGTCGACAGGGGAGCGGGGCAAAGAGCTCTGTTGTCCAGGGCCCCAGACTCTCAGGGGACCCTCCTCTTATTCATTCATATCAGAGGGGGGCCCATATGAAGCTTTTTGCCCCCGTCCCCCAAATTTCTGTTGACGGGCCTGGCCAAAGATATTCACTTTCTCAATCTCACTGTCGTCTAGCTGCTCGGTATATAAGACTTACACATGAGAATACGAGATAAAAAGTATCATTACATCAATATCTGTTTATGTCCGTCCTTGTATGTAACTAATTCCTCATGAGTATAGATTTTCCATGGCTGCGCGGGGTAAAAACAGCTGAGGCCCCCTGGCACAGTGGAGAACTGCTTTTATTGTGTCTTTCTGTGGGAATTCTCTTTGCGTTTTATGATGAGGACTAAACTTTACCTCAGCAGCCTTTGGGGAGCTCAGACACCCATAGAGCCGTCGCCATATCCTCCAAATACACACACGCGCGCATGCACACAGCAGGAGGAGGCAAAGAGGATAAGATATGGAGTATTATTAGGAGCTGATTGTGCATCCCTCCTCTCTCTCTCCCCCTATCTTTCTCCCTCTCTCTTTTGACCATCCCCTTCTTCCTCTCTCGTCCTCTTTGGTCCCCTCTCCTCTCTGTCTCTTCCTGTCTCTCATGCCCCATCTCTGTCTTCCCCCCTATCGCCTCTCCGCTCTCTCTTAATCTCACTCATTTTTCCTCAACATCAATCACTCTCTATATCGCTCTGTCTTTTCACAATCCCTCTCTTTCTCTCTCTCTCTCTCTGTCTCTTCCTCTCTCATGCATATGCCAATTCACATTCCAGGCGAGAGCGAGAGGACTATTCTTGGGCGAGCGACCACAGGCACAAACCACACAGATCAGCAGCTCGCTACAGACGGCAGAGCGGAGCAGAGGAGGCATCTCGCTGCGGTGCTCCGAAGTGCTTCTGCTGATCACGGGGGGGTTGGAAGGGTGGAGGGCTAAGACCCGCTAATGGACCCCACACGTACCCCCAAAGGAGCAGTGTAGAAATCAATCAGACTTCATGGGAAAATTACAACATGGTGGTTGGTTTTATTTTTAGACTTGAGTGTTTCATCATCTTTTCATGTTCCAAGAGGGTCTAGCAGTTCGAAGATTACAGTTAGACATTAACTTTACAGAGCTTAATTAGTAAAGGAAAAAAAACATTAAAAATACAAAAAAGTGCATATATATAGGTGTAGATTAACTTCAGCCTATACTTACAGCAGTATATGAGGACTTATCCATGTAGTAAACCTTAAAAGTCCAAAATTGACTCTTGTGAGCTTATTCCATGTTATAATGTTGTTACCTCATCAAAAATATACCTGGAGATGTGTTTTGTTTCATTCACACGTGTTTGAGTAATCCTTTATTATTAGTCTACATCTGCAAATCTCAAAACGCTCTGTTCCACTTTGTGATGTCATGTAGTGCTAGTTTTCCAGTTTCTAGTACTTTAGTCAGGCCCTAGCTTTCAGGGGGCTCTGATTCAGGGGCTGAGTTTGTCTCTGGGGCCCCTGGCAGCGGATGTATCCTGGCTCAGCTATTGGTGATTCACATTTGAGAACATTCTGACTCTGCTTTCTCTGCTCTTGACTAATTGTATTTGTATTTTTATGACCAACATCAGACCGAAAACATTCAAAATGTCATAATTGCTATAGTCACAAGAACAGAAGACAAACATATAAGGAGGGTCATGAATTTTTAAATTCTAGACAAGTTTCTGGTGGATTGTAATGTGTTCCGGTTGGTGACAGTGGGATTACATTTACATTATAAAGGATCCTCGCATCGGTGTAAACACATAACTGCCCTCACCTCTGCCCGACTCAGAAACAAATGCAGCAGCAGCAGATATTTTGCTACTATAAATATAAAACAAATGTAATCTTTGAAAGGGATATTTAGGCTTCTGTAAATGCACAAGCCCTGTGTCCAATAAAACTTTATATATTATTTTCAGTATAAATGTATGGGCTCTTGGGGGCCCTCTGCTGGCCTTGGGGCCCTAAGGAGTTGCTTAGTCTGCTTATGGGCTGGGCCGGCCCTGCCTTTTTTTCAGTAGAGATCGGCATTTTCAGGGCTGAAATTGTCCGAATGATTCTAGTGAAGATGTGAATGAAACAACACAAAACTCCGGGTAAATTTGTGATGAGGAAGCACCATTATAAGATAGAGGGTCTAATACGGGCCCTTTAAATAAGTACTTACTCAGCCTAAATGCGTCTTAATAAACAATTATGAATTCGTCTTTGTTCCTGCTTTATTTAGGCTTTTATTAAGGCTGTAAACAGTGTAGTTGTTGTAAAGCTTTCCCCTCATATCACGTATTTATCACGGTGAATTATCAAAATTAAAACAGCTCAATTTTACATCTGCGGCCCTTGCATAACTTGTCTTCATTTGCATTATTATAGCAGGCATTTTAATGTTGAGTAACCTCCCCCTCTGTGCCATGCCACCACGCACTGTCCCTGCCTGGCCTCTGCAGCGTCTTCCGAAATAGCCAACTTTTATCAATGAGAGGTATCCCGCGGGTCACACTCAAATTAAACGAATGAAATTGAACCAGGCCAGTCTGTGCCACCTCTGAGGACTTATATGATTTCTTCCTGGGCCGTGGTGAAATGCAAAAGACGATTCTAACATGTAAATCACGTTGACACGATTCCCGAGGGACCCACGTCTTGTGTCTTAAGATGGCTCCCTCTCCCTGCCGCATAAATCACTGTGGCGTTTAGGCTTGCCACTCCTATCTCCAGGTCCACTCTTTAATTGGATTCTGTCTTTAATGCGCTGTGTAAAGTTGAATGCAATACTATGTGCATATTTTAAGTAAAGATTTTTTTTTTTTAAGCTTTTAAACAAGTTTGTATAAGTCAAACTCATCAAGGAACTGAAATAATAATGTCACAGTATTAAACGAAATATATTCTCCATTTCATCGTTATGTTCAGTAAGCATCAAGCGTGTAGTGGTTTGTACATGCATGTATTAAAGCCAGATGTCCCACTGCAAATTTGTCTTTATAGGACAACGAACCAAGGACCATACAGTTGGTGGGCGAATACTTAACTCACTGCACCACTCTTGATTTCTATTAGTTTAAAGTTTAAACATGTATTGACTTGAGTGTAGCCCTGTGAACAAACCATCAGTACTCTATTTTGTTATTTAAGTAAAAGTACAGATACCACAGGCATAAAATACTCAAGTAAAAAATGAACTTAAAAAGGTAAAAGTATTTCGTGCAGGTTTTGAGATCTAATAAAGCTTCAAATGTAGTGATTTTGATGCAGAAACAGCTGAATTGATGTTTTTTTGTGTAATGTAGTGGAGTAGAAAGTACAGATACCGTCTCTCTAATGTAGTGAAGTAAAAGTAAAAATATCCACTTTGAAGTCTACTTACGTAAAGTACAGATACCTAAAATGTATACTTAATACTTAAGAAGTACAGTACTTTACTACTTTTACTTTGTTACATTCCATCACTGGTACATTTTCTCTTATTTCAGTGTTTCTCAAACTGCGGTGTATGGTACATGGGCCCCTATAGTTTTCTGTTTTTGTTCAGAGCTCATTCTGTTGATGTTTTCGTCCTCTTTTCAATTCATTATTTTTTAGAACACTTTATTCAGTCTCATATTACACCTGGTTTATCCATAATTTACACCAAATTTGTGCAACAGTTGCGCAGTTGATTGAGTGTTTGTCGACTGATTCAACCGCTCTCAACATGAACATCATTGGTTGAGCTCTCAGATCCACTGACCCACAGGTGGGACGTGCGATTCCAGCTCCCACAGATGAATGCTGTTGTTGTGTCCTTGGGCAAGACACTTAACCCACTTCACCCTCAGTACTTGTGTACACTGGTGTATGAATGTGTGTTAATGGGTGAGTGGTTCCTTGATGTACAGCTCTGCGTGCTATATAAAAATGTGACCATGATTTGAGGCAACCCTGCACTAGGCCCTGGATAAACAAGATTTGTTTTTGTTACATTACATATATACATTTTTGACATTTTTGTCTGGATCTCATTAGTCACTTTCACCATTCAACTCATTTTGAACTAATTCTGTAATCACTGAGCAGTGAAATTAAATCAACTTGTATAGAGCTCCTAGTGTCAGTGTAGTAACAACACTGACATTTTAAACTCAATGTCTATACTAAGGAATAGACTTGATACTAAATTTCAATCCTGATACTACAGTGATAATTAAAAATAGTCTTGCTTTAGGCAATAGAATATGATTTACAACATTAAATGGTAGTACTAGAAGCAGAAGCTACGAGATCTGAGCATAAGTCCTGTGCTCAGGTCTCTGCACTGGCTCCTGTGGCTCAGAGACTTTAAAGCAGCTCTGTTTGTGAACAAGTCTCTCCATGGACCAGCACCAAAGTACATCTCTGACATGTTAGTGCCATATGAACCTTCTCACACTCTGAGGACTTCAGGGACTGGCCTCCGGCTGGTCCCAGAGTCAGGACTAAACATGGAGAATCAGCATTTCAGTTTTATGCAGCTTAAACCTGGAACAGTCTTCCTGAAGATGTGAGACAGGCCTCTACTTTGACAATGTTTAAATCCAGGCTCAAAACAGTTCTGTTTAGCTGTGCATATGACTGAAAGGTTTTTATTCTGCACTCTTCTGTTTCAATGTTAATTTTATGATGATTATTTGTGATTATTTATGTTTTGATTTGTGTGATTTTAATGTCTTTCTTATTCTGTAAAGCACTTTGTGTACACATTGTGCTATACAAATAAACGTGCCTTGCTTTGCCTACTTTCATTTCTGTTCCCATGTGGCCTTATATCTGTGTAATCCCTCAGTGGTCCAGGCAGTTTCCATAGTGATCCATAGGTGTATACTATGTGGTCTTACACTTGTCTGGATACAGCTCAAAATCATTCAGGAAAGGTTCATTTCTGTCCTGTGAATGTGTGTTTTTAGTATCGAGACTTGCTCAAATGAGTATCTAGTTTCTATACCAATTCTAGTATCTCATTTTCCATACTTTGAACAACCCCAGATCCTACTACCCCCGCCGTCGGACATTTGTTGTTTGGGTTCCAGACAACACATTTTAATAGACTACACAGACTGATCCTCTCCTGTATGTTTGTGATGCTGGCTTGTCTCAGTAGACTGTGTTTGTGTGTGCAGGAGGCAGAGTGGCACTGCGATGAGTTCACCAAGGGAGCCTGCTTCAGCCGCGGAAAATCAGAGGTGAGTTTAAGTGCTGCTCAGGGATTTGAGGTGTCACTGTAGGACTTTATCAGGCACTTGTCACCGCAGGGAGAGACAGATACAAGTGCGGTGTTGTCTTTGGACACTATGAAATCCATCCACGTCTCATGGTTTTAGTACAACAAAGAAGACGTGAGACGGGGGGAATAGAAAGTGTTATTGTGTTAAGAAAGTTGCATTTGTTTAAATCAATAAGCAATCATAAACTCATACTTGTTTGTAAAAGTATGTGCTACCAGAAGTTAAAGGTCCTGTAGTACTATATTACATTGACTCTTGTGAGTTTTTGGCCATGTGAGAATGTTGTTACCTCCTCAAAAAAACATACCTGGAGTTGTGTTTGCTTCTTTTACACATGTTTGAGTAACCCTTTAATATTAGTCTGTAACATCTCCAAAGCTCAAAATGCTCTGTCCCACCTTGTGATGTCATGAAGTAGTACTTTTTACAAGTTAACAGCTCCTTTTACCTTTAGTTCAGTAAAGATTGGCAATTCCAGAGTTGAAATTATCCAAACGATTCTAGTGAAGGTGTGTGGAGTTTACACAGCGAAGCACTTCCTGTATCACCACATGACATCACAAGGTGGAGTGTTGTCTGTTTGAGAAGAACTCAGTCAAATATGAAAGGTTTGTCTGTTAAACATATAAATGAAACAAAACACAACTCCAGGTATATTTTTGGTGAGGAAACAACATTATAACAGATCAGAAAATAATGTAACATGAGCCCTGTTCTGTTTGCAATGATTTAAAGCTACCATCTGTAATTAAATTGGCCGACCCGCCCCTAGTGTATCCTCACAAATCACCACTACATGCTGTCTACATTATTTCTGTGTGGTAGAGTCACAGAAGAAGACCGGAGAGCACAGGTGAGTCTGAATAAAGGCCAGGTGAGGAGAGGCGGGGACAGGTTTTACAAAAAAAACTCATATAAACTTGCAGATGGTAGCTTTAAGTTTAAGTTTAAAGTAAGTCATCATAATAAGCAGCCATGTACTTCAAAGCAAAATGTTATCTCTATATATTTTTAGATCATATCATTTTTTCATAAATTGATTGCCTGACACACACTACAGGATATTTTGACTGATTTAGGACTTGATTTGCTTCTCCCTGACTTTGTTAAGGTGTGACCAAACTTTGTGTGGCGTCGATGCGGTTTTGAGCGCCTCTTTCAGATCGTAACCACCAAACATTACTGCTACCGCACCAGCCAATAAAACCGAGCGTCAGGGGCAAACGGAGTGATTCACACTGAGGGAAAAGAGACAAACTAGGTGACTTTGATTTGCATCTAAACTAGAAGTGCAATGCTCTGATCTTTGGACCACTTTAGAGTGTGCATCACAACTTTTAGCTTGTGGTGCACGGTCTCTTCGCTGCAGTCTTTGCGCTCAGGGAATTGTACGACTTAAAACTTCATCTGATTCTTCTCATGTCTGTGGTGCGACAAAAAGTCTTATAAATTGTTTTAAAAATTGTTTAAGACTGAAAAATCCTGTAGTGTGTGTGAGGCTTTCATTAGATTTTTCTTCAATGAATCAAAATAAAAGGATAAATATAGTTTTAATTATTACTTTTCCATAGGCTGTGTAGGTAGATGAGAGACGGCAAAAGTTTCTTCTGTGAGGTCTTAATTAGCACATGCATAAGCCTTCGTACATTTCCAGTGTATAATTTGATAGGAGTTTGTCTGTTTTGTGACCAGCAAGTTCAGCATCTTTGAAAGTTCATGTCAGTTTGAAGTTTTCTTTGTGTGTTTGTGTCTGAGTCGTGCTGAGCCAAGATATCCACAGACACAGAGCCCATGCAGTTTGATCAAACATAAAAAGTCTGGCCAGAAATGTACTTTGTTACAAGAAAACTGCAGTGACCAACAATTTCAGCACTTTGATCTGTTGAGTCTGTACAATTTCTATAACTGAAACTGAAACCTAATAATCCACTAATGAGTGAAAAGTATTTCATTTAGTTTAATTTTATTAAACATTGGCCTTTTTACATTTTAATCTTTCACTTTATACTGGTACAGGTAAATACATAATTACTGGTAATAATAATAGTTTATGTGATTCTAATTTTTATGAAGCAGCCCCAATTATTTCAGTGTTGATTCAATCGTGATAAACTGAGTCAGGAAGTTTAGAGTTTGTGGTAAAATATTAGGCCAATTTTTATTTTAATCTAACAAATGTGAAGGAGAGACAGGTAAAATACTCATTTACACAAACTGATCGATAGAGAACGCCCACACGACCCAAGCTCGTACAACAAACGCCAAAATGTCTGGAGTAAACCTGCCTTGGAGCCTCTCATTAGAACATTTATTTCAAGGCTCTAGAGGTCAGTCTATGGCTGCCTCTGCCCGAAGCCCTGGACATGTGGTCCCTGGGCATCCTCCTTGTATTACTCTACCTGGACAGACAGGATGGGGTTTCTGAACCTGCTGAGAAAACTCCTTCACGTGGACTTCTCAAAGAGGATAACTCAGGTGAAGCTCTACAACATGAGTTTATAACCCTGGAGTACTTTGTGGAGAACCACGCTGAATACATAAAGCGACCTCATGGGTCTGGTTGTGAGGAACACCTCCAGAGACCCTTAGAATCCCACTACTAAAGAGGTCCCACAGGAGACATCCAACAACGCCAACCAGGAGATGCCTCCAACACCAAAACAATGAGAGAAATGGGGTTTTCTTGTCCAGTAAGTGGCATTCAAGGTCCAGCATGAGGAAGACCTTGAGTCGTCTAAGTCCCAGTTCAACCTCTAGGGGGCACAAGTCTATTAATATTTTTGACATATACATCAAATTAAAAACTATTGCTGTACATGATTGCATTGCTAACCACACCAATCCATCCCAAAATATAACCCAAAGGAATGTATTTAGGATCTTTAATAGAGCAGTTTCATGTTAATCTTGACTTAACCATTACGTTTTGGGTTTTTTTTGTTTGCTTTTTTTCTGATGTGATTTGTTTATATTATTACATTTGCTTATACTTTGAACCACTTCTCAAACCTCTCGTTCTTCTGTCTCTTGTGTAAATTGCTAACCACACCTTGGTAGCAGTGCTTCTGTGGAGACTATTGTTTTCACAGGCTTCTATTTGTGTGCGCGTGTTTTCTTTATGTGGCTAAACAGATGGTTAGGAGCTGAACTTGACTCATAGGTGAACTGCCCTGCCCTCAGCTGTATTTGCCTCTGTGTATTTATCCTCCTGTGAAAGTCAGTGAGAGCCTGTAATATAAGACACAAGCCTGGGCCCGTCTGAGCTGAATTACAGGCTATGGCTCTCTCCACTGGAGTCAAGGCTTTCTGTATTGTTCCTTATGTGATCCAACTCCCATAATGTCGACAAAGTACCATTAAAGGGCACACTGACAGGCCCGTATAGATGCTTTATCACCTATAGCCTGTGGTGGGAGAAGCACTCAATCTTGTTACTTAAGTAAAAGTACAAATACTAGGGCAAAAAATACTCAAGATAAAGATAAAAGTATTAAAGTACCTGTTTAATAATGTACTGAAACTGTAAAAAGTAAGTATTTTGTGCCGATTTTGAGACTTAAAGATTCAAATGTACTGATTTTGATAAAGATTTGTGCTGAATTTTGTTCAGCAGAAACAACTGAATCAATAGGTTTTTTTTTCCTGAGCTGTTTTTCTTTGTATATTTTTGTTTGCTCAAATTATGAACATGTTAAAAAAAATAAACCCGCAGCCTTTTCAGCGGGTCTTAGATAATTGTAAAAAAAGACTTTTACTTTTCAGCCCTGTTCAAAAATGTAGAAATAGAAAGTACAGATACCTGCTCTCAAGTTTAGTTAAGTAAAAGTAAAAAGTACCCGCTTTAAAATCTAAGTAAAGTACAGATACCTAAAATGTATACTTAAGTGCAGTACTTTACTACTTTTACTTTATGTTTCACTGTTGCCTGTAGCTCAGCAGGCAGCAGTTTCGTACATGATTTGAGTACATCATCACCGAATAGCAGCCACTTGTACTGTTACTGGTGGTGGAAGGTGTGGGGAAGCTGGCCCGACGTGGTCAAAGTAGGAGGCAGACTGAGAAAAGTCCCAATGTTTCAACGTATGACTTTAAACTCATCTATTTACGGAGACAAGTATGTGGCGACATCAGGCCAAGCTACAGGTCAGATCTGTGGAGTGGCGACCACACTCAGAAAAAAACTGACATAAGCGCAAGACAGTTTAATGCCATAACGCTGAATACTGTAGTAACAGCAATAACACCTCAGTGGAGACAAGCAGGTGGCATAAAAGTTACGCAATGTACCTTAAAATAGTACAACTGATTTAAAAATATGTCTTCCTGATTGTAATTATCCAAGTGTGTAAAAACAATGTACATTATCAGAGCCAGAGAGAGTGAATGTACTTTTAAGTGATTGCGTTTCTTTGTAAACATGTCAAACTCCTCTCCTGCGTGATTTATTTTCACCGCCAGGAAGGAGAGCGCTAAAATTGACTTGACAAGTCATGATTGCCGCCTGCGTTTTGTTTTTAATGTCAGAGAGTGAGCGTCACAGCGGTACGTTACAGTCTGGATGTGGAGCTGTCACTAAGTTTTCATAAACAAGTAGAGATTATAGCCCAGGCAAATATCAAATAAGGCACTGTTTATCCTCAAAAACTCTGAGAAAACAGGCACAAGTACACATCGTCTTTGGATGTGTTTGCGCTGGGGAGTTGACGCACACACAGGTTTTATGAGTCTGTAGTGATGTGGGAAATAAAGGGGGCTCTCAGGGCTGGTCCTAAATCAGACTGAGGGGGATTGAGAGAGTGTCGTTGTCCCGGACACCTCAAGTGTACCGCACAAAACAGCTTTACAAGGCTCTAAATCCTGCCTCTGACCTGAAGACGGCACAGCTCTGAACATGCACAAGGGTCGGACAGCGCTGGCGGAAATATGTGCAAAACACTTCACGAAATCGTTTCAGAAATAATGAAATTGTAAATGGTCATATTTTTAAATGGCGCTTTTCCACCTTCAAGGCACTCAAAGCGAGGAAACACTCACGCAGACATTCATACACCCATGTGCGCAGACTCTGGGGGCGAGATGGGTTAAGTGTCTTGCCCAAGGACACAATGACAGTATTCATCTGAGGGCGCTGGAGTCAGGGAGTGGGGCAGTGGATCTGACTGCTCAACCAATAATGTTTATGTCAAGGGCGGGATTCGAACCGCCAACCTTCAGATCAGTGAGCTGTTGTCACCCCCAATAAAGGTGCAATATGCAACTTTACCAACTGAGGGTTCATCACCAAGAAACAAGACAAAAAATGTTCCACAGTATCGCATTAAACGTATCTATCTCCATGTAGACAATGGCATGGTTTTTCGTGATATTTTTGGGTTATAAAAGAGCTGTATTTGAATAAATGCAAGATATATAAGTGTAATGCCATACTGTGGAATATATCATCTCTATGGAAACGAGCAGGTGGCAAACCCCACATCAGAAAAGTTACATGTGTGGCTGTAATCCAGACAGTTTTGTATATTTGAGTTGGGAAATCTTCTTTTGTAGAAGTATAGAGACAAGATTTTTGTCCCAAAGCCTTATTAGGCAAGACATGTAGCGTGAAATGGGAATAGGGAGAGTACAGGCATCTGGAAAAGAAACGAACATGTGACACCAACACATTATTTCCTTAAGCGATTAGGTCTAAGCTCGCACTACAACACCAAAAATCACAAAACGAAATCTGCTTACAACATTGCTGCCCTCTTTGCTATGAAACCTCATGTTAAATAGAATATCACTTTCACTTTCTTATCTCTGCTACAAAAATACAAAATGTCTTATACTGTAACTACAGGCTTGGGAGATGTGCTTTGTGTCTGCAATACTTTTGTTCCTGATGCGTTGGTGTAAAAATGTAATTTCTCAGTTTTTTTTCTTATGCAAGTTAAAGTTTTAGACGTCATTCTCGCTCCTTCTGTTACACAAAGGCTACGCTGGTGATGAGTTGTTACAGCCATTTGCAAATTCAATCAATCCCGGTTAGATCACCTTTGTGCAAATTCAAGGAAATAGGCTGCGGTGAGCACTTCAGCTTAATTCATACAAAACTGGTTTGAACTGATTAACGCGGTCTCATAAATGCTCTGATGGAGAGAATAGCCGTTTTGATTGCACTTTTTGACCAGCCAACAAAGCAATGGCAATTTTCCAACTAATCCTGAATGATTTTCTCCTACGGCCCGCTACATTTAGCCACTTCGAAGTGCCTTCCCCCCCCTCTTCACAGCGGCCCCACCTGAATTGGATGTGACTTCACTGAGCTGTCTGAGTATTACTTTTGATTCGTTCGTGTCAGTCTTGCCCACGTTCTTGTGTAACCCTCCTGCAGTCAGCGGTGTTTGTCTCATTTATCGACCTAAAGTGTAATTTTGGGAGCGGGAGTGGAGCTGCTGATGTCGATGGGAGGATAATAGTTATTGCTAAGTGCTAATGAAGACGTGTGTGTTTTAGGAGGAGTGCCAGAACTACATCAGGGTGCTACTGGTGAACGGGAACCGGCTGTTTACCTGCGGGACTAACGCCTTCACCCCCATCTGCACCAACCGCACGGTAAGGATTGTTTTTTTCCACTATAATCGGTTCAGTTAGCTCAAGAGCATACGTCAGCTTCAAACAGAGTCTATATATAATCACGTTAATTGTAGCCATCAAAGGAGCTTGATTGAAAGTCCTATATTACACAAGATTGACTCTTGTGCTATTTAAGCCATGTTATAAGGTTGTTATGTCATCAGAAACATACCTGGAGTTGTGTTTTGTTTCACACATGTTTGAGTAAACCTTTATTATTAGTCTGTCTACATCTCAAAAGCTCAAAATGTTCTGTTCCACCTTGTGATGTCATAAAGCAGTAGTTTGCAAGTTATCAGCTACTGTTTACTTTTAGTTCAGTAGAGTTTGGCAATTCCAGGGTTGAAATCATCCAACTGATTCTAGTGAAGGTTTTTGGAGTTTAAAAACACAGTGGAGCTTTTTCTGCATTACCACATGACATCACAAAGTGGAACACAGTGTTTTCAATTTGAGAGAAGAATTCAGCCTAAATATGCAGGGTTCGGGTGTTAAATATGGGTGAATGGAACAAAACACAACTCCGGGTATGTTTGTTACGAGGAAACAACATTACAGTTGTCCCTCACTGTAACACTGTTTGCCTTTCGGGGTCTCGCTGTTTCGTGTTTTGCCTGCATTTTTATAGCATATGAACATGCATTGTGTTCTGCGTCCTGATTGGTTAAGGGACTGCAGATCATTGTCCGTCAGTCTCCTCCGTGCCTTGTCTCCCGTACAGTACAGAATGTGTTCAGCCAAATTTACACAAATGTTGGATCGAAGTGTGACTCTAAAGTGCTGTATGTTTGCAACCTTTCTCCCCGACAAAACCCACAATGTCGATGAAACGTTCTGCACCGACAAAGGCACCGGCGAAGGTTTGAGAGTGTTTAAACAAGAGAGAAATATGAGAAAATGTTAACGCCTGTCTGACAAAAAGTGTATAAAGTGTGTGGTGAGGGGTTTACAGCCTTAAAACATATATAATAATGGTAAAAAATAATGCTGATTACTGTGTGGATTTCGCCTATTGCGGGTTATTTTTAGAACGTAACCCCCGCGATAAACAAGGGACCACTGTATACCAGAGATCAGAAAACTGTGTAAAAGAGACCCTTTAAATACTTCTGCAATATTTCTACTATGTTGTTAATTGACTGTTGCGCACATAGAGGACACCACCAATCTTTGGGCATATGTTTGAGTATATGCTCTGCTTGCTTACAACCACGACTATTACTACTAATACAAAATTGCATGTAGTCTTGCAAATAATTACTCACTATGTATTTTTGAGAATCAGCAGCATGTGTGTGTCATCCAGTCAACATTGTTAGGCTATTAGTAAAGCACATTTTTGCCAACGCAGCCTTACCTCCCTCCCGCTGCCACAATTTCAGTTTAAACCAAGCATGTATGGATTACAATTAGCAGATGTCACTGAAGATGAAGCTAGCGGAGCCTCAGATTTAGAATACATTTGTCATTGGCCTAATTGATATATGGCCGTCGGAGTAAATAAGCCTAATAAGTCATGATGCTGCGCTGACAGTGATGGCTGACGGAGTTGGATTGATGAACGCAACGATGTCAGAAGCGAAGTCGTGAGAAGTAATCTCTACAACAGCAGGATTTAAAGACGCTCTGGAGACAGCTCTGTGTCTGTCACGGTGTCACCAGCTCACGGTGTTACCTATGGAGTCACTGTTCATTATCAGTTCGTAAAAATGATTTGCATTCTTGGTATTTTTTTAGCTTATTTCTAACTGGAGTGTTGATGGTGTTATTTGTCAAAATACTTAATTCACATCTACTGCAGTTGCTGTAACTAAACTACAAAACTTAACCCCTAACGTAGCCCTAACCCCTAACCATACCTTAACCCTACCTTAACCCAACGCTATCCCTTACTGCTAACCCTACCCTTATTGTACCCTAACACAACCCTATCCCTAACCCCTAACCCTACCCTAACTCAACCATACCCCTATCCCTATACCTAACCCTACCATAACCCAACCCCTCACATAACCCTAACCCCTAACCCTAACCTAACCATACCCTAACATACCTTAACCCAACGCTATCCCTAACCCTACCCTTATTATACCCTAACACAACCCTATCCCTAACCCTACCCTAACTCAGCCGTACCCCTATCCCTATACCTAACCGTACCATAACCCAACTCCTCACATAACCCTAACCCTACCCTCTAACCCAATCCTATACCTAACCCAAAGCCCTAACCTAACCCTACCCTTACCATACCCTAACCCAACCCTATACCTAACCCTAATCCCTAACCCTACCCTAACCATACCTTAATCCAACCCCTATCCCTAACCCTTAACTTAACTCTAACCCCTAGCCCTACCCTTACCATACCCTAACCTAGCCCTAACTCCTAATCCAACCTTAATTCAACTCTAACCCCGAACTCTAACCCAAACGTAAGCCTAACCCAACACTACCCTAACCCTGTGTTGAAAGCTGCCAGATCAATGTGGATGTATTTTTGCCCTGCCAGCTAAATAAGGCAGAACAATATAGAAACATAACTATTGAAACGTAACTGTATATAAACTAAAATGTCTCAGTGGATATGGTGTTGCTTTGCTTAGAATGTTCCACAGTATGGTATTAAACTCTCAATGAGACAAGCAAGACAAGCAGGTCAGATCTGTGGAGAGGCGAGCCAGCACACAGTAAGAATGTGTTTCCAAGGTATTTTTGAACAATAAAAACATGTGTAAATGAATAAATGCTGAATAGATTTGTTTAATTCTATACTGTGCACCATTCCAGATAAAGCATTGAGATATCCAATGAGAAGCAGAAAGCAGAGTTCCTACCAGAAAAGATACATAGTTTACCTTTAAAATGTTCTGTTAAATGTCAGTGTAGATACTTAAAGTGAGACATGAGACACCCAAACTGACATAAAGTACATTTGATACCCCCCAGTGAACTTCATACCACTCACACGTCAGACTCAAACTCCGGTTCAGCTCTGGGCGAGTGCTGTCGCGTTTACCGGGATCATGGCATTTGTTTTTGACCATGAGCACTGCATCCAAAGGTCGGAGGCTCGTGATGACTGTTTACTGCTGTGAAAATACATATAGTTGAAATGCCATGGCATTATGTCCAAGTATTCCATCACAAACACGTCATATTTGTGCTCTGGACGCTTGATAATGTGAAACAGCGCTTGTGCTCTGAGGGAGTCTGTTGTGATGAATCAGCCACGTCAAAGGGAGTTAGTTTAAGTTCCCATTACATATATGTTCATTTCTTTATCTGTCTTTAATATTGCCACTGATTATAATGGGACAGTGGCGTTATTGTAACTGTTTGCAGGGGAATATGACTCATTAGGAGAAAGTAAAGTCAGCAAATTTACATCAAATATTAGTATGTTTATTAAATGCAGCTTAATGAGGACATGACATTGTGTATAATTTTCAAACCATTTTAAACTAAATGTAATGATCAAATGGGACATGAAGATAGACCTGTCACGATAACGCATTTCTAACACGATATATCGCTACAGACAAATATAACGATAAAGGATAATACTGAAGTTACCTAATGCCTCTGACTCTATAACAATAACAATAACAATAAAGCTGATTAATCCCAGTCCACCATTTTTAAAATAAACTGTTTCATTAAAAGGACTGAGCTGCAACAAATGAATAGCAGAATTAAGCAATATTTAGCCATAGAAGTTACATATTTCTCCCTTTTCCTCATCTTTATTTATACAGGGGAACCCTTGGGCTCTTTTTCATGAGCACCCTGTTTAAAATACAATACAGTACAAGCAGAAAAACAAACAAAACAAGTATACAAGTCCATATAAAACATTAAAAACAGGAGCAGGTGTGTGTATAAAAGTTTGTTACCAGATTATTAAATTGCGATTGTGTCACCAAAGTATCCACTTTTCCTTTCCTTGGAGTGTTTTCCATTTTTGTGAAGCAAAACAGCTAAAAGCTTCTTTCCCATCTCAGTTTTGGTGCAGCTAGTCCCTTAGCCTTATGCAGTCGAGTGATCTGGGATTAAATGTTCTGTTATCAATGATTAACAAGCAGGTGAGGTATTCTGGCAGTTTTCATATTCAACCCGTTACAGCTCAAATCTTATCATATCACAACAAAAATAACAAGCAGAGATGGGTGGAGTAGCCAAAAAACTGTGCTGTCATTTGAAGTTAATGTAGTTAGAAGGACAACGCAATACATAATGCACGAAATCTAGTATTTTCAAAGGATAGACCACAAAAAGATAAGAAACTGTCATCTTGAGGAGCGGTGCAAGAAACACAAATTTGTCAAATCATTTCATATTGTCAACACTGACTTGAAGCTCAGTTATAGACTTACACTCAGTGGGGAGAGAGTAAACTGAACTTTTATCAGGTGAAAGTGCTGTTTCGTCAAATAAAATATTACTTAAGTAGGAGTACAAGTATGACTTCTGAAATCTACTCCAAACAGTACAATATCTTTAGAAACTTACTCCAGTAAATGTAACTACTAATACTTAGAGATGGGAAAATAAAGAAGAATATAGTTTATCCTGATCAAAATGGTCGACAATATTTGTTTATGAGACTTTTTAAATAATTGTAAATATTGCCAACAAACCCAACCCAACCCTAATGTAAACCCTAATCCAACCCTAACCCATCCTCAACCCAACCCTAATCCCTAACCTAATCCTAGTCCTAATCCAACCCTAGCCTAACCCTAAACTAACCTCTTACCCAACCCTAACCCATCCCCAACCCTAACTCTACCCTAACCCTAATGCAACCCTAACCCAACCCTTACCCTAACCCCTAACCTTAACCTAACCCTAATCCAACCCTAACCTTCCTTACCCTAACACTAATCCAACCCTAACCCAACACTAACCCTACCTTAACCCATAACCTTAACCTAACCCTAAGGTAACCCTAACCCTTACCAAACCATAACCCTAACCCTACCATACCCCTAATCCAACCCTTATCCAACCCTAACCCAGCCCTAACTCTACCATAACCCCTAACCTTAATCTCAATTTAACCCTAGCCCTAATCCAACCCTAACCTAACCCTAAACCAAACCCTACCATAATCCAACACTAACCTTAACCTAACACTTAATCCAACCCTATGATCCTGACAATGTTGTTCAACTTGTATGAATAATGACAACTAAAGTCCCAGCCCTCCATGACTTTAAACAGAACACAGTTTGCAGAAGAGCAGACTACATCACACTAATACGCAGCTGTTATGGCCTTGATGCTTCTGTATTTTACTGATGTAAGGAGGGAGTAATATGTCTTTATTTAAATCCTGTTGTCTTTGTAAAACATCGTGTTGCATCACTGTATGAAATGCACTCTATAAATAAACGTCCTCTCCTCATATCAAAGATTACCAGTCAAAATTGAAAATCTTTCCGCTTTAAATCTCAAACGCTCCTGCAGATGTGTTTATTATGACCATAAAGAACAGCAACAACCACATGTGTCCACACTGTAAGGATTAGCAGAGGTCCAGAGCAGATCCGGGGCTGTGCAAAGCTAGCCCGCGTTTCCCTTTGTGCATCCGTTTCTGCTTCTAAATTATCTCTACGGCTTCACTCACGTCTGTATTTGCCCGGCACGTTCCGGGGCCCCCTACTGGCTCTCAGCGTGGACTGTCTACTCTGTGAACCAACTGTCTGAAATTCTCAATCAGCCTTTTTAAGTCACTTCAATGCCCCTCCTCGCAGCTGCTGCACACACCACAGAGGCAACTTTCACTAGGCTTCATACATATTCAGGTTAGCTAGCCAAGCCTCTATCTATTTATCGCTTTTTGTGTTTCGCTAAATGACCCTATTGACCTACACGTAGCTAATTCCGGATCTTCGGCTAATGCTAGTGAATCCCGGGCTTTCATCCCGAGAGACCGGATAGCGCTCTGACAGAGATGGTGTTTAGGAAGCAGGGCGGTTGACTTAATAGACCCTTTTATCCAAATAGACTAGGAAGCTGGCAGTGGAATCACCTGTATCCACAAAGCTTTCCGGATATTCCCTTCAAAACCAATTGCTAATCCTTCTATATAGTGTATACTTTTGCACCATAAAATTTAATACCATCCTGCGTTTTGAAAGACACATTGCTTCCCTGGCGAAGTTGAGTCACTGTAACCTATTCCTAAATCTTAATTTTGCAGAGTGCGTGTTGGGGCTAAACCAGGGTCATGCTGTTAAAAGTATTTTTAAAAAGCGTACAGCCAGATTCGGTTTCAAATTCAAAGCAGGAATTTAAAGCTTGCTCCAAATTCTCTTTTGAAGACAAGGGAACTCCTCAAAGTTGTGGTTTAATAATGATACAACGAGACGCACAGCTGCATGTCCGGGACTAACTTCAACTAAGCTCGCGGAAGGAAGGAACTTTAATTTAAGAGCGCGCAGAATGCTATTGGCTTCGTAACAGGTGGTTTACCCTACTCTGCAACATCAAAACAGCTGTTGAGATCGTGAGTTATATTGTGCTAATGATTCAGAGTTTTGATTATCTTCACTGTTCTTGAAGATTTTGCATGCGCATTTTCCATCATGTTGTAGAAAAACCAAACAAAACATAATGAGATGTGGTATTTTTGTCACAGCATTTGCATATAGGCAGAAACAAACCCTGGAAGACCTATCTGCTTTGCATTTTAATGTCGCCTTTTGCTTCCTCGTGCTATATTTTGATCTAGATGTTCTCATTCACTATTCCATTAAAACAAATTGTATCTTATTGTTTTTCCATCCCGGGATATAAATGATTATTTTCGCCCCATGTCTGCATCCTGTCACTTGCGATTTTTCACTTCCCATTGTAAAGAATAGACTGTAATCCTGGTCCAATTGCTCTTCTGTGTCACAGCTGACAAACCTGACAGAGATCCACGACCAGATCAGTGGAATGGCGCGCTGTCCGTACAACCCCCTCCATAACTCTACAGCTCTCATTACCTCCAGCGGAGAACTCTACGCCGCTACAGCCATGGACTTCAGCGGACGAGACCCGGCGATCTACCGCAGTCTGGGAGGTCTGCCCCCTCTGCGGACCGCCCAGTACAACTCCAAGTGGCTCAATGGTAAGCACATACGGACACAGGTATAGGTCTACTTGTATTATCTAAAGCTTAAAGGTGCAATTTGGAGATGTTATTTCTATGCATACACTGTATAAAGAAGTGGACTAAGGGAGAATGACGTCACCCATAGCGTTCGGCCCTAGTCAAATGAAGCTCATCGTGGTTAGCAGTTATATGGACGAATTTGGAGCCAAGTTGCATATTAGGAATTCTAGCCGTGAGTATTATAGCAACCAAAGAGCCATTCCACAGCAAGGCTGATAAAGGTAACGCCCCTTCTTGCTCACACTTCTTAGCAACACTGTCATTTAAAACCTGTTGCTAATGCTAGTGGGAATGACCTTGGGGAAAGAAGGCGCCTTTTGTCTGTTATTAATGTTCATATCTTGAGTTGCGGAGACAATAGTGAAATAAAAATACCAAGATCATATAGAGCGAGTTAATAGGGACATTTTAAGAGCAAAATGATGAGCCTGACAACTGCAGTTACAGAGAGAGGGGCGACAGTTTTTCAATAGACAGTGAATTGGAGCCACAGTCAAAGGAGATGAATTTAATATCGTACTGTTGAACATTCCAGGTATCTCCATGGAGACAAGCAGATGGTGGACCCTCCAATGGAAAAGTTATACAGTGCACCTTTAATTTGGCTTGTACAATAGGTCATACACACTGGCTTACATCACATGTGTCAAACTCAAGGCCCGTGGCCAAATGTGGCCCTCCAAATTATTTTATGTGGCCCTCAACAGGGTAAATTAAAAGTTATGATGGTTTTAAAATGTTGTTTTATTTTCAGGAGATACGCTGTTGCACAGCCATATTTTTACATCTAGGCAAATGCATATGCAATATTTGTAACTTGAATAAGTAATAAATACAGAAATCGTTAATTAACAAGTTAAAAAAGGAGTTTGATTTATTTTACATCTGGCCCTTTGACGGCAGCCATTTTGCTGATGTGGCCCTTGGTGGAAATGTGTTTGACATCCCTGGCTTACATAATTGACCTTGTATTATTTAAACGAGCAATAGTTGTTGATGTTAACCCTAACCCACTTCAGTTTTTGTTTGCCCAACACGTATTTCTGAACATCTTTTGTGAAAACCTTTTATATTCTAATGAAATGAACTGACAGGTCAAGGAATTTCTGAGATGTTATACTTTATTCAGAACCTCCAAGGATAAGCAAATTCCCCATTGTGGGATGGATAAAGGTTCTCTTCCCTACATTCACCTCCTATATCCTTGGAGACTACACTACAGACTACACTACTCTTTTTGGCATAGCAAATAGAATTCTAGTATCACTGTATTATTCATTGTAGTGGGTATTCAATTTGAGAGACCAACTTGAATGTTATTTGAGGATCTCTGAGGTTGTTTAAGTAATTTCTGTGTGCTTGACTTCTCCAAAATCAGTTCTTTCACTATCAGAGATCAAAACCCTCCACTGGATATCTACACTTATATACTCACGCTATATGAGGTTAATGTACTGAAGAAGATTGTGCCTAAAGCTAATTTAAACATAAAAAGCACAGCTAAAACTACAAGACATTTCTGTAACGACGTGTGAAATTTTGCATACCAACTCAAACTCTAGTTTATACCCACCTGCTTGTTAGCCTAGCCTACATTATGAAATATATGCAGTAAACGGTAAAGCAGACATGTCAAACTCAGGCCCTCAGGCCAAATTTGGCCCTCGATATAAATATATTGGGCCTGCGAGATCATATCAAATTTTTATTAGAGCTGGCCCACCGGCCGTCGCACCAGTATAGCGCACGCACTAATACTATGAATCCCAGAATGCTTTGCAGATTTGTTGGCGCTGGCCCCACCACTTCTGATACTTATTAGCAGCTACTACTTGTAGCCTCACTCAAATTTAATCCACCCCTTCTGAAAAACATGCAGATGTTGCTGAAATTTTTCAATAAATATTTAGTTTGGCCCACGACTTAGTGACAGTTTTTAATTTGGTCTCTCTGTGAATTTGAGTTTGACACCCCCGCGCTAAAGACTTATATTCCTCTGACTTTGCAATGAAAAACCATCTACCAGGGGCGACAGTGGCTCAGTTGGTAGAGCGTTGGTGGTTCGAATTCCACTCTCGATGTAAACATCATTGGTTGAGCGGCCATATCCACTGACCCACAGGTTGGCGGTGTGATTCCAGCTCTCACAGATGAATGCTGTGACCCACCTCGCCCTCGGTGTCTGTGTACACTGGTGTGTGAATGAGCGAGTAGTTTGTTGATGTAAAGTGTTTTGAATGCCTTGAAGGTGTAAAATCGCTGTCAACTTTAGTGTAACGTGTGTGTAATACAAATAAGTACTAAAATGGCTTTAATAAATAATATTGTTTTATATAGTTGGGAAATGTATAGAAAAAAATGCTAATCTTAGCCTGGTTCCACATCAAAGTTTGGATGCAAGACTATTTCAAATCCGATTCTGGGATTTACCTTTGAAATGCTAGCTAAAGGCATGTGTATGTGAATTTATAGCTTCATCTTTTTACTGTGAAGTTCCATGGCGTATACTTTGCCCTTATAATGTGTAGTTTTTATCACCAAGGCAACTAAATGAAATTACTTACCCAGAGATTATTTTTGCAATAAAGGAACCGAGGATAGCATTGTATATTTCAATGTATTTAATCATTATTTGTACTTGTTTCAACCTTGGCCGAGACTGTAGAGGAAATTATTGCTCTTGTCAACAATCAGCTACATCAGATTTATGTAAGTGAAAAATGTAATTAAAAACAGCGAGCCGATTTCTTTGTAACAAACTGTGAAATAGACCGATGTTATGGTGCATGATTTTTTTTTTTCCCAGGCTTTATTGCAGGAGGGAAGAACAGAATGGCGTAACGCATTCATTTAAAGGTGAATTAAACGTCTGTCAGCGGGAACGAAGCGAGTGTTTTAAATCCAATAATGCCGTACATAAAAAACACGCTCGTGATGGTGTCGTTCGGAGTTGCTCGTTGTAGATGAGGCCAGAGCTATTATGTCTTGGCCATTTCTCACTGTAACCTTTGGGTTGTGCGTAAATGAAAAATGAGTTTTCTTATTACAACATGAGTCCATTAATAACAAGGCCGCTCTTGTTAATTCTGATGCCCTGCTGTTGTGTGGGCTCCTCTCAGCCAGAGTCCATCAGTCATAGCTCAGTGTCGCACTCCCACGAGCTTAAGTATATTTCTGTGGGTTTTCTCTGCTCATCCATCTCTGTTTGAACTATCTTCGCCTTTGCTCCCTTAACACTTTCCTGGTTGGAATTGTTTTGCAGAGCCAAACTTCGTCTCCTCCTACGACATCGCGAACTTTACCTTCTTCTTTTTCCGGGAGAACGCGGTGGAGCACGACTGCGGCCGGACGGTATTTTCTCGAGTGGGACGGGTCTGCAAGAACGACATAGGTGGGAGGTTTCTACTCGAGGACACGTGGACCACATTTATGAAGGCCAGACTGAACTGTTCCAGACCAGGAGAGATCCCCTTTAACTACAACGAGCTGCAGGGGACGTTCTACCTGCCCGAACTGGAGCTGCTCTATGGCATCTTCACTACCAATGTGTGAGTACCAGCTGTATCTGACTCTTGCACTTAGATATACACAAAATACAAAATATACAGTATGGACAGGAGAGTAGTGGAAAACTATCACGGCTAGTTGGTGCATTATCGTTGTTTCACGAGCAAGGACAACAATACAACAATGGTATACAACAACGATATTTATTGATGATATAGATAGATTTGGTGGCTGGGTAGAGACTCAGGATCTTAGGTGGTTAGCCCAGCCAATTCAGGATACCCCTCCCTTCCTCTGTAGATGGTGAGATCTTTGGGGTGAAAGATGAACAAGAGACGCAGAGTGGGAGGGAAGGGTCGTGACAGACGGTGTTGCTGGGATAAGCTTGTGTAAATAGGGATTCTGGGTAATTAGAGTTGTGGTTGAGGTGAACTGTGGTTCGCTGGAGAGGAGCAGGAGGAGGTTGAGGCGTGGTCCTGCTCCTGAATCTCAGTCAATCATATTAACTCCATTTAAAGTGACAGTAACCTTCAAAATTAGCCTCATACCCACTAGTTCTTACCTTGTTTTTGTCTGGAAATATATATACGCTTTCTGCTCTGGACCAAAGTTGTGTGGACTGGAGTGGATTACCCGGGAGCAGTACAAGATGGATTCAGTTTGAAAGCACAAACCTCGACAGTATCCAGCTTGCAGCACGAGGCTACAAATCTAATTTAGTGCAAGAAAAATACATATTTGGTGTGTTTGCATTGCCTTCTCACACATGCATGCTATGTCACAGTGTTTTTTTTTAGTTTTGCTGTAGGCTTTTTTAGACAGTGAGAACAGGGATGTAGCATGGGGAGAGACATCAACCAGTGTGCCTTAAGGGATCACCAGATATGCCTTAGAAAAATGTCCAATTTGAGTTAACTAATTCACAAAGTTGGTTAATGAAATATTTGGGAGTGTCCTGAGAAAGACACAAAAATCCCCAACCGTAATGCCACAGCAACATGGGCATTATTTACAAAGTTTTTGCTCAAACTGGGATCATTCGATAAAGTTTTAGTCTTTAGTGTGCTGCAGCATCTTCTGTAACAGCAAAAGTGTGCCGAAAAAGATTAAAAAGCACTGGCCTAGAATGTGCCAAGCAAAATTGGCTGATGCTTTACAATTATTCGAACATTTTGCTTTTTATTACTGACTCATTATTATGAAGAATCTTTAGACCATTTGAACTCATGCCCTTTTAACCCAAAAAGCAGAACTACCCAAGCAGCACCACAGAAACTGGAGACAAGTACAGTTTAAGTGTGTTACCCAAGGACCAGAAGGGGCTGCTAATGGCGAGAGATTGACCAAACTTGGTTATTTGTGCAGAACTCGTAATATCTGGCAACATGAGTGATACTTTTATATGTCTTGACTATTTCTTCCTTTAAAAATTAAAGCAATAATGAGTTTCTTCCAAGGTTCTGGTTTCTTGCGGTGAAAAAAAAACCCCTCTTATATGTGTGTCTTTCTCACTATCTCACTTATTTGTAAAGTATATGCATTTGCTGTGCTGTTCCTAATTTACCAAAGGAACAGGCTCATGTTTAATTCAGCGTTTTTGACGTTGCCAGGCTCGGTGACAGCAATCTGCATTTACTTGACACTTGACATTTCACACGACGCTCTCAGTTCGAAATTGTGTGATAAAGTTGTTTACACTTACACCGCCCCCAAATGTATTTATCATATTCATATTTGGGGTTTATTAAGAAGCTGTTTGATGCATTGGGACTGTAACATGCAAACAAACACTCCATCTTTTGCTACGCATGTAAAAGTGTGTCAAAGTAACACAAAAAAATATATAAAAAAAATATATAAAATGAATAAATATGAATGTAACTCTTTTCGAGAATCCAGGGGGTGAATAATGGTCAGGGGCGGCGTCAGAGGGGGGCGTGACGGGGCACTAGCCTCCCCTAGAATGGCCCCCCATAGCTCCCCCAAAGATTTTTGCCCCACTTTCATGGCATATCTCGACTAAAAATGCTCAAATGGCAACCACAGAGTTCAACAAAATAAAATAAAATAAAACAAACAATAAAAACTAATTTCATATTAGGTTTTATAAGTAACTACACGGGGCTAACTACATTTAATGCGGTTTAAAAGAGCGACTCAAACATGGTAAGGACTAGGGGTTGTTCTGTTGTAAATACGCTCTAAATTCAAATATTACGTTAGCCCCCATTGAAAACCTTGGTACCCCCTTAGCTCCTCCCACCAAAAATGTCTGGTTCCGCCCCTGGTAATGCTAGAAGAAAATCGAGGGAGATCCGAGCCCTTCTGACTTACAATAAATGTCTTTCATTCATAAATAAATAATGATGAATAATTATTTTAAAAAAGGACATTTAACACACTTTCTGTTCAAAGTCACCTTTTGTTATCTGCAATACCACATCAGGAGAGTCATCTAGTCTTTATGGTCCAGGTTTTGACTTTGTTGAAAATAATCGTTTGAAATCGGAAACATTCCCCCTGCAGGCTCGCATTTTAATGAACACCAGCGCTAGATTATAACTCACTTCAAGAGTCCCAGGCTTTGAAGAGGAATTCTCTCGTTCTTTACTCGCGGATGAGGACAGATGCTACCTGTTGAACGTGACAGTTGAAAAAGTCAAAGCTGTATTTTAGTGCAGGACCTGTGCACTTAATCAGACACGGAGTACAGTGGAATCGGACTAAACTGTAAGATCCATACCATAATAATGATTTCTGTTTTCTATGGACAAAGGAATATCTCACCATATCATGTTCAGATTCTCCTAATAACTATAATCTGATTGCTTTAAGAAATCTGCCCACATTGCCTTAGTTGAGATTTACGCATCACATAAAAAGTGAATAGACTTTGCAATTAACCTCCAATTAACTGCCATCAACAGCTTTTGGACATGTTTTGATATGAATTATTAAAATTTGAATAATTAAAATAAAAAGACAATTTGTGCTTGTGTCGCTCTATAGTTATAATAGTTATGTAACGCCCATGGATCATTGTGTTAAAAAGTGCACATTTTAAATCGCAGTATTCATCTAAAACGACTTCATAAAAGAAGTCTAACATGTCTTTCATGTTAGAAAAGTTGCAGTGCCCAATGGTAGCTATCGGTCCCCTCCAATGAATAGCCGCAGATCACACTAGGGAGCAGCTGATTTTTTTTCCATTTGTACCAAAATGACAGCATGATTGCAAAATCCTACGTGTATGAAACCAGGGATTGATCGGCAATATGGGGTCTTGAAAATAATGATTAAAGATTACTCAACCATGCACGAATCACTCCAAAAACAACAACTATAACAACTATGACATGAAAACTGGAGACAACAGATGTTTACAGTTCTAGTGTAGTTAGCTCCTCCCTTCAGACAGATATAAGCCACCAGCAATCTGACCAGAACTGAAGAAGTGGCTTAGATGAGCAGTCAAACGTCTTCACTCTGACAACAATGTGTCCATTTGATAGATTTAAACTTCGTCTTTTGCCATGGATCAGACCTGGATAACGGAGGGTTTACACAGACAACTATAACATGGTTAAAATCTCTGAAAAGTCCATTTTGTAGAACAGATTTAAACAACTATTTTAATATTATTTGAGAAAATAAGTCAGTCAGACAAATAGCCCAGGTCCATAAACTCTCAAAAGGTTCATATGGATATAAAGAATGAACTACATAAACAGTTATATATAGTAAACCTACATTGCAATCTCAATCTCATCTTGTATCTTGTATTGATCGCCCACCTCCATTGGCATCTCTGCTGTTGTCTGTGGCAGTAGTGTTTATATAAAACACTGGCCAGACTGTCGGACACACTGTAATCCTCTTCCTCCTCTTCTCTTGTTTTCTTGCTGTTAACAGGAACAGCATAGCGGCGTCTGCTGTGTGTGCCTTCAATCTCAGTGCCATATCCCACGCCTTTAATGGACCCTTCAAGTACCAGGAGAACTCCCGATCGGCCTGGCTGCCCTACCCCAACCCCAACCCCGACTTCCAGGTAAAAATACACTTACACATGTACTCACAAACCTAAAGTGCACCTATCCATCTTCAGATATTACATTATATAGATTCAACATATGAAACTTAAAGGTCATATGTTGCGCAAAACTGACTCTTGTGAGATTTAAACCATGTTATATGCTGTTACCTCATCAAAAACATACCTGGAGATATGTTTTGTTTCACTCACACATGTTTGAGTAACCCTTTATTATTAGTCTGTCTACATCTCCAAAGCTCAAAATGCTCTGTTCCACCTTGTGATGTCATATAGTAATGGATTAAAGTTAACTGCTGCGTTTTACCTTAAGCTGAAATCATCCAAATGATTCTAGCGAAGGTGTGTGGAGTTTAAAAACACAGTGGAGCACTTCTTGTATTACCACATGACATCACAAGGTGGAACAAGGTGGAGTGTTTTCTAAGTCAGCCTTAATATGCAGGGTTTGTGTGTTAAACGTGTGTGAATGAAACAAAACACAACTCCAGGTCTGTTTGTGATGAGGAAACATCATTATAGCATAGATCAGAAAATGGTGCAATATGTGCCCTTTAAATAAAGAGTCAGAATGTAATATTTTCAGGTGTACCATGCAATTTAATTTTAATATTTCCATTTATGCTTAGAGATGTTACAGATTTACCTGGAATGTTCCTCAGTATGAAATTAAATGTGTCTATGTTGCATTCAGTGTTTTTAGTGCTCACTGAAAAACATTCTTACAGTGAGGGGGTTGCTTCTCCAAAGGTTCTTACTGTAATCCAGACTACAGACTGAGTAACATCTCCATGGATACAAGTCGTTCAAAAATGTTACTTTGTGAACCTATTTAGGCTAAGTTCTTGTCTTAACTGGAAAAAAACACTCTGTTCCACCTTGTGATATCATCATGTGGTAATACAGTGTGTTTTTAAACTAAACGCACCTTCACTAGAATCATTTGGATGATTTCAGCCCTGGAAATGCCAATCTCTACTGAACTAAAGGTAAAAGGAGCTGTTAACTTGAAAACTACCACTTCCTGACATCACAAGGTGGAACAGAGTATGTTGAGTTTTGGAGATGTAGACAGACTAATTTACTTAAACATGTGTTAGTGCAACAAAGCACAACTCTGAGTACCGTCATTTCTGGACAATAGGCCGCTACTTTTTTTCTACACTTGCGGCTTATGGTACAGTGCGGCTTATTCATTTTTTTTTTTGTAAGATATACAGTGGTCCCTCATTTATTACGTTCCAAAAATAACCCGCGATAAATGAAATCCGTGAAGTAGAAAACATTTTTTTTTTTTTTTTTACAATTATTCTATATGTTTTGCGGCTGCAGGTGTATTTCACAGTTCCTTTCACCGCACCTCTTCGTCCTGGTGCCGCTCTGCTGTAATGTCTCGTAATGTTCTTTTTCCTGCAGACTCCATTCACATGGTTACAACTCTTTTTGCTCCTTGTTAAAACTTATTCTGCTGTCGTCCCTCATGTTATTCTCCTCCTTCTTTATGTTGTTTCACATGTAAAGTCTCTCGTGGAAGCGCGTCTTGGCCGTGCTGTGTTTCTGCGGAGCATTTTCAAGCGTCAGAGACGCCGCAGAGCCGATCCCCTCCGTTGATGGGTTTTATGTAATAAATACACTAAAGTCACTCTCTCAACCTGGTCTGCAGCGTTCACAAAGACACAGGGAAAACTAAACATCCAAAGGCCCTCGCAGACCACAATGTGTCAGCGTTTGTCCTCAAATGCAAAGGTGTCCATCGCAATCTTGACGTGTTTCAGAGTCACGCTGCAGCATCGAACATTTTGGTAAATTTGGCGTATTTTGTCCTGTACAAGAGACACGGCACCTCCTTTAGCCAATCAGGACGCAGAACACGCGCCTCCATACACTGTAAAAAAAGTGTGAAATGTGAAGCGCGCTATAGTGAGGGACCACTTTAATGAACGTTTTTGAGCGAATTTTTCATATAACTACGAGGGATACCTGCGGCAAGTACAAAATAGATTTTCTGTCTAAAATAAAGCACGTGGCTTATAATCAGGTGTGCTCTGTAGTTCGGAATTTACGGTATGTTTTTAATGAGGTAACAACATTATAACACGGCTGAAAGATCAGAGTCCATCTTGTGTGATCTAGGATTTCTAATCAAACTGAGCCCACGTGTCCTGGATTTGGGTTTGAATTGTCACAATTGTTTACAAGATGTCCGCCTGGCTAATGAGTGCCCATTAAGTGCTAAAGAATAATTATGCCCGTATGGAATTATATTGTGAATAAAAACGACAGAGCGGTGTGTGGTTTTGGATGAACGCTTACCTGGTTTGAATTCCCGCATCAATATAAGCTTAGCCCATTTGAGCCTTGTCTCCAAACCCAGTAAGCCTCTAATTCCTTTTAATTCACTCTCTCCTCAGTCACCTCCATCTGCACATAAATACAGACATTAAGCACCACTCGCTGTAAAAATCCAGTCAGTTTTACAATAGTGCCGGCATTATTTTTAATATGGCTCATCGGGTTCTACAGTCAGCTGGAGGCCCTCTCATAAACCGCACTTGTTTCTCAAAACAGGCACTCTGTGTTTATGCTCCGTCCTAAAACCCAGAGATATAAAAACACCTTATTCGTGTCTGGGAGTGTGTGTTAGTGCAGAGCGGCTCTCGTCATAGCAGGCTTATTGGAGATAACGACGGAGCTAATCCTCATAGTCTGCTACAAGGGAGAGGATTTCAAAGTACATTATGGACTTGAGATTCATATGCTTTCCACCATCGACATGTTCTGGACAAATTAACAAGTGGCATTTGGACGTAGTAAATGTAATATCTTTGGTCATATTACAGACATTGTTACAAAATCAACTATGCGTTAATATAAGACATCACATATATGAAGTAAGATATATAGAATTATGTAGAAAAGAGAAAAAAAAAGTAAAAATATTCTGCTAAATATGTTATTATATTTTATGCAAATCCTTAAAGTATCCACCCTTTGCTTTGTCCAAGAATATTTAGTAGAGTTTTTTTTTTCACTTTTTTGACTGAAATTGTTTAAACATGTACACTACTGGCCAAAAGTTTGGACTCATTCTCTCATTCAGTGTTTTTTTTTTTTTTTTTTTACTACTTTGTACATTTTAGATGCATAGAGATGACAAGAAATAATATGAAGCAAGATATATGGACTTATGTAGTAGAAAAAAGTTAAGTAACTCAACATAATATTTTTTACATTTTGTATTTTTATTTAAAGAAATTGTAGAGTTATTTACATTTTATTCTTTACTTCATGATTCTGTGCATCTTGCTTCATATATTTGATGTTATCTGTGTGTATATAAAAAGTAGAAAGTAGTAAAAGTAAAGAAAAAAAGCACTGAATGAAATGGTGTGTGTAAACTTCTGACTGGTATTATGTGTGTCCTCGCATAAGAATTACTCCTCTTCTAATCAAATATTAATTTGACTGAAAGCAATTGCAGTGTTGACTTCACCATTATAAAAACATTGTGTCTGTTGATTGCGTTTACTTACAATATTATATTTTCGTTCTACATCAGATTATCCAATCAGAAAGAATGAGCTTCTCTCTTTGGGCTTAAAAAAACACCTAGAGTTTTGTTTTGTTTCATTCACACATGTTTGCGGAATCCTGCATTTTAGATCTACCTACATCAAGCTCAAAATGCTCTGTTCCACCTTGTGATGTCATGAAGTGGTAGTTTTCAAATTAACAACTACCTTTTACCTTTTAGTTCTGTAGAGATTAGCAATTCCAGGGTTGAAATCATCCAAATGATTCTAGTGAAGGTGTATGGAGTTTAAAAACACAATGGAGCACTTCCTGTATTACCACATGATGACATCACAAGGTGGAGCAAGGCCGAGTGTCTTCTTTTTGAGAGAAGAACTGAGCCTAAATATGCAGGGTTTGTGTGTTAAACAAACTCCAGGTATGTTTGTGATGAGGAAACAGTATTACGTAATTATAAACCACTACGAGCACATGTTAAATTAGTTGCATACAACATTTTTGAAACATTTCCACAATAATTCATAAAAACGTGTATTGTTTTTCTCTTTGTAACCATGACGTGTCCCGTCTTCCACGTAGCTTTAGTTGTATTCAATAGCCTGCCATATATTCCCCCTCTTTGACTCAAGGATAAGCCGCTATCTGTCCCCCTCTTCCTCACTATCTCCTCTTTAAAGACGCCGCGCTCACAATGGCTGCTCCTCGCCACTGGACCGGTGCACACTTTATCTGGCTTTCAGTGACATCTTCATCAAGTATTTGTCAATGTAGTGGGATTAGATTTACCAGGCAGAATTTATGTGCTGTCTGCAGACACCTACACGTATGTGCACACAGCAAAGCCTCAGGAATCTTATCAAAGTAAACAACAAACACGGTTATTGATGGCTTCCAAATAGGTATAATTATGACGACTGAACACTATACTTGCCATTGATTGAGAGCTTAATTCTGCGTTTGACAGCAGAGAAATTCTCATTTATTTGAACTCCATAGATTGATCCTGCCGGATTTATCCAGGCTCTGAGTCGTGTTCATGTGTTTAAGCTGGTGCTACGTGTCCTGTAGGTTATCTGCCAAACACTGTAATTACCCAGTGAGAAAAACTGCACTGGAAACTAATGGACGGTAAATGTGGGATTTCCAGTTCTAAAACATGATTGCGCTGAATGAGTGAGTAAAGATGATATTAACACAAAACGTTGGTAGATGTTTTTTTTTTTTTGTTTTTTTTTGTAGTTTTTGGGGTAGTTGCTGTAGTATTGGCAGTGGTGAAACACAACAAAGTAAAAGTACTGTACTAAGTACTAAAGTACTGTACTAAAGAATATATTTTTGCTCAGGGGTGTCAAGCTCAAATTTACAGAGGGCCAAAATTAAAAACAAAATATTTATTGAAAAATGTCTAACATCTGCATCTTTTTCAGACGGGATGGATTAAATTTGAGTGAGACGACATGTAGCAGATGCTAATAAGTGTCAACAGAAGTGGTGAGGGCGGCGCTAACACATTTGCAAAACATTCTGGAACTCATCGTATAAGAGGAACATGCGCTATACTGGCGCAACAGCCGGTGGGCCAGCTCTAATACATATTTGATATGATCTCGCAGGCCAAATATATTTATATCGAGGGCCAAATTTGGACCGTGGGCCTGAGTTTGACATGTCTGTTTTAGGTACCACTTAAGTGGATTTTAAAGTGAATCCTTTTAACTTTTACTTCACTACATTTGAGAGCAGTATCTGTACTTTCTACTCCACTACATTTTTAAATTGGACTGAAAAGTAAAAGTATTTTTATTATTATTTGAGACCTGCTGAAATCACTTTTACTTTAGTATCCAGCAGCAGCAGCAGCAGCAGCAGCAGCAGTAGTAGTAGTAATAAGCACTAGTGGCAATTTCCAGTGCAGTAAATTGGGCCTTGGAATGATAAAGTCCACCCTTTAATTTGTACTTAAATCTGGGATAATGATTTTTAAACCATGAAAGGATAAAGTTGATATAAATCTGTCTGTTTCTTGTAACTTGCTCAAATCCTTTGGCATATTACTAATATTCATGCATTTTTTTGTCCACTAGTGCAACTTAAGTATCTTTAGATGGTAAAAGACAGACATTCATCCCAAAGTGCCATATATAGACTCACATGGCTCTTTCTTCTAAGTTTTCACTGTATAAATTGCACCTATTTTGTCACAAAGTTCTACATTTACTTTACACTTTATGGGGGAGAGATACAGGTTTGGTAGTTTATCTGTTTCAGCTGTAAGTATTTTTTATACATTGTAATTTTCCATAAAACATGTCTGAGTATAGGGTAGAGTTCCATCTTCACTATGTAGCAATCTTACGTGCATAGGAGGCAAACAAAACACATTTTGATAAAACCCAGTAGTAAACAGGACTATTTTGGTGCAGCACTCATGCTCCTGACAGAGTAAAAAGCTGCTGACGATAATGAGAGAGAGAGAGCCAGCTGAGTGCTCTGTAGGCCCTCGTCCAAATGGTCCCACCGTCCCCACCTTGACTGTACCACGGCCACCACACATCCATCTCATCCTGCATTCTCTGTTCAAAAAGTTAGCCCACAAATACAACACAAGGACAGGCTCCCAGTGGTAAAGCTCATGCATATGTTATGTCCAGTCACGCAGGTGAAGATATAGAGCCAAAGGTATTGTCGAGCACCATCCTCGGGGGCTTTAATTTCCCATCTCCTTGTGTGGCGGACGCACTGAGCCGTGGCTTGTCCCGGGGAAACCCACTGTGAATCTCATCCGTCATTGCAGAGAAGGCTCCACATTGATCTGTGTGGAGCCTGCTAGCCCGCTACCTTATTAGCAAGTCACTGCTACTACCAGCCACTGTCGCTCTAAGTTATGGGCTGTGTATGGTCACCGCTCATTTCAGTCCAGATAACTTAAGATAATATGTTTAAAGTCTTTATTTCTTCAGTTTATCCAGTGTGGTAAGTGGGCGGCCATTTTGTACATAGTCAAATTAATTGTCGATTACTTTTACTTCACTACATTTGAGAGCAGGTATCAGTACTTTCTACTCCACTACTTTTTTGAACTGGACTGAAAAGTAAAAGTGTTTTTCATTATTGTTTGAGGCCCTCTGAAAAGGCTGAGGGTTTATTTTTAACACACAAGGCCGGCCCAGCCTATAAGAAAAGTAAGCAGCTGCTTAGGGCCCCAAGGCCAGCAGAGGACCCCCAAGAGCCCATACGTTTGTATTGAAAATAATATATATTTTGTTTTAGGGCTTGTGTGTTTACAGCATCCTAAATATCCCTCTCAAACGATTACATTGTTTTATATTTATTGTAGCAAAATATCTGCTGCAGTTGTGACTTTCTGGATGTTTTTAGTCCGATGTTGGTCATATAAAAACAAATACATAGTCATAAAGAGAGCATAGTTATAATGTTCCCAGTGTAAATAACCAATAGCTGAGCCAGGACACATCCACTGCCGGGGGTCCCAGACACAAATTCAGCTTAGGGCCCCCTGAAAACTTGGACCGGCCCTGATAACACATTCGTAATTTGAGCGAACAAAAATATACAAAGACAAACAGCTAGGAAAAAAACGATCAGTTCTTTTGTTTCTGTTGAACAAAACTCACTGCATTTGAAGCCTTTTAACACCTCAAAATCTATCCCACTTCCTAATTAGCAAGTCACTGCTACTACCAGCCACTGTCGCTCTAAGTTATGGGCTGTGTATGACCACCGCTCATTAAAGACCAGATAACTAAAGACAGTACGTTTAAAGTCTTTATTTCTTCAGTTTATCCAGTGTGGTATGTGGGCAGTCATTTTGTACATAGTGAAATAAATTGACGAGCGATTACAGTTTTGATCTTGATTAATAATGCTAATAATGTCTTCGTTATATGGCGCTTTAGCTGTTAATTAAAGTGGCTTCATAATTTCATGCATTATTCAGTGTCTCCCATACTCGTTGGTAGGTTGGTAGGTAGCCACACTTGCCCTGGAGCAGACAGGGCAGTTTAATAATAATGCTTGTCCACTTTCCTGGTTTAATATTTTCTCCACTTCCACTAATCTAAAGTTGCACTATGTAACTTTTCTCCATGGAGATGTTTAACAGTATGATATTAAAGGGCCCATATTACACTATTCTCTGATCTGTTGTACGCAGTAGTCCTGGAGAGGGTCGTGGGTCACAGGGTCAAAGGTTGGGGTGTTCATACTGGACATGGAGAGCTGGGTCGGAGACGGAGGTCCAGGGTAGTTCCAAGGAGTGGAATCACGGTGGATAGACGAGCAAGTACACCGGAGCATGACATGAAGATGACAAGACGATCTGACCCCGAGTGTCATGTCCTGGCTCCTTTATCCGTACCGGGTACAGCTGATGCAGATTAGGTCCAGGTGTGAACGGGAGGAGCCCAAATCTCCACCCAGCTCCAGAGTCAGATACAGAAGGGAGAATAGTGCAAAATCCTGACAGAGACGTAGACAAACTAATAATAAAGTGTGTAAATGAAACAAAAGACAACTCCAGGTATGTTTTTGAGGAGGTAACGGCATTATAACATGGTTTAAACCTCACAAGAGTTTAATAAATAAATGCACATCGTATAGAGCCTTTTCACAAAACATTTTCAGGCATTTGAAGAAGCCGTTCATTTGAGAACTATAATGCAGAGGCAGAGAGTTTTTCATGTCACACTCGGGACAGAATCCTTTTGCTCAGTGCAGTAACAGATAGTCGGCTGCCGTTAATTTTGTATTCCACTTGTGTTTATGCCTGCTGCCTCTGACCACAGTCACAGTGAACTGCACAGTGGGGCCATAGCCACTTAAAGCGCCACCACTAAAATCCCATTGTTGTTTTATTTAACGGCGGTTTTGGCCTGTGTAATTGTGTTGCAGCACACGTGTGTATCCCACATTTGCAGCTCATTAAATTTGAACTTTTGACTTCAGATTTTACAAAGCTCTTGAGACAGCGGAGAAATCAAGTTAATATGCAGTAATGCTACCTATTTATAACACCTCATAATAAAGTTATTGTTAGCGGCACTCGTGCTCAAATCACGTTGCCATGTTTACCGAAAGCAATCACTTTTTAAATCAGGAAGATTAGTAATGAAGCTCACGGCACATGCTAACCTTTTAAAATTATTGGCTTATGTTAAAGGTACCAATACAAGTTGGCGCCAATATATATGCATATGAGAGGGGAATGTAATGAAAAGAGATAGCTACTAGCACAGTCCCGCCTTTCATCAACCTGCACGTATTGACTACAAAGCCTTAAGGATGGAGGGAGGGGGGCGCATTGGCACACTGAGACCGCAGACTTAAAAGACTTGTTCAGTTAATCATTCAGTCCCTCGTCTTCTATCTCAGGTGGCCTCCAAATCTACAGCTTTTTCTGAAAATCGCAGAGGTAACGCCAAGGATTTTATTAATGCATTCAGTCAAAGCTGTCCTTTTGTGCACCTCAATCTACCTTTAATACTCATGTTTAAATATTATGGACCAAAGAGGGGGGTGGATCTAATGCATTTTTTATGATGTGCTCAAATTGTGATGGAGCGCCTTCATTTTGTAGCTCTGGGTGTAACAGTGGGACAGTATATCTGAAGTGAAGTTGGTTGTCAATCAGATTACAATGCTTTGGTGCACAACTCAATGTACTGATAATGTAGCATCATGGAAAGACAGTGGTTTGAGTCAGCAAAATGGCAAAATATTGTGAGATAGGGCCAAAGGAAGGGCAGTAAAGAATCAAAACTCATTTAAAGTCATTGCAACTTTTTCTGATGCAGAGTAGGCCATCAGCTAGTCTCCCTGGAGTTATTATTGCTTCGTCTATAGTGTTCCATAGTATGGCATTACACATAAATACCTCCATGGAGACAAGCAAGTGTTGCCCACGATGCAGAATACACACTTGAGAGATGAGACATATCATTCTGGATTTGCCATACAAAAGCAACTGCACAACTGTATCCAAATATTTCCCTTTCGAATGAATACAGGTTGTCTATATTCAAGTTTATTACTATTGCAAGATGCGCCGTTTCGATTATAGCCTGCTCTCTCCAAACGCTTCTAGCCTCCTCACTGTAACCAAACTTGCCTTACATCAGTTTTATATACAGAATGATGAAGTAATATAAGCATGCGGGCTATATTCGGTGCTGTCAAACTCGGCTTCCTTGCATTTCAAAATACCAGTCCCATACCACCAAGGCTCATTCACCCTCTGAGTATATCTGTATCTATAATATATCTATAATAGCATTGCTGAACTTTTGCCCTCTTGTTACGTCCATATCTCCTCAGTGCGGCACCATTGACTCCGGCACCTACGTGAACCTGACAGAGAGGAACCTGCAGGACGCTCAGAAGTTCTTACTAATGCATGAGGTGGTCCAGCCCGTGGTCCCCGTGCCCTACTTTATGGAAGACAACGTCCGCTTCACCCATGTGGCGGTGGATGTAGTACAAGGCAAAGACACGCTGTTTCACATCATCTACTTGGCCACAGGTGGGTGTCTCTTCCCATGGAGTCTGCTAATTTAACTCTATTTAGCACGATGTAACTTTCCTTCATGGAGATGTTATTCCTATGGCTGGAATGTTCCACAGTATAGCATTACACGTGTCTATCTCAATATAGACACACACACGGCACAGTCAGATCTGTGGAGAGACACTTTACAGTAAGAATACATGTATTTATTTAGCAGTAAAACCACATGTAGTTGTAATCCGAGACAGATTAAACACTCTATGCAGTCAAATCGCCATGGAGATGTTATTGCTATGTCTGGAATGTTCCACAGCATAGCATTACACATGTCTATGTAGTGCAGATGGCACAGTCAGGTCGGATCTGTGGAGAGGCAACAGCTCACAGAACACGTGCTTTTCAGTTCATTTGTTTAATAGATTAATTAGATGCAAGTTAAATAAAACACTGCAATCAAATCTCCATGGAGAAACAGGCACCAGAAAAGTTACAGTGTGCACCTTTAATATATATATAGATATTAAATTATTTTTTTCTTCTAGTTTTATCAAGTATGTTGCAGCTTTTATTAATAATGCTAACAGTTCCTTAGTATTATAGCGCTTTTCCATTTAATTTAAGTGATTTTAATTCCATGCATTATTCAGTCAGTCTTACAGTCACTGGTAGGTTGGTGTTCGAGATTGGACATGGTGCAAGGCTGTTTCACATCACGTACTTGGCCACAGGTGGGCATCTGTCTCCCCAGAGAGGAAAAAAACAGTATAGAGGAGACATCAAAGCTTCCTCTCCTGACGGGAGTGCGAGTCTGCTTATCTACATCTGTCCCCCACATGCACTGCAAATACAATACATACACATGCCAACACGCATACCGCACATCACATATTCTCTGAAGCACTGCTTGTAAACACGCAAAGAGCCTACGGTCGTGTGTCAGACAGACAGCTGGTTTATTTATACTCAGGTCAAACATAAAGGGTAACTAGATACTTTTAGGGTTTTTTTTTTTTTTTTTTACTTCGTGGCAGAACTACAGTACTTAGAGGCATATGGAACACTGTAAAAGTTTGTATTTCTTTTTGTATGATAGACTTTGTAGTTGATTTAGTAACAGTAAGCACCTGCACTGTTTATCTGTAGTACAGGGGTCCCCAACCTTTTTAGCACCACGGACCGGAATAATGTAGGTTTTATTTTCACGGACCATTTACGTGTGGCAGATCAATATGGCAAAAATAAGTTAAGTGCATAAAAAATATAACTCACTATACAAAAAATACAACTCACTATACAAAAAATACAACTCACTATACAAAAAAATACAACTCACTATACAAAAAAATACAACTCACTATACAAAAAAATCAGTGGGAGCCCTGCTCTTGTTTCTTCTTTACTTCTTGTTCACATTTGTTTCTTTCAAAAAGCTCTAAAGTCTTATCTCTTAATCCAGGTGCTTAGTCTCCATGTGCCAAAGCAGTTTTGAAGGTTTCATTGCCTCGTATTACACAGAGTGGACTGGACTGGGCGCATGAGAGTCACATCTAGAGACAAACTCATATTTTAAGTAGGACTCCTGGTGTTGTCTGTTAAATTGATCTTTCTTTTTACTGGAGGTCGTAGGCTCCTCTTCTGGCTCCTCAGTTGGACTTTTCCCCTTTGCAAAAAAGCTTTGTTTTGGCTCATTTTCACAAGCTTGTGGCTCTAGAAAACCAAATGTGTATCAGTTTCAATATTCAATAGTTTTTTAATTGACAAAAATACACGTAGTACAAGTATCTGATTAAATGATTTTTTCTTACTTGCTCTTAGGTTATAAGTTTGAGGTAAACTTTATTGAATGCTATCCTCTGCAACGGCCCCATCCATCAATGCCGCTGGGGCAACCTGTCAGAAGTGCAAACTCTGCACAGAAAGGCCCGGCCGATGCGGGAGTTGAACCTTTGTTGCTATGAGTCCTAGCCGCTCAGCTGTGCCATTCTGATCACTATATGGTTCACTTGGTTTGATTTAGCATTATACAGGTCCTTCTCAAAAAAGAGATGATTCATCTCCGGGGATACACTTAAATAATAGACTAGCTTGATTGATAATACTAGAACTCAGTTTAAAATTACACTAAAGTTTTAGTTGAATTTTTAAAAATCCTCCTCCATTTCATCCACTGCAGCACTGATTGTTCACTGCACTGCCCCTCCGTCTTATCATTTATTCTTTGGATCACTAAAGTGTGACATCATGGTAGAGGCAAAGTGCTGGAGAAGGTCTCCAAGACATTAGACAAGAGCTGTGTGATGTAACAGACACTATACAGGGCTTATGTATGCGGATGACCCACTTCACTAATGTTCCATACACCTACTGGGAAATGTCAACACCATCTTCCCTTGTATCTGCTGCTGTTATTTTTGGATCTGTCTCAGACAAAGGCGTCGGGCTTCGGCTGTGCTCTGCGTGGCATTTTCCGTTTAAAAACCTCTCATTGTTTGAGGGGGCTGTGATCAATGCGACGCGGAGTGAGGCTGGCCACATACAGCGCTCCCCAGACTAGAAACGAACGCTAATGAAAAGATCAGAAGCTCTGCCAAGACTGTGGCCCGAGTAGACTCACTGTACCTAATCACATGTGTTATTAACGCTTAGGCACATCCAGATCGATGCAGCCGCTGTAGAAGAAGTGAGATCTTAATAAAAGCTCCAAATTACAGAATTTTAGCACATTTGGGGTTTGCTGGCACTTAAATTGGTATAACGCCATGTTTCAAATCTTGGCATTATAACATTTTAAAGGGCCTATAAGGGCAAATATTACTTTTTGAGCTTTTAATCGTGTTATAATTTCCTCATTACAAATACACCAAGGGTTTAGTTATTTTTGCATGCTTTTAAAAGTCCTATATTACGCAAAATTGACTCTTGTGAGCTTTAAGCTGTTTTATAATGTTGTTACCTCCTCAAAAACATACCTGGAGGTGTGTTTTGTTTCATTCACACATATTTGAGTAATCCTGCATTATTAGTCTGTCTACATATGCAAAGCTCAAAATGCTCTGTTCAACTTTGTGATGTCATGAAGCACTCGTTTTCAAGTTCACAGCTACTGTTTACCTTTAGTTCAGTAGAGATTGGAAATTCCAGAGCTGAAATTATCTAAATTCTTCTGTTTATGGAGTTTTAACAACACAGTGAAAAGCTTCTTATATCACCAGATGACATCACAAGGTGGAACAGAGTGTTTTCAGTTTGAGAGAAGAACTCAGCCTAAATGTGCAGAATCTGTGTGTTGAACATGTGTGAATGAAACAAAACATAAGTCCAGGTCTGTTTGTGATGAGGAAACAATATTATAACAGAAATCAGAAAATAAAATAATACAGGCCCTTTAAAGGAACATATAATGTAAAAACTGAATGTTATAAAGGTGTTCCTTCATCATTAGCGTACTCAAAGTTGTATTTTCATTGATCCATGCATGTTTGAGTAATCCCGAACTGTCCTGCGTCCGATGCTTAAATATCTGTTTTCACCTACCCCCTATCTCCACCCACTTCTCTACACTTACTTTCACACAGAATAATTTATGAAGCGCCTTCATGTTTTAAAAGTCCAGTCCCGGATTAGCACTCTAATCTGGTCTCAAAATGTGTTTGTTAAGCAGTTAAGCATTTATACTTGTAGCTCTAATTTTTTAAAACTTTATTCAAACGGCTTCCAACTGCAGCGCCCTCTACTGGCATTTATTACATATTCCATGATGGCTAAGGCCTGGAGGCACAGAATAATGGACAGGCTTCATTCTTACGGCGGGGAATACAAAGAGTAAGATGTACAAAGCACTTTAAAATTCATGAATAATGCATTTATATAGGACCTTTAACCATTGCAACCGAGCGGCAATATCTTGAAAGGGGTTTTCCTTGAGGTTTTGCTTGAATTCAGAGCAAATTAAGTAACAGAGGGTGGAATATAGGATCGGACTTTGTGGATTAGTGAATACAGCTCTTACCCCTAAATGAGAAGATTGCTGTTTCAAGTACAGGTCTTGAGACACTCACAAAACATGAATGGATTATTAATTATTTCTTCCATATGCTTGAAAATGAAGGTTTGAGAGAAAAAGAAAGTTTAAAGAAGACATACTGTGCTTGTGTCTGGTATATAGTTAAAATCTACAACACCCATGGATCATTTTGTTATAATATGCACATTTTAAATCACAATATTCATCTAAAATGACCTAATAAAAGAAACACATCCGCTGACTTCCGTGTTAGAAAACCGAGGTGCTGAATGGGAGCTGACGTTGTGGTAAACGTCACCACAAAAAGGTGCCGTGTAGCTTTTGGCACCTTCTATGGAGAGCTGCAGACGACGCAAAGCAGATTTTTCTTAAATTTGTGCCAAAATGGTTACGAGACGCTGTTGAATCCTACACCTATCACCAATTAAAGAAAATAAAATTGGGGAATAACGTAAAGAGCAGTGGGCGAGTACCAGTGGCAGTGAAAACGGGGCTTGATCGGCAGTATGGCGTATTAAAAATAAGCAAATAAAGATGACTCAAACATGCACAAATCACTCCACAAGCAACTTCAGAGGGTAAATGAGAAGTAGAAACACTATAACATGGTTAAAAGCTCTGAAAAGTTGATTTAGCATCATAGGTCTGATTTAATGCAGAGGAATTTGAAAAAAAGACAAAATTCCTTTGAACTTTTCCCTGACTTTGCAACACAGAGGTTATATTTGTGTGTGTTGCGTCCACTTGTATGAAGCATGTCCCTATTAACCTCACTGTAATATCTTGATACTCCCATGATGAACTATAGTTAGTACAGAAAATCAGCATTACTTCCCCGACCTTCCCATTTACCAGCAAACTTTCAACTGCATTAGCAATTCACCCTTTTCCCCTGGCATCCCACATCACCTAATTACTTTTTCTGCACCCGAGGGACACATGTGTAATGGATTATGTTTGTTTAAGCACTTCAGGAAGAAAAGCTGCACCTATAACGAATTCCCACAGGGGCCTCTGCCTTACATGGGGATTTAAAAATAAAAAGGTCAAGGAGTATTCACAATGACATGGGTTTCAGCACTTGGTTCTTTGAGAAGAGGTTTTACTTGGTAGAAAAGCAAAAGTAGGACATAAAAATTGGGTATTCAGTCGCCATGCTGTTTTCTTTGTTGCTTGAAGAGTCTTACATGACTACGACATAAGTAGGAATTGCATCAGTTGGTCTTTTTGCAACAAAGTAAGGTATTTTTTCCGCTTAGGTACACTGTAATAATGCTATATGCTATACTTCCTTCCGTTAATCCCATATTTGCTTATTTTCTGTGTAGATTATGGCACGATCCGGAAGGTGCTCTCCCCTCTGAACCAGTCGACGGGCAGTTGCCTGTTGGAGGAGATTGAGTTGTTCCCTCCCCGAAAGAGGCAGGTGATCCGGAGTCTGCTGATCCTGCACAGCCGCAGTGAGCTGTATGTGGGCGTGCGTGACCAGGTCATCAAGATCCCACTCAAGAGATGCAGCTACCACAAGAACCGAGAGTGAGTACTGCTTGGACTAGTATACCAAGGCACCCATTATGCCCACACTGTTCACTGTATGAGACTGGTTAAGATTGTGGTTCACTTAATTGTCCCCCGTAGGGAAATTTGTCCTTTACCTTTAACTCATCCTTCAGTGTCAAAGGGGAAACCTGTCAGACGCAGGATTGGTTTTGGGCATCCAGTGTAAAAGCTAAAAACATCAACAATAAGCTTTTCTACATAAAAAAAGGTCTTTAGATTAGCTTTAAAAAAGTCCAGGATCTGTGTGGCTCTCAGCTGAGGCAGGGAGGCAGTTCCAGAGTCGTGGTGCAGCTGAACAGAAGGCTCAGTCCCCCATTGTACAGAGCCTAGTGGGGGGGGGGGACCAGAAGGAGCATGCTACCTGAAGGGTGCAGTTTGAAGATTGCAATGTGATCAGGTCTTGCAGATAACTACTATATTTTAACATCGGAAACAGTCTCATTGGCACTGTAATTGACAAAATTCAGGTGAAACTTGTAGATATGATTAGAACATCAAAAACGCCAGTGAGTCAAAATGTAGATGTAGTTCAGTCCTGCTCTCGTCCTGGTTTATTCCTGGTCTAGTCCAGATTCAGTTTTGTTTATCTCATAGACTATATACATAAATGGACATAGCTAACCTGCAAGCCGCTGTGTTCCAAATAGAAAATGAGCATGGGCATGCTGCCGGCTCCATTGTCTCTGGATCCAGATCACTTTCTATTGAAAACTGTCACCCCTCTCTGTAACTGCTGCTGTCAGACTTGACATTTTGGTCTTAAAATGTTCATATGAACCCGCTCTACATGAGCCTGGTATTTCACTATTGTGTCTGTAAATCAAGATATGAACATTAATAACAGGTAAATCAGCCTTCAGCGGCAGCGCCTTCATTCCCCGAGGTCGCTCCTGCTAGTATTAGCAACAGGTTTGATTGATAGTGTTGATAAGCACCTGCTCCCTACTAAACTAGTAGGGCGCGGGTGCCTATTTCCTAACTCCCTACTTCAACAGCCTCACTCCGGATTGGCTCTTTGGTTGCCACACTGTTACTGATACTTGTGGTTGGAATTCTAAAGAGGGAACTCTGCTTCAAATTGGCCCCTGTAACTGTTAGCTTCAATAAGCTTCATTTGACTGGAGCCGAACATTATGGGTGACGTCGCACTCACTTAGTGCACTTCTTTCTACAGTCTATGGTTTAGCCCCAGTCTGGTCCAAATATTGCTGTGATTACTATGCCCCTTTAATAAATTGTTTTGAATAAGAAGTAATCCAATTCCTAAAGTATTGATCTTGGTCTTATTTATTGACCCAGCAGCAGGTTTTGATTCACCTCATTTTTGTCTTCCTAAATTTGAACCACTACACTTCTAACCGCTCCAGATTATGGAAGACGCCTTTGCCTCCTATACCCATAAATCAGGCTGTCCTCCTCGCCTCTTATTACCAATGACCCACCGTTCTCCGCCGCACTATTCCCTGTTTATATATGAGATTTACCGCGCTTCTGTCTGCTGGAGAATATGCTTCCGTCAAAGACATAAATATTGGCAGAAGAAGACGGAGCGCGATGGAGGCGTGAAGATTCAGCGCCAGATTGAGTGGCCATCCATCACACGCAGACGAGAATAGGAATCGCACCTGCCGTAGCTATCTCATCCACAATAAGGCCTTATCGGAAGAGTTAGGGCTGCGGCTTACATCTGTTCACAAAGAAATACGCCGCGCTTGTTATGGCTTCATCATCCTCTGCTCTGTTCTCTCTGTGGAAAGAAAAACAAAGTAAAAGAGAGGAGGAGTTACCGAAGGCTAGTCTTTGAAGCGTCACGTGTGAGACATTACAGGCTTGTTCTGTTGTTCTCATAAAGTGGAGAGGATATTGGGGAAAGCTCATGTCTTGCTGTTAATTTCTCAGGGTTAGATCATTCAAGTCCAGGTTTTGTTCTGGTTTATTCCGAATGTGGTTTGCATCTGACCATAGCTAACTTTTCGAATAGGAAGTGAGCATGACTCTGTCTCCAATTCACTTTCTATTGAAAGCCCTTCTCTCCGTAACACAGGTATGCCCAAATGCGGCCTTCAGACCAATTTTTCTCAACCCTCAAGCTTCCAGGTGAATTGGCCCATATTTCTTTAAACAGTACTTTTTACTTTACATTTCTGAAAATCTACTTTAACAAGCCCATATCAAATATTTAATGTGTCCCACTGAGGATGTCAGCATGAATAAAGATCTAGTGGTTTAGTCTAACTTGTAATAATATTGCAGATTTGAAGTATTCACTGTATTGGCGACCAAACTATAGCTCTCAATCGGTTCTCGGCTTTGTCTGTGTTTTTATATGTAGCCCTTAATGAGAAAAGTTTAGACAGCCCTGCCATAACTGCTGCTGTCAGACTCATCATTTTGGTCTAAAAATGTTCGTATTAACTCACACTAAATGATCCTGGTATTTTTATTTCGCTATTTTGTCCAGAAATCAAGATATGAACATTAATAACAGACAAATCAAGCACCTTCTTTCCCCAAAGTCACTCAATCCAGCATTAGCACCAGGTTTGATTGACAACATTGCTAAGCAGCCGCTCCTTCAACAGCTTTGCTCCGGATTGGCTCTTTGGTTGCTATGATGCTCGTGATCGGAATTCCAAATATGGGTCTCGGCTCCAAATTCATTACTGTAACTGCTCTAGCCTCGATGAGCTTCATTTGACTGGAGCCAAACACTGTGGGTGAAGTCACACTCACTTAGTCCACTTCTTTGTACAGTTTATGCATCTGATTCATCCCATCTGCGATACAAATGTTGAATACATAGTTTGAATGTATATTTTAAGTCATATCAAAGACAGACTTCTATCTCTGTTAGGACGGACCATAAAGGTTCTCTTAAGATATTTAGTGACGTAAGATTAAAGGTGTATAAAGGCCCCGATGGATGTGTCATTCTGAGGGTTTTTTGATCTCACTGTCTCCCTAATCTTTATCTTGGCCTAAATAAAAAAAAAAACGTCTAGCTGGATTATAGCCGCATCGTCCTTAAATTTGGGATTTTCGGTTTAGTCCCTTCCTTAAATCTCACTCAGGGCTTTCCCAGAGCAGACTCAGCTCCTCACATGAGCCTCTTTTATGAAACTGACAACAAAGAAAACCAGAATCAAATAAACCAGGGATATGGAGTTAGCTACTTTTATGAGACAGCTGTCTGGTGTAATTTGGTCTGAGCTTAGTTAAGGAATTTTATTGGACTTTAAATTTGATATAAACTTATTTCCAGCTCCTTTTCATGCATTCAAATAGTACTTTAAATGTGTACTGTGTAACTTCTCTCATGGAGGGTTTGCCAGCTTTTTCTTTGATTTTTAATTGTTTAGTTAAAGAATGTACCACAGTATGACATAAAACCAAAGTACAGTTTTTACTTTTTATCTCCATGGAGACTGTCACTGTAAAAACCTGCACATAATGATGTTTTATATAGGTTTGGACTGCAGGAAACATCATGTACTCGTCATTGAAACATTTTATTGTATTTTACTGCTAATGTTAATGATGAACTGATAGTTTTATAATGTAATTGCAATGAAATGTGTATATCTATTGTGTGTTCACCTGCCCAAGGACTGCAGATGGAATGTAGTGGTACAAATCATCTTTTATTTTGTAAGATTAATGAATTTGTACATGGTTCCCGACAAATAAAGAAAGAACGAAAGACGAGCATAATGTCACCACCGTGTTTTTCAAGGCATTTTTGCGCAATAATAACACATGGAATTGAATACATGCAAGATATAGGAGTTTAATGTCATACTGTGGAACATAGTAAAGTAATAACAAGAACAGGAGACAAGGCACTCAAAGCTCTTTACATCAAGGAACGAAGATGGGTTAAATATTTTGCCCAAGGACACAACAACAGCATTCATCTTGAGGAGCTGGAATCACACCGCCAACCTGTGGGTCGGTGGATCTGACCGCTGAAACAACAATGTTTATGTCTAGAGCACGATTCGACCCACCAGCCTTTGAATCAGTGGATAAACACTCTACAAACTGAGCTAAACCAAACAGTCCACCAGAAAAGCTACATATTGTACCTTTTTTTAGCAACATTTCCTATTATAAAACATGCCACCACTGCTCTAGTTGTTAGTACACATCTTGTTTCTTCTTACGAGACTGTGCACAATGATTAAAGCGCCCACAGTCTCTTGAGAGCAGGTATCGTCTTCCCCTCTCATTATGCAGTACGTCACCTTGTCCCAACAGAAGCTCCCCATAACTCCTCTCCTCCTCCTCCTCCTGCCCCTCCCCGCCAGACATTACGTCAGCCGCCTTGTGTCTGCACTCCTCACTGGCCTGATGCATGCGACCTGCGTCCTTGTATTGGCACTATTGTAGCCCCCGTCAGCTCATTGTTATGGATGGTACTCATAACTTTTGTTTACGTTTGGCTGGGGGCATGTCGGGCCAGGTTGAAGTCAGGATCTGGGAGACGTGTCGCTGAGCTGTCAGTACCGCGGCCGTGCATTTGCATAAGACAGTAACAATATGAGTTTGTGTTACGCTCTATATACGGAGAGAGGCGACTTAGCTACAGGGAGTTGTTGGATGGACAAGAATAAGAAATAATCTCAGTTTGTCCTTAATACGCCCAACATTTGAAACACTACAAAACTGAGCAAGCGTTTCAAATACAGTGCTAGTGCGAGTAAAAATTCCCTAGCATAGATACTATTACCAATACTTCACAGCATTTACATTATAAGCACCAACTATAAAGTCATCTCATCTTCTTTAAAGAGCCACTGTGTAACTTTTCTGGTGGGCACTGTGTCACCTGATTGGAGTTACGACAGAAGCTCAGTTGGAGTGTTTGTCCACTAATCTGAAGGTTAGCGGTTCAAATCCCGCTCTCAACGTTTAAAATTTTAAAAAATCATTGGTTGAGCGGTGAGATCCACTGACCCACAGGTTGGCGGTGCGATTCCAGCTCCCACAGATGAATACTGCTGTTGTGTCCTTGGGCAAGACACTTACTCCACCTTGCCCGTATAGTGTCTGTGTACATTGCTGTATGAGTGTGTGTGTGTGTGAACTCTTGAGTGGTTCCTTGATGTAAATCGCTTTGAGAGCCTTGACGGTAGAAAAGAGCTATATAAAAATGTGATTTATCATTTGCATTGCTGGGAATATTCCCCAGTATGGCTTGAAATGTTTCTGTTTTGCATTTATTCAGTTACATAGTTACTGCTACTGCTGTACTGCCCAAAAAAATAAATAAAAATACAATAGAAAAGCATACATTCTCACACTGGCTTGCCTCGCCACAGATCTGACCCTTAACTTGACCTTGAGTGGCGTCTCCTCCTTCATTTCAAGCAAAGCTATAACATTTCCATGGTGACAAGCAGATGTCAGACCCTCCACCAGAAAAGTTATATAGTGAACCTTTAAAGATTAGTTGAATGGTGTCATACTTTTACAAATAAATATATATTTTTATCCAATCTGGAAAAATGACAAGAATTATGCCGCTCCTCCCGCTCTCTCCCAGCTGTTTCCCTAACCTTTACCCAAGGCTAAATTAAAAACAGTAAATCAGTAATTGCAAGCATCCAAAACGGCCACAGCCATTGAAATAACGGATGTCCTTTTTAATTTAGGTGAACAGCCTGCTCCGACTCTATCTGTCTGCACCATGTAAAACACTCAGCTGTAGCTGTTACACACCTCTTGATATTATCTCGTTGGACACTCTCGCCTAGTTACTCATGTCCTAAAATGGCTTCTGTCTCCCTCATCACAATCCTCCCTTTTCAACCAATTCTATTTTCTCTACTTCTCTAACTTATCTCTTTCATTTCCTCCTCGCATTCATCAGTCATTCCACCTTCTTATCTGCTAACTTTTTTCTATCCATACTCTCATCTGTTTTGGTGTGGTAATCCCTTGTTTAATTCATTTCTGTCTGTATCATGACAGGATGATAAAAGCTCATTAAATCTTCTGTCTCGTCTTATTGCAGAGCGTGTGTGGGTGCGAGGGACCCCTATTGCGGTTGGGACGTGCTACTGAAGAAGTGCACCACCCTGGAAGAGAGTGTCCGGATGAGCCAATGGGAGCAGAGCATTTCCAAGTGTCCTGTAAGTGCTATTGCAATACTTCTAATCTGCTATAAATTTATTGTGGTCCATTTACTTGTTTGCTGCCTGTATCTTGACTTTTAAAGCTAATAGAAAGTGCTATTATATATCTTTGGAATCTTTTTCTCTCCACATACATCTCGGTTCTTCGATGAGGTCTACTTCCTGTTCTGTATTCTCCTCTTACTTCTGCAATTTACAAGCCACTGCTGCTATAAACTAGAGATCGAATATAGTGTTGCCAAAGAAGAGTGTCTGGGGATTGAGCTTGTTGACTTTAAAGAACAGTTTGTACACAGGAACAGAGTGATCTGAAAGCTGATACTCAATCATCAGCAGTAATTGCCTTTATTAACATGCAGCCTTACACATTCTGGCTGATTTTCTGTAACAATTTTTTATTATTTTTTTTTTTTTCAAAATCTAAAACTGAAGAAGAATTTTCAGTTTGTTTGCCTCACACCAAGAAGGTCCCAGATTGAACTCCTGAGCCGGGCCAGGCCTTTCAGTGAGTTTGCATGTGTCTCCTCGTGTCTGTGGGTTTCTTCTAGGCACACAGCCCAAAATACTCAAGGTAATCCTCCAGCTATTCATGGGTTTCAGCTTCCTGTCATATACAACATTTCGAGGACTGTGGCGGTAGTTAGCAGAGATAATAGCTGTACTAGTGACAGAGTATCACTTTAGTTGAGCAGGGATTTGGAGCATTTTCTCCCATTTTGACATAAAAAATGATAGCACGAGGTGTGGTAGTTTGACTAGATTCGTTTCCAGTCACTATGAGTGCACCAAGTGCCTCTGCAGTTTTTTCATGTGACTTTATAGTTTCAGAGGAATATTTAGGAGTGGAGTGGCCAAGCGTCCAACGGCATCTGTCACAGAGCTGTGGCTGGGAGTGAGCCCATGCTGTTTCCATTAAGATGTACAAATCTGTATGCATGCCCATGTCAGGCCCATATGTTCACATGTAAATGTATGCGTATGCAATGATTCCCCAGTGAAATGGCTAATGCCCAACATGTTTATTCATTTATCCTTTGTGTCTATTAGCTTAAGTACACTTAAATAACGCCCGCTATGAGCAACACTGTAATGAATGAATTTACAGCCCTCCATTTAATCAAGCGCTAATGTACTCTTTATGTCAGTACAAAGAGAAGGTTGTTGGTATAAAAACCACTAAAATAATTCAAGAACATAAGTTGACTTCCAGGTCAACTCTGCATCTACTCTGCATCACAATTGTCTGCATGTTCCTTTGGGTTTGCTGGAGAAAGTGTCTCAGGAGGTGGAAGATCAAATATCTTTGCTTTGACTCCTGCCTCCATACAATTACGAAAGACATTTATCCTCATAGCATCTGTCAAACTGTCTGTGTCACATACCTAACCATTTCACGTTTTAATCCATTGATTGAGAAACTGAGTTTCTCAGTAATAATCTATGCAGCTAAAAGGCTTTTACATTGAAACCAGACAAAGTCAGAACATTCGTCATCACAGGTCAGTGTCAGGTTGAAGGATGTACAAATCTGAAGCAACTGTCTGTTTTTCATATTAGTTCTGACATGGTGCAGGGCTTTTCAAACATCTCCACTGCATAAGTAACACTCAAGTCTCAGTGACGTGACAAGGAAGGGCATCTGGCCTTATAAATATAAATATATAGATAAAATATCTACCAAATGACCATGCCGCTGGTTCCCGTAAACGTCTGCAGAAAGTAAAAGAGGGTGAAGTGATTACACGCTAATGCTCTCGGGGAGTATTATCTGATTGGATGCTGCCATATCACTTATTGCCCCATCTGTAAGTGATAGGTGCAACAGATGTAATATTGGCTTTTTCTTGCTGCCGCGCCAACTCATCTATCCAAAATTGGCCGCCTTTGCCAAGCATTCCCAATCGAGGTTCGCAGCAGCTTTCAATTACCAATAAGGACAGGCGTTATTTCGTCTTCCTCCAAAACAGCTGATGTCTTTTCATTCAAAGTGTTTTTTTCGCTGTTCCAAATGGCTTCTTGGAAAGTAGCAGCGAGCGTTCTCATATCATCTGTCGTGCCTTTTTTGTATTTAGCCCTGGTGCCCTGGACTTCTCGAGTAATATCCAAACTGTCCCGCTGCATTCTGTTTTGCTTCAAACGTCTATTTATGCGCTGCTTTTTATTTCCTCATATTTCTGTGAGCTGAATGCGTCGATTCACAGCATTCATTTTCTGGGAAAGTCTTTTTCTGTCAAATCGTATCCATAGCCCTTCCTCATACATCTTTCTTGTGTTTACGCCAAGCTGTGTCCTGGTGACTGAACAGTTTGGGATGTGCAGAAAGCCTCATAATGTGGCTATTTTTGCATCTGTTTGAGGGAAATTGATTTTGGAAGCTGCCACATGGGCTTTGTTTCCCAAACCACAAATACCTAAGTTGTAGTGAGTGCTTTCCAGGAAATCCATTATCCTCCAAAATATTGCATGGCTCTCTGTGGGGATTTGGAATACAACATGGTACACCTGTCTGTTTTTATATCTTCATTCTAAGCTCAAATTATACTTTTGTTACCTTTTTAAACTAGTGTTTTCGTCAGCGTATGTTCAGCAGCGTGTGGGAGATCAGATAGGTCGTGCTGGTGTGCTAGCTAGGGCTGCACAATATATCGAAGAAGTATCAGTATTGCAATAGTGGCTGAGGAAATAATCGATACCGCAAGAAGATAATCGATACAGCAACAGCACAAAGTTCATTTTACAGACAAAAAGGCAGATTTGAGTCATGATTTTTGTTATTAAAGAGCCCCTAGTCCGCTATTTTCTGATCTATTATAATGTTTCCTCATCAAAAACATACCCTGAGTTGTGTTTTGTTTCATTCACACATGTTTAACACACAAAACCTGTATATTTAGGCTGAGTTATCCTCTCAAATGGAAAACACAGTTCCACCTTGTGATGTCATGTGGTAATACAGCAAGTGCTCCATTGTGATTTAAACTAAATACACCTTTACTAGAAACATTTGGATAATTTTAGACCTGGAATCGCCAAACTCTACTGAACTAAAGGTAAAACGTAGCTGTTAAGTTGAAAACTACCACTACATGACATCACAAGGTGGAACAGAGCATTTTGAGCTTTGGAGACGTAGACAGTCTAATAAAATACGATCACTCAAACATGTGTGAGTGAAGCAAAACACAAAAGTATGTCCAGTTATGTATGTTACGTTTTTAACATTATAACATGACTTAAAGCTTACAAGAGTCAATTATGCACAATATGTGACCTTTAAGTTCTACATTAGAGTTTGGTTGGTCTTGGTTTTGTCTTTTCTTTTCTTTTTGTGCATTTTTAGTTTTAAATTAACTGAACTTATGGTGCCAGAAATATCACAATAGTATCATTATTGCAACTTTTCCCCATTTCGTGCAGCCCTAGTGCTCATTTCCACTTCTTGTATCCCCATCTTGTCCTTTCGGTCATTACCCAAAGCTCATTACCATAGGTGAGGGTAGGAGCGTAGATTGAGTAGTAAATCAAGAGCTTTTTATTCAACCCCGAGATTTATTTATTTATTTTTTCGTATTATTTTTTAAGTCTGAAAAAATAATCTATTAAAAAAAATCAGCGGAACACCAGATAAACCTCATTGGACCCGAGACCCCGAGATACTTAAACTCCTCCACTTGAGGCACGGACTCTCCATTCTTTTGACCTTTTCCAACAATTTAGATTCTGTCACTGTCGCTGTCGCTGTCTCATATTAAGTTCAAAATGTCCTCTCTTTCTTAGACTTGAAACTAAAAACGTTGTGCATACTTCAAATCAGAACTGCAGTGTTGGTATCACTTGGAAACATCGTTGGTATGTCACCATGTTGAAATTACAAGTGGCAAGCACGAAGGCAATCTCTGTTTACTTGTATCAACTGAATGATTTTGGTCAAAGATGCATTACACCGCGCTGCATGTTCTGTGTACTCTATTGTAAAAATGTCTCTGATGTTTGTTCGTCTGTGCTGTTCTCAGGTGCGTAACGTGACAGTCGATGGAGGCTTTGGCTCCTGGTCCAGTTGGTCCATGTGCAGTCACAGTGACGGAGGGGGGAGCGCGGGGGCATGTCTGTGCCGGACCAGAGCCTGCGATAGCCCCGCCCCCCAGTGTGGCGGCCAGCAGTGTCATGGCATCAGTGTGGAGGTGGCCAACTGTTCCAGGTAACCACATGACCAGGTGAAGTCACATAGACCAGAGTTAAACTCCTCTGTGGCGCTCGGAGGAGTCACTTTGGATGAGACAGTCCTTGTTTCATCACACCTCCTTGTTACATGGCGCTGCATTAATAAACCCAGTCACTCAGTTGCCACATGTTTTATATTCAGTGCTTCCGACTTTGGGATGAAGTGTTGATTGGTTGTTTTTCACCCCTTTTCTGCGTTTGCTAAATTACAGCTTTAACACTTAACAATTCATGACACACTGGTATATGTTGTTAAAATCTGACACGTTTTTGGCAGGAACAAGCTCACGCATCACCTCTTTGGAGAGGGGGGGTGAAGTGTATTGAACACAACAACAGAACTTAGCCCAAGGGGGAAGCAATCCTGCAACCTTTGGGCTTGGGGACCACTCACCCTAGTTCACTCCTGTAACAACTCAGCTCAGCTGGGACAGGGGAAGTAACAAACAACGATGGAAAATTGTAAAACTAACATTATAATTTATTGAAAAGGAATGTTAAAGTAAAAACTAACAAAAAGAGGCTCTTAACAGAGAAGTTCAAGGTATAACTTAAAGTAATACGGCTAACTAAACAAAAGTACAGAAATTACAATAACACAAAACAAAACCAGTCTCAGTTTACAAAGTTAAAACAATCTCACAAAGCCACAGAATAAAAGCAGCATGCTGTTGACTGACAGAACCCAGCAGCCAGTGTGGCGCAGGGCGGGTCCTTTTAAGGTGTGGTAGCTGCAGGTGATGGCCCAGGAGTGGCCAGGCTCTAGGGCGTTGCACCAATCAGCACATCGTACCCAGCAGCCAATCAGGTGCCAGCTTGCAAGCAATGCACCGATCGCAGGAGAGGTGTGTCGGTTCAAATCTCGCACACACAGATGAGCACAGAAGACAACACTATGGCCGCAGGAGGAGCTGGAGGTCTGGAGCTGTAACTACTGCACAAAAATGTGTCTTTGAAATGATGGTATCAGATTTGATCCCCCAACAACTATGGACCCATGAATAGTTCGTCACAAAAGTATCCAAACTTTAAGGTGCCATTTGTAGTTTTTGATTTGTCAAGGCAAATATAATTAGAGCATAACTAGATGTTTCAGTTATCTTTTGTGGCTCCCAATTTAAATAAATAAATATATGTGATGGGATAACATTTAGGATGCAATTGAACTACAATTTGACAATTTATTTTTTATGTGGTAGCACCAGTTGTGGTATGAAGAGGCACTAGTATTACTCTGTCCGCAGGGTTTTACATGAAATAGAATGGCTAATAGGGGCCATTTTGGAGCGTGTCAGACCTGTGCATTTTGACGGCCGCAGCACATGTTTAAACCAGCTAAGCCGCTCTTACAGGCTCCATCAATCTGCTGGAAATGGAAGTAGGTAGAATCATAAGAGCCTTAATGTTACTGTAGTATAGTTTATCTTGGATATGCCTCAAAGCCTAGGTCATCTTAACTTTAATCTAGTCAAAGTCTATTTTTTGTGAAGTCATAATTGCGCCTCTACATAACGTCTTTGTGTCTCCATAGAAACGGTGCATGGACTCCCTGGACGTCGTGGTCTCCCTGTAGCACCAGCTGTGGTATCGGCTTTCAGGTCCGGCAGCGTTCGTGCAGCAACCCCGCCCCCCGGCACGGAGGGAGAGTGTGTGTGGGCCAGAACAGAGAAGAACGGTAATACACACACTTACAAACCACAGCCAACATCTAAACACGTCCGATAGTCTCCTGGACGGGCTAGGGCTGGGCGATATGGAGAACATGTGAAACTGTATTGAGTTAAATGAACATAGGCGTGTTTATATTTTAGATCACAGCTGTCCAAACCTTTTTCATCAAAGGTCATGCATCAAAACACAGCTGAGGTGGAGGGCTGATCAAGGGCCATAGACTGGTGGTCAACACACTAAAAAGTTCAAATATGTGCATTTAGGACAGGGTAGATTAAGCCACCAGATCTTTATTCATGCTCAGAAACCTGTTTTAGATAGATTAACCTAATTATTTAAATTATTTATTTTTGAATCAACATAAAATAAATACATGGAAAATGGTTCATCTGATCTTCTGTTTTATTTTTATTTTTTATTTTACTTTATATTAAATTTTTTGTATATTATTTTAGTTTGTTTTCATACCTGACCATTTCGACTGTTCGCTAGTGGTCGTCCTGAGTGGTCACATGATGCTGTCAGCTGATTTAAACTGTTTTTTGGCGCTATAAACCGGGACGAGGGGGCCTTTTTACTGTCACACGCCTGGGATACTGTCCTAAAGGAGCCGGACTGCAGAAGGTGCTGTCGTACTGCCTCCACGGATAGAAAGACGGCGCCAAAACCTGTTTAAATCAGCTGACCGAACATGTCACAGCAACATCACGTGACCACTCTGAGGAAGAGCGCTAGTGACCAGTCGAAACTGTCATCTATGAAAACGAACTAAACCTGGGTCTGGAAAAAAAATCTATTAAAACTAAAGGTAAGTGTAAAAGTATTCTCCTATAGCCTGGTTGGATCTATTTTATTATCATCTCCTAAAAGACAAAAACAGATGCACAAGTTGAAAACATAACCTGCATTTTCGTATTATATATTTTTGTTTTTATCCAACCTGTGCCCAGTTCTGACAGTTAATTAAGAAGTTAGTGGAATAGGCCTGTGCTTAGATAATTATCAAGTTTCATACACACACACACACACACACACACACATTGTAGAAGTCATTTGGTGAGGAATAATCACTTTGTAGAGATGTATGTGCAGTCTCCAAGCAACCGTCAAGGCTTGAAAATAATCTATTTTTTTTCCAAGAGGGAACATTTGAACATGACACAAAGAGAAACATAAAAAAGGTTTGGTAAGGTCAAGATTTAGTGCGCACAGGTCTGCAAACTTTTCTGTCACAAGCTTTAGATTATGAAGTTTTATATATACTCACTGATAAGTTTAAGTGAAGGTAATGTTGCACCAAGATTGATTGAAGAAAAAAAAGGCGAACAAACAAGCAAGATGAACTATAGGGAAACAAAAATAGGCGAAAAACAATTTATTACTCCAAAAGGAAACAGCAAATGGTGTTGTACCTCATATCACATCCTCTTTTTAATATATTTTGGACGTTTCTCGTTTTCCCTCTCCTTACCTCACCATTTTGCTTTTGCTTGTTGCCCAATTTCTCTCACAAATTGAAGCCCTCAGAGAAAGCAAACCTCCGACAATGATACCATTTGAGATTGCATTTCTGAAGTTGACTTTGACTCATATATTTTAGTTGCCTCGGATCTGGAATACACACTTCTTCAATACTTTACGAAGATGTGAGTCTGGTCACCGGTAAATTTCGATGTTTTCAAATGAGCGTGATTGACGGGTGGATTAACCAATCAGGGACAGGCATGATCTGTCCTTATTGGAAATAATACAGGGGGAAAAAATATCACAGGGGGCTGAAAAAAAACACTACACTCTTGGGTGAGAGAAATTTTACTTTATTTGCGAATCATAGATGATCAATGAGCTCCTTCGTTTTACACGTGTCACTGAAACAACAAATCTGATTGGACCATCACCTTTGACCGGGCTGGAGACGCACCGGAAAGAGTGGGGACCAGACTGATATCACTGTGTATAAAAACAGAGAGAGATATCAGTCTGGACTTGCCAAGCAAATATTTTAGTTGCGGGGACCAGTACACTACACATCCTACTTATGAGGAACATGCTGTACCTGTTACTTACTGTATTTAGTCATAATACTAAAATCTATTAAAATTCAAAATAGTATCAAAATATGCACACTATGTATCTTCTCCAGCAGCTTTTTCAGAGATGATTTGGTTTGAAATAGTGGAATAGTTTGGTGTTAAATCTAACACGCATTTTTTCACACATTACAAGCGTTTTTATTGCTAGAAAACTGATTTAAAATGTGTAATTTGTACACTGATTGTGAGTGGCATTCCCTCATCTGATCGGTAACTTGGCCTTATCACCTGCTCATCTCCATGGATAAATCTATCCATCCATCTATCCATTTTCTTCCGCTTATCCGGGGCCGGCTCACGGGGGCAGCAGTCTAAGCAGGGGCTCCCGGACTTCCCTCACCACATAGGACACATCCTCTAGTTCTCAGGCCAGCCGAGAGACATAGTCCCTCCAGTGTGTCCTGGGTCTTCCCCAAGGGCCTCCTTCCGGTGGGACATGCCAAGAACACCTCCCTATGGAGGCATCCAGGAGGCATCCTGAGCAGATGCCTGAGCCGCCTCAGCTGGCTCCTCTCGACGTGGAGGAGCAGCTTTTCTCCAAGCTCCTCCCACGTGACTGAGCTCCTCACCCTATTTCTAATGGTGCGCCCAGCCACCCTGCGACGGAAACCCATTTCAGCCACTTGTGTCCGCGATCTTGTCCTCTCGGTCATTACCCAGAGCTCATGACCATAGGTGAGGGTAGGAACATAGATTGATGGTAAATCAAGAGCTTTGCCTTTCGACTCAGCTCCTTCTTCACCACGACAGACCGATACAGTGACCGCATCACTGCAGACGCTGGACCGATCCGCCTCGATCTCACGCTCCATCCATCCCTCACTCATGAACAAGACCCTGAGATACTTGAACTCCTCCACTTGAAGCAGAGACTCCCCACCTGCCCGGAGAGGGCAAGCCACCATAGATGAAGAGAAGTTAAATGCCATACTTTCCAGCCAAAGCAGCCTGGAGACAAGCATATGACATACCCTCCACTAGAAAAGTTCCATATTGCAGCTTTAATTTTTCCACAAACAAGAGTAGATAGAAATCTACTGCACTTGAAACAGCTGAAATATCACAGGACACATTTTGATTTTCCCACCCGCCTGTGTTCCTTCTTCTTAGCCTGGGTTTTGCCTTGTTTGATCTTAGTTCTCTGAATATGTGCTTTGTTCAGCTGTTTAAAACACCTTAGGCCAGTTTGAGGCCAGCTGCGAGGGCGGAGAGGATTCTGCTCTGAAAGAATAAAGAAGTGTGTTTTTCATGTGAGTGGAAAAATCTGCACTGGTCACTTGAATAGACACTAGTATTACCCTGTCCACGTGGTTTTACATGAAAGACAGTGGCTAATGGGGGCCCTTTAGGAGCCTCAGACCTGTTGTGTGCACTTTTACAGCCACAGCACATGTTTAAACCAGTTAAGGCATCAATCTGCTGCTTCAGGTGCGAAACAGGTAGAATCCACGGCTCCAGCTTGAATTCAAAACAGGAAAATGGTGACATGGCTTGTTATTATGATTTATTAAGGCGTTTTAAACTACTTTGGGCATAAGAGCCTCAGTGTCTCTGTAGTATAATTTATCTTGGAAATGCCTCAAAGCTGAGTACCTAATTGGTATGAAATTTGTCTCTTATTTTTACCTGTAGAAGGTGCAGGAACTGCATCTGCTGGGACTTTGAAAAGTGAAGCACTTGGATGATATGAAGCTGAAAACAGCAGTATGGGTCAAAACGCTAAGCTGCGAAGGCGATTTGGGTAATTTGAGCATGAACATGATCAGAATACATACACTGTTGGTTTATGGACTTTAAAAACATGGAGGAGCTCCACAGATTGACAGTAATGATCAGTCCTCTTGTTATGCTGCACTGAGACATAAAAGCAACAGAGAGCAGTATCTCTCCCTCTCTCATTCTCTGTCTCTGTTTCTCTCTCTCTCTCTGTTTCTCTGTCTTTCCCTCACTCTCTTCTTCTCTCTCTGTTTCTCTTTGTTTCTCTCTCCCTCCTTCTTTCTCTCGATCTCTCTCTGTATGTTTCTCTCGATTTCTCTCTCTGTTTCTCGCTCTCTCTGTTTCTATTTGTTTCTCTCTCCCCCTCTCTCTGTTTCTCTCTGTCTTTGTGTCTCTCTTTCTCTCCATTTCTCTCTTTCTGTTTATCTCTCTCTCTCTCTCTCTATGTCTGTTTCTCTCTTTCTCCCTCTCTCTCTCTGTTTCTCCCTATGTGTCTCTGTTTTTCTCTCCCTTTCTCTCTCTCTTCCTGTTTCACTCTCTCTGTTTCTCTCTCTCACTCTCTGTGTCTCTGTTTCTCTCTCTCACGCTCTCTCTCTCTTTGTCTGTTTCTCTCTCTCTCTGTGTGTGTGTGTGTGTGTCTGTTTCTCTCACCCTCTCTCTCTTTGTATCTCTGTTTCTCTCTCTTTGTGTCTCCGTTTCTCTCTGTCTCTCTCTGTCTCTCTCTCTGTTTCTCTTTGTTTCTCTCTCTCCCCCTTTCTCTGTTTCTCCCTATATGTCTCTGTTTCTCTCTCCCCCTCTCTCTCTGTTTCTCCCTATATGTCTCTGTTTCTCTCTCCCCCTCTCTCTCTGTTTCTCCCTATGTGTCTCTGTTTCTCTCTCTCCCTCTCTCTCTGTTTCTCCCTGTGTGTCTCTGTTTCAGTCTTCCTTTCTCTCTCTCTGTTTCTCTCTCTCTGTATGTCTCTGTTTCTTTCTGTCTCTCTCTCTCTCTGTGTGTCCATATTTCTTTTTCTCTCTCTCCCTCTCTCTCTCTGTTTCTCCCTATGTGTCTCTGTTTCTCTCTCTCTTTCTCTCTCTGTGTTTCACTCTCTCTGTTTCTCTCTCTCCCTCTCTCTCTTTCTCTGTTTCTCTCTTTCCCTCTCTGTATTTCACTCTCTCTGTTTCTTTCTCTCACTCTCTTTCTGTGTCTCTATTTCTCTTTCTCTCTGTTTCTCTCTAAATTTGCTGCTGTATTCACCTTATTCGTGCCGTTGCCGTGGGCGCCGCCATCGTTATCCGGGGTGAATTATTTTGTATTTTGTATAAGGCTGCCAATCTTTACACAGCCGTTTTAAAGCCTCCCCTGAGAAAGCGTGAGCTGCTGACTTGTTGAACCTTTAACGCAAACAAACCTGCTGTACATCGTATATTGGGGTTGAAAATTTCCCAAAGTCTCCATTGAAATGAACAAGATTCTCTCTTAACCAGAAGCACCACCACAAAGAAATGGTCATGGTCACATTTTTATATAGCACATTTTACACCTTCAAGTCACTCAAAGCACTTTACACCAAGGAACCACTCACACATTCACAAACTCACTCCTACACCAGAGCACACAGACACTGGGGGCGAGGTGGGTTCAGTGTCTTGCTCAAGGACACAACAGCAGCATTCATCTGTGGGAGCTGGAAACTCTCCGCTCAGTCAGTAATCTTTATGTCGAGAGCGAGTAGCATTTAGAGGCAAAAGTGGGCGGGGCGGAAGAAGGTCAATACTGAAGTGGTCCAGAGCTTTGTCGTCTGGAGAGGGATCCGAACTAAACACGCAGAATTACAAAAATACACAAATATAATCCAGGCATGTTATTGGATAAGGATACAACATTGTAACATGCTTATACATCAAGTACAGCTGAGCATATAAGCCCGTAAAGGTTTTGTTTAACACTCCAGACCTCGCATGACATTTTGTATCTCCTCTAACGCTGTTTATTTATATTATCTTGTTTGGATGTATGCCCAAGCCCTACTCCCACACATGTCCAGGCTTAAGAGGACTACTTATGTCAGCGCATTTATTCAAAGTGAAAATCAGAGCTCAGAGGTCCTAAGTCTGTTCTCTTGTTCTTCGGCCATAACTTCAGGCCTGATTGTCCTGCAGCAGCTTTGAAAGATGAACAGAGTGGAGGGCGCTGCTTTGGGTCTAAATCTGGCTGTACTTAAATCCTGCATTATGAACCTTCTGTTGATATTTCCCTTAGCACGCTGCACTGTCCTCACTGCTTACTCAGCCTTCAGTGGATAATTAGAGACTTGTGCGTTTGGGGAAAAAGGGAGATTAGATATTATGGACCAAAGCCTGTCTGGAATGATAAAAGTGTGCACAAATGTAATTTTCAGGCTTTTAATCATGTGTGTATTGATTTCATTGTGTTCAAGTGCCTTCAGATTTTCCACTGGGGTTGGTTTTGGTTCTAGCTATGAAGTTAAATCTTGCACTTGTTTGTGGGAAACAAAATGAAAACTAATATGCTTTTATTATTGGAGTTGTAAGAGGGGCGGCAGTAGCTCGGTTTGTCCACTGATCTGAATCCAACTTTCTACATAAACATCACTGGTTGAGCGGTCAGAGAGGTCAGGTTGGCGGTGCGATTCCAGCTCCCACAGATGAATACTGTTGTTGTGTCTTTGCCAAAGAGTCTAAGTACCCAAAGACTCTTTGGGTACTTAGACTCGCTCCCAGTGTCTGCGTACACTGGTGTATGAGTGTGTATGTGAACGTGTGAGTGGTTCCTTGAGCTTTGAAGGTGGGAAAGCGTTATATAAAACTGTGAATATTTACCATTTTAGAAAAAAATACACTGACATGACATTAATCCAGGTTTTGTTGACCTCTTGTCTCCTAGTACGTGAAAATTGGCCTTATTAAGAATATAACAATAATGCAGATTATGTAAAAGACACTACATTGAAACGGATTTCCTCATTGTAAATCATCTCCAGTTTTGTGAAAGGTGCTATATAAATCCAAGCTATTATTGGTATAATTCTAAAGACACCCTCGCCTACTCAGCTGCACAGAAGAGAGAAAAGAACCCACGCTTTCTATGTTTTGCATCTTAAAAACTATAAGAAAACACGTGGTAAATTACACAATGGAAGCGTCAAGTTTGTGGCCAACTGCTCGAGCTCCTAAAGACGAGCACGTGCCGAACCTCGACTGCAATAAACCCCTTTTATAGTGGCATGTGTAACAGATATAAAATATATTATATGGCAGTAATAAGCCTCGCTCTGATTGTTAATGAGAGTGAGTTATTAAGTATAGTAGACATAGCAGTAAACTTGTCTTGTAAAACAGTGTAATTAGAAGTGATGCATGCGTCGTGTGGCTTTTACTGCAAATGAACTGTGAAATACATATTGAGAGCGATTAAAATATGTAGTAAAATTGACTTAAATGTTCAACAGAGCCTGCGCTGAAGGGTCTACAGAGAAGCGCTATAGAATCTTTGTTATAAGTAAACTTAGGAGACAGTTTTTGGAGTTATTTTTGTGACAGTGACGAGGCAAAAGTGCGCTGACGACTTTAGTGGCCTTCACAGATTATTTTAACACAGTGTCAGACAGAGTTCTTATGCCATTTTCACCTGACAGCTTAAGAGAACGCTGAGACGGGGCCGCTGGAGCTGGATGTGGGTAGTATATTTCAACAAATGCACTCAACCTGTCTACCATCTGGGAAAGTTTTAGATTAAAAAACTGGCGAATGCGTTGAAAATAACCGGGTGTTTGGGGTGTTAATTATGAAAATGTGTTTATCTTGATATGTTATGACAGAACTCTAACAAATAAACAAGTGTTCAAGCTGGGATAGGATTTTAGCACATGTATTTTAGAATTTGCATTAGGAGTATTGTGAAAACGGATTATTTGTTTAATATTTCAGCTTAGTACTTTTGTGTTCTTGTACTGTAAGTTGTGTCATCAAATGCAATAAACAGATAATCTTAAAGAGCGGGTGAAAAATCAGCTTTCTGAAACTTTGTAGTATGTTATAACACTGTTTCCTCATCAGAAATCCATGCATGTTTGAGTAATTTAGCAATCTCTCCCGTACCCCTGTTCGCTGTAAGATTCTGTAAGATACAAAAGCATGATTTTGGGGGACTCAGAGGGTCAGTAATGAATAGCGAAACTCAGTAAACTTAAAAGAGGGAGCATATAGCATTTTCAAAAGGGTCAAAAAAGTAACAATGAAACTCATCATAAAAACATCCAAGCATTTTCAAAAGAAAAAAGAATACCCATAGAAGTGTAATACCGCCTCTTTAACCCTTGGAATATTTCTGTAGGCCTCTGGTATCTTAATTTGGACACGTCACTTACTGCGTTCAGTCTACTCAGTTGCATATTTTGTGTTTCAGATACTGTAATGAACACCTGCCCTGCCCTCCGCACGTCTACTGGTCCGCCTGGTCGCCATGGGAACGCTGTAACGTGCCCTGCGGTGGAGGTATCCAATCACGGCGCAGGACGTGTGAGAACGGAGACGACTGTCCCGGCTGTGGACAGGTAGGACTTGAGATACCCATTACTACAGTGTACTTAAAGTTTAAACAAGCCCCGCTACCCAAGGCTTCTCAGTTACAGCTACCAAATGAAAATGGAGTTGGTTAGAAACATACACTGCATAATTAGAACTATTTCAGTGCAAGAAAAAGACTCCATGTTTCATTTACATATGACATGATCCAACGTGGAGATAAACTCATTAAGAATACCTCGCTGTTGTAAGGTTAGGTGCACATTTTGCACAAGAAGGGGTGAGCAGAGAAGCCAAGAATTCCTCTGAAGTCAAAGTATTGTTAGTTTAAATGGATTTTGCTCAAGTAAAACAGTTAATGATGTTTCCCAGTATGGCATTAAAGCTACCATCTGCAAGTTTATTAGCTTTTTTTTTTTCTCACCGGTAGATAACAGATGTGAAACCTGCCCTTCCTCCTTCCCCTCACCTGTGCTCTCTGCTCTTCTTCTGTCAGACTAAAGCTGACATCAGACAGCAGTAATGTAGAGAGCCCCTAGTGGTGATATGTGAGAATACAACAGGGTCGGATCACCAATATAATTGCAGATGGTAGCGGAAAGGAAATTACAACATTGTGAGATTATTTTACCTTTTAGAAATCACTCGATCTTGTAAATAAAACTCATTTGGTTTGGTAGTTCAAGACAGAGTTAGAAAATAAACCCTTTTGTAAACCCTTTTGTTCCCTTTTCATTAATAATCTTGTCGAGATATCAGCACATATATTACTATTTATAATGTATGTGATGATAGATGCAATCAAAGCAGACAAGTTGGCTTTGAAATCTCTCTCCTTTGAAATATATCACACCTTGTATAGTTTTGACTGCACATGTTACATCCCAAGGTGATCGAGCTCATGAAGCCTCCAGGAGCTCGTCTGACCACACCTCAGTAGAAGTGTCACATGTTTACTTTGAAATGTATATCCTCTGCTTCATCTCAAACTATATAAACCTGCTGATTTCCATCATTCAGGGTTTGACATTAGGGAGAGATGCTGTCGGACTTATTTCTTGTAATAAATACACTCTTTGTCTTTGCTTCAACATTCATCAGACCCTTCAAAAGGAGTCTTATTTCCATGACAGTAGCTTTAAACTTCTAAAATTCTGATGGTGTCGCTTGTCTCCATGGAGATAAATTCGTTGGACAGACATGGATAACACTCAAAGTTACATAACCCGCCTGGAAGCATCCTATATTACACAAAGTTGACTCTTGTGAGCTTTAAACCACGTTAGAATGTTGTTACTTTCTCAAAAACATACCTGGAGTAGTTGTGTTTTGCCTCACTCACACATGTCTGAGTAATTCTTTACTTTTAGTCTGTTTACATCTCCAAAATTCAAAATGCTCTGTTCCACATTGTGATGTCATGAAGTGGTAGTTTTGAAGTTAACAGCTACTTTCACCTTTAGCGCAGTAGAGATTGACAATTGCACAGTTGAAATTATCCACATAATTCTCGTGTATGGAGTTTAAAAACACTTGGAGCACTTCCTGTGTCACCTCATGACATCACAAGGTGGAGTATGTGAGTTAAACATGTGTGAATGAAACAAAACACAACGCCAGGTCTGTTTGTGATGAGGAAACAACATTGTAACAGATCAGAAAACTGCGTAATATGGGCCCTTTAAGGTTAGTTCATGTTATTCAAAAGAGCAGAATAACATTTTGGTACCGTCTTTAGCGTTTGGATGTGTTCATGTGCTATTTGATGCATCAGATCATTCATGTTAAACCCGTAAAAGCACAGTCAAAACCCTCTATATGTCTATATTTACACCGCAGCCTTCTCCCTTTTATTACCAGGATCCTTTTAACACCGCACACTCACACACACACTCTCACACACACTCACACACATTGAACAACAGTAATCAGCACACACGAGCAGCTTATTTCACAGGCTCTTTTGACGCGGCGTTCGGCGTTGGCCCTTGTTGACAGAGTGATGAGATGCTGCATGTTATTTCTGTTCGCTCGCACATACCATCTCGAGTGCGCGTAAATAAAGACGCAATGAAAACCATCGCTTTTTCTGCCTCTGTGTCCCTCATGGAAAAGCATTACGACATCTGGGTCAGGGCCTGGTGGCACATGGGGCTTTGAGGCTGTTGTTGTTTGTAGTTTATTTTAAGAGAAGCGAGAAAGGACATATTGGAATTGGCTTCATTACTTAAGTGGTCGTAAATGTTGTTGTTGGTTGTGTTTTTTCAAAGTAGAGATGAGTGATTTGGAAAAATATCAATTTTTTTTTTTTTTTTTTTTTTCTGCAAGCATTGTGATTAGATTTGTGATTTTATGTTTTAGTAATGGGATTTTTTTTAATTTTTTTTTCAAATTTCACTTTTAAGTGTATCCAGGAGATTTGACAAAAGGGCTGAAATATGGGCTGATACTAACAGAAAAATCACATTTCAGAGCATGATTGTACAGATCGAAAGGGTGAAGGGTTGGTAGTTTCTTCCTGCAGAATAAGACAGATATTTAGTTGTGTTGGAAATTATGATACTTCAAAAACTGCAGCCTTTCCAATGTGCTAATTGAATCCATTAAAATGAAGATTGCGATTTGATTGTGATTAATTTTGCAGACCTATTTCAAAGACCAGAGCTTCTACTAAAAAATGTAATCTCAGAAGGTATCAGACACCCAGTTCCTCTTTTTGTTTTAATCGTGTGTTTTAAAGCTTCAGGGATTGTAGCAGAGTGGTTAGCACAATCTAAAATTCCACATTTTGGGAGTTTTGCCTGTGTCACCAACTCGTCCAAATATTCAAAGAAACAAATGTGGTAGAAGAGTTTGTGACTCCTAATGGAAGTTTAGTCTGTGACCGTTTTGGCTTAAAGTTGCTGGTACATAATTATTATATAGGGTGACCCAAAACTCACTGACACTTTAAAATCTTCAATAGCTCCTATAATTCATAAGTTATACTCACCAAATTTTAGCAGTAGGTAAACTGAACCTTCTGAGATTGTTGGCAGTATATACGGTTATAATTGTTCACTAACATTTGAACTTGTCACTATTTAAACTAGGGGAAGTAAAAATGACCTAATTTTCAAAACTAATGTTGTTTAAGTGTCCACCATTTTGGATTTCACACTGAATAGCCCGATCCAACACACTTTACATAACATCTGAAAGCATTTCCAGGCTTATGGTTCTTATTTATCCTTGATATTATGTTTTAAGTCGTTTATTGTCTGAGGTTTATTCACAAACACCTTTTCTTTAAGATAGCCCCACAGGAAGAAATCAGGACTAGTCAGGTCTCAGGAGATCACATACTGCCCCCTGTCTGTGAAAAACACTTATTATTCCTTTAATGGCATTTACACTCTTGGGGCATCTCTGGTATTAAAACGTCGACGGTAACACCACTGGGTTTCTGAGTTTGACCCATGTGAAGTACCACTGTACAATGAGGGTTTGTTCCTTGGTGCTATATTTGCTCATATTAATGTTGGAAGGGTCGTTTTAAATGCTCTGAAAAAATAAAATAAAAATATTTAGAAATAAAAGAGTTATAATTTTTTTTCAACTGTCAGTGACTTTTGGGACACTCTGTAAGTAGATGTGTACAAGTACACAGTTGTTGGAAATAGTGAGTGTACTGTACTCTGCAGTTGTCAGCTTAGAAACACAGGATTGAATTTATTTATAGTGAACAAATAAAGAAGCAAATGTCAAATTAGTCTTAACAGTGCACCATGTACTGCACATAGTGTTGTCTTTATGTTCAACTCAACAGATTTGTGCCATGAAATAGCATTACATATACTGCTCTCTTTAAGCTTGAGTTTTGCTATTTTAGAAAATGTGAAAAAGTTCATTTGAAACGGTTTACATTGGTCCAAAGTTATTTTTATTTTACCTGATGCATTCCAGCATCTTAATTATTCATTGTGATAAGTTTATAAGCACTTTTCACAACTTTCAGAGGCCAGAGCAGTTTTGCACCACAGTAAAGCTAACAATAAAAATAAAATGCGTTAGAATTATATGCAGACAGCTCACAGCTGTTTATGCAATACATCTGCACTGGGGCAAGACACATTTGACTCAAATACATGGGACACAGTAATCTGGCACTTGTCAGACTGATATGTGTAGCCCTCTGAATAGACTTCTACTCATCAATATGGGATGGCTCACACTGAAAGTGATCGCAGAACATTCAAAGAGACTTGACACTGATTGGTCACTACAGCGGAAAAAGGCGAGAAATCAGACTTTAGTTAAATCAAGTTAGAGAAAAGCATGGACCTGTTTCCCTCCACAAAAGCACAAAGTGTTTTTCAAAAACAAAATAGTCTGGATTTCGGCTGAAAGTGTTTCTGTTGGCATTGCCATGTTTGTTTTGTGTTGTTCAGCGAAGGCCAAACCAAAATGAAGTCACATGCCAATGTTTCAGCCGGAGCTGAACAAAACGGATTCTAAAGAGTTCGAGAGCTCACAAAGATCGCGAAAGTTCATCTTGCTGGCAATGCTAGGAACTAGGACCTTTCCTATATTACTAAACTACCCTCCTTATACATCCTCCTTTGTAGTAAAGAACATGAATTAATAAATAGTAATAAATCTGTAATAATATAGTGTAAAGCATGTTTCATTATTTCATAAAAACAAAGTGCTGAAGTGGAACCTAAACCATGGGTCCCATTGCCCTATAAACATTATTACCAGTATCCACTCACTGGTATTAAACCCCACAATGAATTATGCATGTGTTATTAGTATACAATGTATATTCACTTCTAAACACAGTTTATATCTCCTACAAGACTGAGGAGTTGACCCATGAGTGAGGCGACGATGAGCGAGCAACATTAAACGGGACATTTAGCTAAAGGAGCACATCCCGCAGCCTGTGTAATGGCCCGTAGTGAAGCTAAATAGCACGCTAGCACACTCTCACCTTATACAGAGCGTCTTATAATTGCCAGGGACACATTAGTTTGTTCAGGAAAGAAATACAAAAGAAAAACGTATCGTCCTGTGAAAGGTGCAGTGCGTAATTTTTCTGGTGGAGGGTCGGCCATCATCCTGTCTCCATTTAGATGTTATTCCTTTGTCTATGATCCTGTATGGTATTAAATGTATTCATTTCCATGGAATCGCCACAAGGCTTAATGTAACGAGTCAGATTTGTGGAGAGGAGACCCCACTCACAATAAGAACGCATGTTTTTCAAGGTATTTTCGATCAACACAAACACCTGAAATTGAATAAATGCTAAACTGAATTGACTTTAAGTTTAAAGAAGACCTATTGTGCGTGTGTCTGCTTTATAGCTATAATCTATCATAATCTAAAATCTACCTATAAATAAAAGAAACGAGTCCACTGGCGGCCCCTCCATTGGATAGCTGCACATCACACTAGCGAACAGAAGATTTTTTTTTTCATTCGTACCAAAATGACTAATGCAGCGCAGCCAAATCCTACACGTTTCACCGATCAAGAAAATAAACTAAGTGCATCACAGTGGGCGTGTCCCGGTGGCGGTGAAAACAGGGACTGATCGGCGATATCATGTCTTGAAAATAAGCGACTGAAGATTGTTCAAACATGCACGAATCACTCCAGATACAACGTCGGGTGACTATATGGCAAGAGGAAACGACTATAACATGGTTAAACGCTGATTTGAGGCGATTTTGCTTAATAGGTCTGCTTTAATGCAATACTGTGCAACATTCCAGCAATAACATCTCCATGGAGACAAACAGGTGACCTACACTTCAGCAGAAAAGTTCCATAGTGCATGTAAACAGTGATTTAGCAGATGCAGTATGTCAGGGTGGAGGTATTTCTTTACATTTGATGGTACTTTGCTGTTGTCAGTGTCAGTGTGCTGGGGAGCTCTGTTTTACCTTGTGAAGTGAAAGTGACTGGGACCACAGGGGACCCTCGGCAGATTATGAAGAACTCCTCTGACAGTTTTTGTATCAAGTGTTATAGACGTGTGGTAAATTAGAGACGACACATTTGTTTGAACAAGAACCACAAACCGTAAGCGTACGCCAGCGTTGGGTTTTGAAATGTTGAAGTGAATCGTTTTTTTGGCTAATGTTCTGTAAGTTTGTTATGAAATTATCACAAGTTTAATTAAGTTGAAGGGCACTTTGTTTTTTGTATTTTTAAACCGGAGTGAAGTTGAATTACCATAAAAATATGATTATATATTAAACTTTTACACATTTTTGTGTTTCACCTTGCCTGTCTGACTTGGGATTCGGTTTTTAGCAGAAGCAGTTAAAGGTGTAATATTTGAAAACTACTGCATGTTATGTTAGGGGTATGACCTATAACCTACCTAGATCATTATTTTAATTTTTGTAAATGGTAATGGCAAACACAATATCGATCTAAAACAGCCTAATGGAAATGGGTCAATTGACTTCGTGTTCTGAGCAGCAGAGGTCACTGGCCCCTGCTGCTTCATTTCACATAACAATCAGCAGATTAGCATTTTTGTGTTTTATTTGTTAAAACTGGCCATGTAACATTTTTAACCCTACTGGTCTAAGTTTAAAAAGAAGAAGAAAGAAAAATCAAAAGAAAAATTCAATTCTGTCAACTGGACAAAAGTTTTTAGAGTGAAAATCCAAGCATCTTCTTCAGTTTTGGTCAGATTAGTGGTGGACACGGCCTTATATTTTTCTGAAAAGAGGAGCTAACTACACGGAAACAACACATCTATTTGTACACAGTTTCTGTAAGCTACGTCTAATGAGCTACACTAAGTGTGAACTGTGCCTGAGTCATATTTTGCATAATCGTGTCTCTAATGGGTGCTCTCACATCTATTAACATACTGGCTATTACTATTGTTTTCCTTGTTTTGAATTAGGTCTGAGGATAGAGTTATAACGATGTCTAAGGCTCCCGTTCCTGTTCAAAGATTGGATGGATTGTCTTCCCTAACAAAAACTGCCTCTTTAACTCCTCTCTCAAACTATTTATTTTCTTTGGCCAAGATTTGTACCTTAGTATCGAAGGAGTGGTTAGTGAGATGTAGATGTACGGCAGATTGGGGTCCTGAGCTGCTCTCACGGTGATTTTGCGACATTCTCTTCTGAAGCGGCTGTTTTGTTGGAGTAGCCCGCATCGTTGTTATGGCCCAGCTCATGTGACCACAGCAAAGGAAGGTGGCAGACACGATCGTAAAGGTTTAAAAGCTCTGAAATGTTGGATTTTGCAGAATAGGTCTGCTTTAAGCTTTATTAGACCTAGTATGAGCCCGCACGGTAATGATAATTTAGTGTTATAAGTTACATTTATCGTCTAAAAAAGCATGTGTAAATTATTACTGTGACTCCTCCTGAATCTTGAAGTACATGTATGGATTTTCAATTTGAACTAGAGTCAGACCTCCCTCAAAAGTATGAGCTGTATTTGACCTCCCTCAGTAAAGGAAATCTATTGAGCACTGAAATGTAGAAGGGTGTAACAGATAAAGATTTGTGTCCATTGGCACATTCACACCGAGTAAACGGCCCCCCTAAAACTTTCACTTCCACTCTTGAATGTCTGCACTTAGATTAAATAGAATATAAGGTAACTGCAATAAATACACCCGAGCCCAACGGTGTAAAACTTTCACTTCCACTCTCCTTCTGTCTGCACTTAGCTGATAGTAATATAAGGTACTGCAATGGTAAAGAATTTGTGAAAATCCCAAACTGAGCCCATTCAGGAATAACTACACTGAGCCAAAAAGCAAGCTAAACGATCACTTGTTCTTTCACTCACGCTTCTGTCTGGGGTTAGCTGATAGCGCTACAGGATCAGAATAAAAATGACTACCACAGTAATCCAAGAAAAAAGACTTTGTAATCTTCTGTTTAATTACGCAGGTCTGTCCAAGCTGTGAGAAGCACAGCAGATGGGACATAAACCAACACTTTTAGGCCATGTTTTATAATTACAACTCCAAAACGCACAATTGCATCACTGACCATTCTGGAAATATAACTCCCGAGAGCCTGGAGCCCCAACGTGACGCCTAATGTCCTCAACCACTACGGAAGCCTTTAATACCAGCAACTGTTCCTTTGATCTGCGTAAATATGCGGCATTAATACAAGGTAGTCAAGCTGTCCGAGCAATAGAGAAAAAGCTAAGGTGTCTGTGAAGTATGCATGCAATTATGGGGATGTCTGGTGGCACCCACAGACCTAATTAAGTCCATGTCAGCGAGTGGAGACGACAGGGAGGCGACGCAAAACAAACGCCCAGGACAAAGTGCTTCAGGAGCAGAGCCGGAGGAGAGAGAGCCAAGCTAATGAGCCAAGCAAGAGAAGGGCCTGTCTGCGGCAATTAGACACATCAATAATCATATCAAGAGCTGTATGCATTATAACTTGTACATCTAAAAGTTTAGGTTTACTTTGCAGTACTTCGGGATTATTACATTTGCGCAACAAAGATGTCAAAGGAGACATTTTATCCTACTTTTATGACTTTTTAATCTTGTTTAATGGTGTCTGCATAATCTTTTAGTCGTCCAGATATGATTCACAGCAAAAAGAAAAAGTAAATTATGTCAACTGGACAAAAGTTCTCAGAGCGAGGATGTTTCACCGCTGTCTCAGACCTTGTTGTGCTGTGTTTTTATTAATGACAATTGTGTCCCGGACGCACTAGGACCCAGCACATTTGCCCACGTGTAAAAGGTGGGCAAATGCGTATGTCCTGTCGTTGCTCCTCTGGCTCGACTCCACCTGACCACGCCATCAGCTGATCGCCACAACTTAAGCACTTAAGCACAATTTGCACATAGTTATTGTAAATTGCTACACCACAGAGCTTAATCATATTATAACTGTTTCCACTCACCCACCTGTTTGTCTCCATGGAGATGTTATTGCTGGAATGTTGCACAGTATTGCATTAAAGCAGCCCTATTATGCAAAATCAACTCAAATCAGCTTTTAAGCATGTTATAGTTGTTTCTTCTCGCCATGTACTAACCAGACGTTGTTTTTCGAGTGATTTGTGCATGTTTGAGCGATCTTTAAAAGTTTATTTTCAAGACGCCATATTGCCGATCAGTCCCTGTTTTCCCCGCCACCAGCATACGCTCACTTTGACGTACTTACTTTATTCTTCAATTTTATTTTCTTAATTGGTAATACCGTATATGCAGGATTCGGCAGCGTGACATAGTTATTTTGGTACAAATGAAAAAATAGACCATTATAGCTCCCTTGGCCTTTTATTCTTTTCAGCATGTACTTTTGCCTTTTTTCACAGAACTTCCTCTTTTTTACATATCCATCCTTATTTTTCCTTTGACGCATCAAATAACTGACTGGGAGAATCCCGGCAGCACCTGCGCTCTGATTGGTCGTCTTTGAGGGACAACATAAAGACATTAACATAATGACAGTAACATATTTAAAGAGCCCCATGCCTCTGCTTTGAGATACCATTTGAATTTACATGAGAGCACAATTGGTTGCGGCGTTACAGTAATGTAGTAATGTAAAGTCCGCAGCCATAAGTCTGTCGGCGGCGATAGCATCCGACGCTATAGGGTTAAGCTGTTTTAGATGAATATTGCGATTTAAAATGTGCAAATTATAACATAATGTCCACGGGTGTCATAGAGTATAACTATAGAGCAGACACAAGCGCAATAGGTTTTCTTTAAGATCAGTCCACAACTGTTCAGGACTGTTTATGTGATTTATATAATGATCTAGTTTCACTGTTCATTAGTGCAATAATTGGTATTAATTACTATCTGATTTTGAATACTTTTGTGTACACATAGATGGATAGACAATAGAAAACAGATTATAGATTGTGTAGCTCAGTGTATTTGTTGTCATGGTGTTGTATCTTATATACTTTAAACTATATAAATTGAATATACTGTAGCTCAAAACAAACAAAACACTTTATTTACTATAGCGAATCTAATACATTTGAGAATCTAAAAGACATTGTTCCTGCTGTGCTACTTTCTACTATCCCAGGCCCCCCGCCGTGCCAGACACACTGCTTATACTTAACACACATATTTACTCTGTGCTGTTTACCTGTCAGCATTCAGACGCACCTGTGCTCAGCTCTAGCAATCTGTCACATATTAGACAGCGGTGAGCAAAACAGCTGCTTGGATTTAACAGGAAATTTCTGCAAAACACTTGAAAGTTTTGTCTGATAAAAACACACTTGTGGTCAAAAGTCAAGTAAGCCACAGAGCAAATGAAATGTGTCGTTTTTCTCTCCTGTTTCTTTATTGATCCCTGAGGCGGCATATTCTGTGATGGAGGCTTCACCGCAGGGCTACAGTGGGGCAGAGGCAGGTACGGGGGTGACTCAGATGAAGGGTGGCTCTAAACACAGTCGGTAGCCATGTTGGATTGAAAAAGCAATGGGCTGGATTAGAAGAACAAACTGATTCCAACAGTAAAAACAGCCTTCAGCGTCACCCATTAACTGATCTGCTCATCCGAAAGGTTATAGTCTTTTAGCTGTTCTTTTAGCTGAGTTTGCACAACAAGTCTTTTCCCCAAGTTAAAATCTGTATCTTCTTGTTTTCTGAAATACACCCATAAATCTTTAATTGAAAAGTTTGATTCAGACTCGGGACCTCATCACAAGCTCGTTCTCAAGTTGTGCTCCAGCTGTTCTTGGTGCCAGAACGTGTCAGTCTGGTCCTGAGAGCTGTTGATCTCACACAATTTTGTCAAATTTCAATGTAAATATTTTAACGTAATCCAATATTTGTTTTAAAAATAAACAGATCTGAAGTCACTCAACCTCCAATGAGACAGATCAATACATGAAATATTCAGCATTAATGTTATAATCTATTTTTTATAAACTCTCATTATAGCATTGCATTATTCATCCACTCTGCGCTGTGGACGTGAGTGAGTGAGGTACATCAGTCCAGCCACATGGGGCTAACAGAAAGATCATGGCCTCTCTGACCACCGGCACGCATTCATACATTTATTTATACGAGATTCAGGGAAGTGTCTTGCCCAAGGACACAGAGGCAGTTTGAATGGGCTACAGCAGAGTTCAGACAGTCACAGTATGACCTCTCTGCCTCCTGACATTCTGAGGTCTTCTGCTCACCCAGTGGAACACCTACACATTTCAGCCTGTAAAATAAAGTTTAATGGAGTTTTTTACTATCTCGCAGGTCTTCTCTTTGGCCTTTCCTACTTCATTCACATAAGTACATTAAATATATCTGAGGATCTTATAGGTCTCTTCATCTGACTGGAGTTTAAAGTCAAATATATGGACAGAGATGAGTCCTCACAGTGCCGGCTGCTTTAATGACACTGAGAGCAGTTTACCAATGAAATGAACATGTGCTGTTTGCTCAGTCCTGTATGGAGAGTGTGCACTGCTGTTACCAGGAGAGCTGCTCCAAGACGCGCCTCATTATCAAGTCAGACAGAAAAGTCTGAGCTTTGGCCAAAATGTGCCATTATCTCTGCAGCCCAGGTCATACAAGAGCAGGGATCATCCTTGACACATTTAGCACAGACCGGTACATATTCAGCTATATACATGATGTTACTAATCCTGGTTACACCAAAATATGTCTGTATATCCGACAGTACCATTGTATACTTTGGTACTTACTTAATTGGTTGATATTATACTGACCACTTGAAAGCATGCAATATAAGCAACAAAACTGTTTTGTTTTTTTCCCCCAAACTTGCCATTTAGCCACATTCTGTAGTATCTCTGATATAAGGTGAATGTGTATATTGTGCTTCAAAGGACGTTTAGTGTTCTAGACTCCAGTGTAACGCCCTGCTCCTCGTTTAGTCTTACTTTAGTTCATTCACTTGCTGTGCAATAAATTAACTTCAACCAAGAACTTTACAATTACAAATAATACAATTGTACTACTCAGAATAGTCTTTAGATGCCATATTTTTACTCCTACTTGAGTAACAAAGTTTACAATGTAACAGTACTCTTACTTGAGTTAAAGTTTACTCGTCCCACTGTGAGTAAGTCTACAAAGCTTTATGTTCGGCCCCTCAGATCAGAGCTGCAAGATTTTGAAAAAAAGTAAAAATAGAATAGCAAGTTTTGACAACTATTATACACTGCCAGGCCAAAAAAAAGTTGCCACCAAAAAAAAGCCACACACTATAATATTTTGTTGGACCACCTTTAGCTTTGATTATGACACATTCACTGTGGCATTGTTCCGATAAACTTCTGCAATGTCACAAGATTTATTTCCATCCAGTGTTGCATTCATTTTTCTCCAATATCTTACATTGATGATGGTCGAGTCTGACGCTGCACAAAGCTTCTCCAGCAACCCCAACCTATTTGCTTAGTTAAATCCAGGTGGCGACTTTCTTTTTGGCCAGGCAGTGTAGATTTGTGATAAATCAAAATACATTACAGTCCCTATACAGTTTAGTGCATATTCCCTAATTTACATGTATTAAACGTGGCTTCTACCAATATCCATGTTTGTATTTTAAAATGAATCCATCAAGGGTGTGTCTAAACTGAATCATTTGCTTAATGACACAAAAACAGATATATTAGCACATTAGACAGTGTAAAAATCCCATATTCCCCTGCTGTTTCCAACCTTAAATCTTTACAAAGTACTTCAGACTCAAGTACAAGTGTCAGGACTGGCTCACTTAAACAGATTGAGCTCTGCCGGTGCAATAAGTCACATAATCAGTGTAATGATGGCAGGAGGCTGGGAAGCACGACTCTGTATTATTCCCCTCTCACCAATGGCCAGAGCTTGAGTAGTGCTTTGAAAAGTGCTTATATTCCACACATGGGAGTTAAGTTGTACAATATAGTCCGTTTTGACATCCAGGGAGCATTCAGACTTCCTCCAGTGAAAGCAGGTAAGAGACAGATTTTCACAGTCCAGAAAACGCACATAGACTTGGCTCTTTTTATGTACTTTCCCAACTAAACTTGTATTTCCTCAGAGCGTAGCACCTAGATACAAAAATACAGGCTGGGTCTGTCGATGTGGTCTGAGTACGGTGGAATTTGAACCATGCAGAAACATATAAACATGTTTTTCTTGCAGCAAACCGGGTCATACAGGGATGGAGCCACTGTCCAGGCTGCAGCTACACGAGTACAAGATACTACTTTAGACCTCTACACATGTTTTTACTTTTAGACCGCTCCTGCCGTGTCTCCTGGGAGCAGTGATTTACACCACTCTATATGAAATGTTAACTTGGAGTCATGCCTGTTGGCCATTTTCTATATTTCTACACCTCGATGGGTTAAAATAGCAGTTACCTTAGAAGTTAATATGCGATAATAATGGGAGTAGTGGAAGCGGGAGAAGCACCAGTTGACATATGGCAGTAGTAATAGCAGTAATAGTAGTAGGACTTGTAGTAGAAGTAGTAGAAATATGAGAAGTAGTAATTGTAGTCCGTGAACTTTTTTAGTAATATCCCTCACTAATGCATCAGTATATGAAAGTGGGAACAGGATATTTTTTCGTGGGGACTTTTTCTTTGCAATAATGTGGAGATTTTGGCCATTTTGATGTAATAATGTAAGATTTGAGCTTTAAAGAGTAGAATAAATAATTTGTATGGCTTATTATCGGTTCATTCTGCCATTTTTTGTTGCAGCTCAGGCTTTTTTAATGAGACTGTCTATTTAAAGATGGGTTCACTGGGATTATCCTGCTTTGTGTCACAGGTATAAAGTAGTTTCAATGTAGTCGTTTGTTCGTTATATTTATTTGTGCCAATATATCGTGCTTCAAAACTTGTTATCGTGACAGGACTATGCGATACCTGCTCATTTATTAAGGGAAAAGGCTGCGGTGGGTCTGGCAAAAATAGACTCCCAGTGGAATTAATCCAGAGCGTTATGGCACCTCCACCAGCACCACCTCCACCAATACCACCTCCGCCGGCACCACTTCCGCCAGCTCCTCTTGCTAGTTTTAATTATACTTACATAATAATGCGATTGCCGGGCCGGAGCTGCGTCTCGTGCAGTCTGAGCCCGGGTAAAACTTTCATACACTACATACACTTGCATTTTCACAAACTCTGAATAAACGCAGTGGGAATTGCCTTGCCCAATGACACAGCAACAGTATAAATCGGGTGATGTGGAAATAAAACTGGCATTCTTTTGGATTAGCATTTTATAGTAGCAGAAATAGTAGTAGTAATAGTAGTAGCAGAAGTAGCAGTAGTGGTAGTAGCAGTAGTAGCAGTAGTAGAAGCAGTAGTAGTAGTAGCAGCAGCATTAGTAGTAGCAGTAGCATTAGTAGTTGTAGTAGCAGCAGCAGTAGTAGTAGTAGCAGTAGCAATATTAGTAGTAGCATTAGTAGTAGTAGTAGCAGCAGCAGTAGTAGTAGCAGCAGTAATAGCATTAGTAGTAGTAGTAGCATTAGTAGTAGTAGTAGTAATAGTAGTAGCAGTAGCAGTAACATTAGTAGTAGTAGTAGTAGTAGTAGTAGTAGTAGTAGTAGTAGTAGTAGTAGTAGTAGTAGTAGTAGTAGTAGTAGTAGTAGTAGTAGTAGTAGTAGTAGCAGTAGTAGTAGTACCAGTAGTAGTAGTAGTAGTAGTAGCAGTAGTAGTAGTACCAGTAGTAGTAGTAGTAGTAGCATTAGTAGTAGTACCAGTAGTAGTAGTAGTAGTAGTAGCATTAGTAGTGGTAGTAGTAGTAGTGGTGGTTTCGGTAGGCTGTTGGTTGCAGTAATTGTTCAATCATTTCCTTTGAATAACACAGTATTTATACTTGAGTAAAGCTGAAGTAACCTTCACATGATTTGTGTGCTACATGTTCACTACATGTCTGCTCCTCTCGCCTCCCTCTACCTGCGTAAAAAAAGGTGTAAAAATCCCATCTCTCTCTGTTTATTTGCGTGGAGAGCTCATCCAAATCACTGAACTAATTGAATCCAATTTGGTGTTGCGCGTTGCTCTGGTCACGTTCGGCTGCATTGTGCCGTGTGTTCACTTTCTACTCATTTCTTCACAATAGAGACGTGGGTTTGTGGATGTGCGTCTGACACATCACAATGCTTATTAGCTGGAAATAATCACATTAGCACACTTTAATTGGAACCACTGACTGTTGAGTTGAATCTAACCTAATGTTTTATTTACACGTCCATCTTGTCTCTCTGTATGTACAGTATATGTTTGGGTTTTTTTCTTTCTTTTCTCGGGACAGAGGTGCAGTGTTTAACAACCGGAGGTCTATTGAATCTATTATTTAGAACGTGTCATAAAAATTACTTCTTCAGCAGAAGCTAAGGCTGTTTTTGTTTTTCAGCCAGTGGTTTGGGTACAGGCCTTTTGTTTTAGTATAAATGTGCTTGTTGTAGTGAGTGCCAAACAGACCATTGCATCCTGTACTCGCACACCTTTGTAAATATATAATGTGAATGCTGAGGTGAGATGTAAAACTAGTTTCTGTGTTAAACAAAGGTCTGGGTCGGCTCTGTATGACACAGCAGTCAAAGCAATGGGACAACTATGGGCCTTTGGAGGGTTACACCGCGGATAGTGATTGACTCTGTGCACAGGAGCAAGCAATCTGCTCACTGTGTAATAAAATATATAATAAACAACCTATTAACGTTCTAATTAATAAAACTAAAGATTACCCAATGGTTTTTAAATGTTGAATACTTAGCGTTAGCATTTGCACTCAAACATCTCTCTTTCCAAACACCAAAGTGTCCGCTGGTGAAGTATTTACTTCATTTGTGTACTTTTTAACATGCTGTCAGCGACATCCACACACAGCTCCTTGTTCACTGCCTCATCTTTAAATATTTATTCATTTTACCATGACTCTGCACAAATCTCATATAGATCAAATTAGTCAGGAAGTAGTGACGCTGATAGTGAGGTTGCCAGGCGCTGTTGCTGCAGAGCCAGTTGCTTACGAAGAGAATCAACAATTTATGTCAAATTTACATACTAATTCCCGTATATTGTCAAATAGGCTCTTTGCACTCACTTTGCAATGGCTTATTCATGGGCACTGGAGCAAAGAAGTGAGGAGTGTTTGGCCCAATGACACAGCAACAGTATTACAGTAGTACTCTGGCTGGGGCTGGGATAGAACTTATAGTGTTGTTTTCTCATCACAAATAGACCTAGAGTTGTGTTTTGTTTCATTCACACGTTTAACACACAAACCTGCGTATTTAGGCTGAAAAGACTCCACTTTGTGATGTCATGTGGTAATACTGGAAGTGCTCCACTGTGTTTTTAAACTCCACACACCTTCACTAGAATGTTTTGTATAATTTCAGTGCTGGAAGTGGTAGCTGTTAACTTGAAAACTATCACTTCATGACATCACAAGGTGGAACAGAGCATTTTGAGCTTTGGAGATAGATAGACTAATGATAAAGTGCTACTCAAACATGGTTGAATGAAACAAACCACAACTCCAGGTATGTTTTTGAGGAGGTAACAGCATTATAACATGATTTAAAGCTCACAAGTGTCAGTTTTGTATAATATAGGACCTTTAATCAAATCAAAACGAGCCCTCGTTATAACACGCACATGCTCAGTACACTGTAGAATAGGACAATTTGCTGTAAAATGAGAAGATCCTGTGTGTTTGTGTAACTCAAAGCACCTGAAGTCTGGCTATAGCCCCGTATTAAACACATCAGGAGCTTGTTCAGGCAGGACCGTCTCTGAAACTTTGTACAGACCCAAGCACACGACCCATCAATCACACAAAATGAAGCAGCGAGGGATTACAGAGACTGCCACTGCTACTACTACAACTACTACTACTACTACTACTACAACTACTACTACTACAACAACAGAGTGTTTTGTGTTTTCGGACAGGCAGAGTGAAAGTTTACACCTCTTATGGGAGACCTAAAAACAAGCTTAATAATTCATAAATGACCTTTAAATAATTAAATGGTGTCAAAACAGTATGAAGTTGTAAAAATACCAATTTACGGCGTCATCAGAAAGGCTATTTTAAATCCCCAAGAGTGTTTTTGTCACCCCGTTGATATGCCCATTTTAATCTGAAGGGGCGGCCATTTTGAAGGTCTATGGCATTAGCCCAACAGCTTTTCCCTGGTGTTGAGTGAGCGTGACAACTTAACAGGTGTCTGTGGAGGGTTAGTATTAAAATATTATTACTATTATCTCCTTAGCACCAGGCCAGACAGTCCAGGCTGAAACACTAGCCACAACACATTAAATATTTACTATCTTTGGCCACCGTCTACAACTGAGCAACAATCACTGGTGGATGCTAGTACTCTTCCCATTAACTTCAATGTTTTTGTGATTTTCTGAAGGAGACATGAGTAGTTTGGTTCAGTTGCTACTTTTTCAGATGAAATTTCACACATTGATTTACTTAAATGTGAAGTATGTAACTTTTTTCAAATGTCTTTGTGGAGATGATAAAAAAAAATAAAAGACATGTCCAAAGAGAGATGGTGTGTCCAAACTTTTGACTGGTATATACTGATATCAAAAAGTTATTTACCTTTCTTATTTACTACATAATTCCATATATCTTACTTTCCTATGTTTTTTTGAAGCCATCTGAATGTATCTAAAATGTAGAAAGTTGTAAAAAATTTGAAAAAAAAACTTTGAGAGGGTGTGTGCAAACTTTTGACTGGTAGTGCATGTTATCTTTCATTGACTCAGTTTGAGGTATTTTTATAGCTAATATGTATTACTTCCACCAGCTTGTCACCATGGAGATAAGTTTGTCATGCCAGTAGTGCCACACTGTCGAAATCTCAAATTCCGTTCAGGAAGTTGGAGACTCAGCCGTTATGTGCATATTTTACATCGATAGAGAAACTAGCAAAAGAATAGGACATTTTATCAGCTCGACCATTTGTATAGAGCGAAAACCAAATAGAAAAACTGCAAACTCCACCCAAAAACATCCCCAGATTGTTCGGGACTTGAACCCAGAATGTTCTCGCTGGCTTGAATAACACCATCCATAACACCAACTTTCCCCTCATGCTTTTACGATATTTTTACATTCTATATTTTTGGCTAGCCGCTCTGATTAAAATGGCTGTGCAGGCCGGCATACATTGGCGCAGTGCTGTTAAATATTAATGTCCTCAGATGATTACGCCGCTGGATGGGGAGAGGCAGGAAGTGGTCGGGGGCTGACAGTTCCATTCATCACACTGGCCTAACAGAATCTAAATCCTCCCTGTGTACTTAACCTTATACCCAGAGACGACACAAGGAGCAATGCAACCGGGGACACAAAGGAGAGAGAGACTGACATCAAGCCAGAAATAAAAGATACAGAGATAGATGGAGAGAGAGGGAGCACGGAGGAGGTGAAAAATGGCTGTGTACTGTATAATGTATAGTGCTCCCAGACTGACCTGCCAAGATGTGTGCGTTGACAGGCTGACGGATGTGCCGAAAAGAACTCTTATCTTATTTTGTCAAGGTCTGGCTCTCACTCAAAGCCCCATTCAGCATAAATAAACAAGTAGTGGCAGAAAATGGCAGCCCGCGCACCTCCTTCTCCCTATATCATTTACTCGCAAGTCTAGATTCCTCACACAAAAAGCACCAGGATGCCTAATACGCCGCTATTATGGGCTCCAATTGTGTCGTGAAATACGTTGGCTTTTGAAAATACGCTCCAAGAAGAGGATTTCAAGGTTCTGTGTTGGCGCTTTTAACATTTTATAAAGAATTTCACCAAATAAAAGTGTAACAATGTGGGGAATAGACTAGTGAAAAAGAAAGAAACACTAGAAACCATCTCGTCGTTTGTTCATTAAAGGTGCACTGTGTAACTTTTTGCGTGCCACTTGTTAGTCTATGCCACCAGGTCAAGTTACAGGTCAGATCTGCGGAGAGGCGACCCCGATCACAGTGAGACTGTATGTTTAGTAAGGTATTTTTCAAAGCAACATGCAATGCAATATAGATAAGTTCAATGCCATACTGTGGGACATTCTACGCAAACTCCCACCAGAAAAGTTTCATAGTCCAGCTTTACTGTGAATTGTTAAAAAAAAAAAAAAAGAGCATATATCCCTAAACTAACTGACGTAAGGCTAACATGTTTAAAATGTTCAGCTTTTGCAACTATAGCAGATAATCCATTGATTACTTGATTAGCCTGTCTTTCCTTATTTTTATTCCTAACTTCCTGACACCAGAAACGCTTGCTAACTTTCCAACTGGCTGCCTTCTTGGTCCCTGGCCTTTACTCAATCTTTACCCCCACAAATCCATCCTTCCTCTACTCGATTGTAAATTAAACCAGATCAATGACCTTTTCCAGCTGGCGTACTTGCCTTGTACTGCATTGTGCCAGTGGTCTTATCCTTATGCATGCTGCTGAGTGCTTTTCACAACAAACCAATAAAAGAGTTTGGACCGATGTTTACGAAGACAAGAGACACTGCATTTGGTAACATTAAACAGTCCATAGTGGGATGAAGATGCATGCAAACGCACACAGTGATGAAAGCTTTGTAGAGACTGTTTATTCCCCCATAAAGTAGCAGTTTAATTTCGTAATAGTCGCTGCTGGGAATTTTAAAAGCCATTGTTGCGTTTATTACCACGCCTGGAAATAAGCCTCCCTGTCTGAGCCGAGGTGTTTAATACTAACTTCAATGATTGATCTGCTCTCACTAGACGGAGGAAATCACCTGCGTTGAATCTGCAGCCGAAAACACAGTAGCAGAAGTTATAGCAGAAGACACGGGCGAGTATCAGTGTCTCTATGTCATCTGCTGTCAGCGTGTAACTGGTCCAATGAGCTGCTCTGATTCAAAGCGCCCGAGGTGCAAAATCACTTCAAAACATTCCTCTGCCGTCTTAAGGATTAATTTGTTTTCATTTTAACTGAGGAAAGATTTTTTAAAGTACTGGGTGTAAACAAAATAGCATCCCATATACTTGAAGGTTTGTTTTATCCATAGCTTGTTTTATATAAATGGACGTAGCTAACCTGCTAGCCGCCGCGATCTAAATAGGAAGCGATCATGGGCGCGCTTTCAGCTCCATCGACTCCAATTCACTTTCTATTGAAAAACTATCACCCCTCTCTCTGTAACTACTGTCAGGCTCATCATTTGGTCTTAAAATATCCGTTTGAACCTGCTCTACATGATCCTGGTATTTTTATTTCGTTATTGAGTCCTTAAATCAAGATATGAACATTATTATCAGACAAATCAGTCGCCTTTTTACACCGAGGTCGTTCCCACTAGCGTCAGCAACGGGTTTGATTGACAGCATTGCAAAGCGCCCTCTCCCTGCCAAACCAGCGTTGGGGCGTTACCTTCGACAGCCTCGCTCCTGATTGGCTCTTTGGTTTGTATTGAATTCCAAATATGAATCTCGGCTCCACATTGGTCCTTGTAACTGCTAGTCTCGATGAGCTTCATTTGACTGGAGCCAAACGTTATGGTTGACATCACACTCACTTAGTCCACTTCTTTACACAGTCTATGGTTCTATCCTTGCTCTGACTAATGCTCACTGTCATTGTGTTCTTGGACAACCTTGCTAGAGTAATTGAGTTAACGTGACCGTGTGATTGGTGGTGGTCGGACAGGCTGTTGGGGCAGATTGGCAGTATCTGTCTGTTAGCCCTAGGGCAGTTGTGGCCCTAAAGGTTAAAGTGTGGGAGTGAATGAATAATAAGTCATGAATAAGTATTGTAATTCACTGGAGGTACCTTTAAACATACTTTATAAATCCAATTATAGCAGTAGCAGCAGTAATTATGGCATTGAGTTTTTTTGGTTTGTTTTTTTTTTATCTCCTGCGTTATCACTGGAACTGAGCAAGTTAAGTTCTGTTAAAAATGTTACACCTCTGATATGTTAGTGCCATATGAACCATCTCGCTCTCTGAGGACCTCAAGGACTGGCCTCGTGCTGGTGCCCAGAGTCAGGACTGAACTAGGACTAAACTAGGACTAAACCAGGACAAAACTAGGACTAAACCAGGACTAAACCAGGACAAAACTAGGACTAAACCAGGATTAAACTGGGACAAAACTAGGACTAAACCAGGACAAAACTAGGACTAAACCAGGAATAAACTGGGACAAAACTAGGACTAAACCAGGACTAAACCAGGATTAAACCAGAACTAAACCAGAACTAAACTAGGACTAACCAGGACTAAACCAGGACAAAACTAGGACTAAACCAGGACTAAACCAGAACTAAACTAGGACTAAACCAGGACTAAACCAGGACAAAACTAGGACTAAACCAGGACTAAACCAGGACTAAACCAGGACTAAACTAGGACTAAACTAGGACTAAACCAGGACTAAACCAGAAGTAAACCAGGACTAAACTAGGACTAAACCTGACTAAACTAGCACTAAACCAGGACTAAACCAGAACTAAACCAAGACTAAAGCACAACTAAACTACGACTAAACCAGGACTAAACTAGGACTTAACTAGCACTAAACCAGGACTAAACCAGGACTAAAACCAGGACTAAACTAGGACTAAACCTGCACAAAAACTAAGACTAAACCAGGACTAAACTAGGACTAAACCAGGACAAAACTAAGACTAAACCAGGACTAAAACCAGGACTAAACCAGGACTGAACCAGGACTGAACCAGGACTAAACATGGAAAATCGGTATTTCAGTTTTGTGCAGTTAAAACCTGATCTCACATCTTCCTGAAGATGTGAGACAGGCCTCTACTTTGATGATGTTTAAATCCAGTCTCAAAATGCTTGTGTTTGACTGAGCATATAACTGAAAGGTTTTCATTCTGCACTCTTCTCTTAAATGTTTATTTTATGATGATTATTCGTGTTTTGATTTGTTTGTATTGTGATTTTAATGTCTTTCTTATTCCGTAAAGCACTTTGAATTACATCCCAATCGCCTTAGACGCTCAAACAACAACATCAGTTTGAAGCAATAGCTCTAAATTATCCTCATTTTACTTGTGTCGTTTTTCATCTCCAACACCTATTTGAACACACTGTGCGTTTCATTGCAGGAGTACCAGTCGTGCAACACCGTCCCGTGCCCCGAGCTGAAGAAGACCACCCCTTGGACTCCCTGGACCCCCGTGAACATCTCAGACAACGGGGGCCATTACGAGCAGCGCTTCAGGTACACGTGTAAGGCTCGCATCCCCGACCCCGGCCTGCTGGAGGTGGGGCGTCAGAGGATCGAGATGAGGTACTGCTCCAGCGACGGCTCCACGGGCTGCTCCACAGACGGTGAGGCGATAAATAAATAAAAGTTCCTCGTCTCTGCAGGGCTTGTTACATGTCGCCGCCAGCCATTCTGTCTCACTGTGTGGCTCTCATTATTTCCAACGCCTTTAAACTCTGCTTGTTCTAAGGGAGTTAAAGCAACACTGTGGAGTATTTTCATCTGCTTCTTGATACTTTCTGTCAAGCTCTGTCTTCTGTAGTTGCAGCGGTATTTTTTTTATTTAGTTGCACTTTCTGTTAGTCCCAGCATCTCGCTTTAGGTTTCAGTTCATTTCGTCAGCAGTGACTTAAGGTGGAGTGGTCCTATTAAAACTGTAATGTTGCCTGTTCAGTTCCAGCTCTGACCAGTGTGCAGCTGTTGTTTCCTTGGGCAAGACACACTGCCTATGTATGGATCAGTGATGTTCATGGCTGGTGAGGCACTGATGTCATCACAATCAGATTTACAAACATGTAAACCAGGAGTCGAGGAGTACAATATAAAAGTTCTGAAGTCTGCATGAAATAAAAGGCAAGCAGGTTTTGTATTGTTTTTTATTCATATTCTTGATCCCCAATTTTCAATGGATTGAAGTCATAAAATTTGTGTCTCTGTTTGAAAAGAGCGAGTCTTTCGTCCCGTCGTCTGGAGCAAACCATTTAGCCCCTTTAGCGTTAGTCTTCCTTTAATTATAACCTCCTGCTTCAACCGAAAGTCCAGTTTAGAAAACTGTTAGAGCTTTAATATGTAATCTTCCTCCATTTAAAAAGTAGGGCCAGACAAGAAGAAAATAGTAAACGGATTGCTAAACTTGACTTGCTAACTCTAAACTGTAGTTTGCTGTCACTATTCTGCAGCCTCAGGAGTCCCTGGGCTCACGAGTGCCCCCTACCATAATAATAATAATGCCTTACACTTGTAATGCGCTTTATCAAAGCCTCTCAAAGCACTACACTGAAGTCATTATTCGTTAAACTACTATTGTAGCCACAGCTGCCCTGGGGTAGACTGACGGAAGCGAGGCTGCCAGTTTGCGCCATCGGCCCCTCCGACCACCACCGATCATTCACGCACACACTACTTTCATACTAGGCAATGTGGGTGAAGTGTCTTGCCTAAGGACACAATGACAGAACTTGGTCCGAGCTGGACTCGATCCTCCGACCTTCGGGCTCACGAGACCCCCGCTCTGTCGCCCCATGTGGCCAGGTAACTACGCGCCTCACCCGGCGCCTTTTCACAGCTGTTTAAAGCAGCAGCGTCACTGTTGAGCTACAGCACAGTCAGTCCATTTGAGGCCACGACTGATGCCTCTCTGCACGTCTCTTCTCAGGATTTGAACGATAAAAGTAAAAATTCTGCAATTTTGAATAAAAAAAAATAGAAAATCATTTATAGTACAAATCATTGGATAAATATAACCATTTAATTTATTTTTTCTCTGAGATGACAGCTGAGGCACGGCCTCACCTGCCTCCCCTGACTGCACGTCACTGGTATGGATGTAGTGTAACTGGTCAGTAGTGGTTCAAAAAATAAGCTCTTTATAATAAACATTTCATTATGTTTTTAAGTTGATGGGGAAAAAAAAAATGTTACCTACTTTGTTACCATATGGAGAAATACATGCAGACTTCAGGCTCTACTTTAAACCTTTAGATTCACTCTTTCACTCAGCCCTTCATTTCATAACAGGCGATGAATTTAAAAACCATCACTGTTCACGCTGTGAAAAAGCAGGCTGCCTGAATATCTCACTTGCTCATTGAACTTTGAGACGGGAACTTTTAATACAAGATCTCATGATTGTGTAAGTCTAAAAACTGGCCGCGCTAGAACTGAAATGGGACAAAAAGCCTTTGGGTATTTTGCTTCCCAGAAATGGATTATATTTGAAGGACATGCAAAACGGGGATACTCTGCTGCCGCAAATGCACTTTAATAATCTGGTGATAAACATTTATACTCACACCTGCTCTTGTTTTTTATGTTTTAAATGGATTTATGTAGTTTTGTTTTTATTTTTCTGTATTTTAAACAGGGCGCCCATGAAAAAGAGAGTCTGAGTGTTCTCACTGGCCCTCCCTGTATAAATAAAATGTTTTTTGTAGCAACTTGTTTATCAAAAGTACACTTGCATAATTATCTCAACAGGACCACCTTTTAATTGTCATGCTGAAGTTTTCCCCCTTGGTTCTGTTATCAGATCAAGTGTCAGACGCGTTAAAGTTTCAACCCTCAAAGCTGATCCTGTGTTTTGCACCTCACAAACACTTTAATTATAGATGTTGTGCTGTTCTTCCCCAGTGTCTCGGGTCGGGGCTGTACAGAGCCACGCCCCTCGTGAATAAGACTCCACATATGCTCCTGCAAACAAGCGCTAATCGACAACAGTTTGTGCGAAGTGGGAGGTTCTGACACAACTAAAGTCGCGTCCAAGCCCAGTGCCAAGAGCTGCAACATGGTGCAGAATGGGGATTTATAAAGAGTGGGTGTTAAATGATTTCTCGGAACATATGGAACAAGTGTTTTCCCACCTGAAAACTGTTAAGGTTGTGTTTAGATTTGGCGTAATTGCTGTAATGTGATGATTGGCTTTTAAACTTGTGTTGCAATATGTTCATTTAAGGGCGACAGTAGCTCACTTTGTAGAGTGTTTGTCCATAGAGATGAAGGTTGTAGATTCAAATCCTGCTCTCGACATGAACTTCGTTGGTTGAGCGATCAGATCCACCGACCCACAGGTTGAAGGTGCGATTCCAGCTCCCTCAGAAGAATGCTGTTGCTTTGTCCTTGGGCAAAGACACTTAATCCACCTCGTCCCCAGCGTCTGTTTGCCCTGGTGCATGAATATGTCTGTGAATAGTTCCTTGTTCCTTGATGTAAAGTGCTTTGAGTGCCTTAAAGGTGGAAAAATGTGACTTGTTACCATTTCATTGGGCACAAGACTTTCATTTAGAAGAACTTGAAATCACTTTTTTTTTTTCTTCTCCCAATTTCAGTCTTCTGTCTTTTTTGTAAATATTCTTGTTTGGATTATTTTTACAATTTCATCAGTGAAATAAAAACTAATTTAAAGTCGTAATTGGTTAAACTATGACTAAAATTCTATACATTTATGTTGGCTGAAACTATAACTAAAAGCTCAACTAAAGCTCTGATGTTCCTTCCTAAACAAACTTAAAACCCATAGTTTAAATACATTTATATGATTTGTCCGACTAAACGTACTATGGAATGCCCACTTTGTGTTTTTGTCGACTAAAACTCAAAATCATTTAGAGAAAAGCCTTGTGAATGTCTTGTGAAAATGAGCGCTGGTCTTAATTGCGAGTGCAGAGAAAGTGTAGTTAAAAGTTGACTGCCTCACAGGGCCACTTGTCCTTTTGCTTCTGTGTGCAGCTGTAGGTGGTTTCTCCCTCCTTCTCTCTCTCCCTCCCTCTTTCTCTCTCTCCCTCCCTCCTTCTCTCACTCATTCTCCCTCCTTCTCTCAATCCCTTAACATTAACCCTTCCCTCCCACTCTCTCCCTCTCTCTCTCCTCCCTGCTCTTTCTCTCTCTATCCTTTCCCTCCTTAACATTAACCCCCCTCTTTCTCTCTCCCTTCCTCTCTGTCTCTCCTTTTCTTTCTTCTTCCCTCCTCCCTCTTTTTCCTCTCTCCTTCTCCCCCCTCTCCTTCTCTCTCTTTTTCTCTATCCATCCCTCTCTCCCTCCCTCCTACTCTCTCTCTTAAACTTAATCTCTCCCTCTCTCTTTCCTTTTCTTTCTCCCACGCTCCTCTCTTCCTCCCTCCTTCTCTCCCTCCGTTAACCTCTCCTTCTCTGCCTCCCTCTCGCCCTCTCCCATTCTCCCTCCCTCCCTCCCCCACTCTCTTTCGCTCCCCCCTCCTTTTCTTTCTCCCTCCCTCTTTCTCTCCTTCTCATGCCCTCCCTCTCCTTCCCTCCCTCTTTCTGTCCCCCTCTGCCCCTTCCTCTCTACCTTTCCCCCTCCCTCTTCTCTCCCTCTCACGTCCTCACTCACTCTCCCTCCCTCCTTCCCTTCCTGTCTCTCCTTTTCTGTCCCACTCTCTCTATCCCTTCCTCTCTCTCCCCCCCCTTCTCCTTTTCTTTCTCCCTCTCTCTTTCCCTCCCTCCACCTCTCCCTCCATTAACCTGTCCCTCCCTCTCTACTTTTAATTCTCAGTCTCTTTCACTCTACCTGCCTCCCTGCCTCCTCCCTCCCTCTCTAACCTGTCCCTGCCTCTCTCCTTTTCTTTTTTCCCTCCCTTCTCCCTTTTGCTT